>SSNS01000583.1:1298-202288 GCA_006937985.1 Aphyosemion australe
GAAAAGAAAAGAAGAACGTGATAGAGCAAGAGCAAAGACCAGAGTTATTATTGGGCCGTCTTTTCCTCGCTGGAGAGCTCTTTTAGAAAGAACAGCATGAACTACGGACTCTGACCTAGCCGTGCTGCTAATGGCTAGGTAAGTAATTAATGATTTCACCAGGGTTATTGTGTTTGGTCGGACATAAAGTTGTTATACAGTCCTGATAAAACTATTTATTCTGTGAAAAATGTTTGTTTTCGTTGTTTTGCCTGACATTAGGAATGTAAACATGCCTCATATGCCTGAGAGAGAGATTTGATTTTATGACAGTGACGTTATGCAGCAAGCCTCTAGAGGGCGACAAAGAGCATAAATCCACAAAGTTCAGGAATGTGGCTTTAAAGGTGCTCTGGACTGCTTGGAAGCTTGTTGGGATCGTTTAGACTAAGTTCAACAGATACAGATACAGCTGTTTTAAGTGTAAAGAGTAATGTACATCTACGTTTAATGATTACTCTTTACATGTACGCAGCTAGGTTTAGTGGAACCAGTGGACATAACTTGGTTGAGCAAATTGTACATTTAATTTTTTTCAAGTTTAGTTTATCTTTGAGAAACAAAAAACTTTCCAAGTCATCCTAAATTTCTGGGCAGTAGCGTGAAGACAAACACTAATCAGACCAGTTCTAATTTAGACCCTCCAGCTGTCATGTTCATCTGTTAAAACATTACCAGAAAGGATTGAGACGATTTATTTAATGCTGCTAAGAAAGTCAAACCAAACTCTTAATGAGAGCCAGCTTCTACCCGTCAGTGACAGAATAAACAACACAGGGACCTTTTCAGGGGAGGGTCTCACTTCTACAAACAATTACAGCAAATCTTTTTTTTTTTTAGCAAAGAAATAATTTCAAATATTGTGTTTGTGATCCTGGGGACCATTTTGCCAGTACGTTTGTCATGTTTACACCATTTAAATCATTGTTAAGATCCCTGGCTGTTCACAGTTCAGCAGCATGGTTAGCTCCTCCGGCTGCACGCTCTCCAGTCCGCCCCGTTTCAGCACCTTAGAAGCACGCTGTGGCGCTGCAGCCGCTGAGCCTTTTTTAGGAAGAGCTTCTCCAGACCAGGAGAGGAATTCAGAGCTAGTCTGTCTTTCTCCCAGGTTTTGTGTTCGACTGTCCAAGGGTTGCAGTTTGTTTCAGACAGAGGAACTTAAAACTAGTCTGTTTCCCATCTGGCTTGGCGTTTGTGATTCTGAAGGTAGCTATTTGTTTCAGCTAAAGGAATTCAGTTTTGGTCTTTTTGCACTGCCATGATTCCTGTAAAATTGTATTAACTTTTATTTTAAAGATGAATCAAAGTGGTTTGAGTCTAAAATGGCTGGAAGGTGTAAAATAGCTTGATGCAGGTCCTTTACAAAGGCTAAGTGAAACCTGCACCAATCCATTTCTGTTGTAGCTGTTGAGTAAATGTTTTCTGTTTACAGGCTAACACAAATGTGACTGAACCTTTACAAGTGAGCACAGGGAACTAATGTTATATTATATATTAAATTCATATTTTGGATAAATAAAATGTAATAATAGTAATAATATTTTATTATTTATTTTATAATTCCTTGTCAGTTCAATTGGAATAACTTTATGAATAATAAATTGTTGTTGATCTGGACTAACAATAACAAACACCTGGTCACTAACAAAGTAAAGGAAGTTCACTTGAAAAAAATGTATTAAATAGTAGTAGTAGTAGACTTTTACTGCAGACTCGTGGTCCAAGGAATACATAAAAATAAAATACAAAATAAAAATACAAAAAAATGACCTTAAAAATAAAAACACGTTAAAAGACCTTATCCTACAGAAGACAGTCATACCAGTGCTTCCATAGTTTAGAGGTGTAGCGTACAGCACTATATCTCATGTTAGTCAGTGTTAGGATGACACTGTTCTCTGACACATTCAGACGGCATATAAATGTATACATAAAATTTCTTAAAACAGCTTTCAATGTGCTGACCCCAGCAGAAACAAACAATTCACTGGCACTGGTCCATCTGGGCTTTTTTAACAAGAGTCTTAGTGCATCGTTGTAAGCCACCGGCAGTCTCTGAATACTGGCTGTTTTAGCGTTCCACCATAAGTGCGCTGTGTACAGTGAGGTACAGAATGCTCTAAACAAGCTCAGTTTGACTTCAGCAGAGCAATATCCAAAATTCCGACACAGTATGTTTGCTTGTGCATATAACATTCGGCATTGACGATAAATGTCCTCATCATCTGACAGACTGTCTGTCAACACGTGACCCAGATATTTCACTTCATGTGAAACACCTAATATAGAGCCAGACAACTTGAAGTCTGGAAATCTGATACGTTTGTCCTCTTTTGTTCGACAGATCATGATTACACTTTTAGCAGGATTAAATTTTACATCATGCTGCTCACCAAACCCAGAACACACACTAAGAAGCTCCTGAAGACCAGCTGAACTTGGGCTAAACACCACTATGTCATCAGCATACATCAGATGATTTACTACTGTACTTCCAGCCATACAGCCAGTTCTACACTGGATTAGCTGCTTAGAGAGGTCATTCATATAAAAATTGAGCAATCCTGGTGCTAAAATGCTCCCTTGTCTGTCTCCGTTACAGACCTTAAAAGGTGCAGACACACAGTTGGCCCACTTGACCTGCATGGTCTGGTTTGCATACCAATACGACAAACATCTAACAATGTACTTAGGCACACCAGCTTTGCACAGTTTATAAAATAGTTTTCTGTGGTTTACACGATCAAAAAAGTTAAAGTCCCAAGTCATCATCACACACTGGTGAAATTACATCTCCGCATTTGACCCATCCCCGTGGTGGGGAGCGGTGAGCTGCAGCTGTGGCCGCGCTCGGGAACCATTTGGTGGTTTAACCCCCCAATCCAACCCCTTAGTGCTGAGTGTCAAGCGAGGAGGCATTGAGTCCCATTTTTTCAAAGTCTTTGGTATGACCCGACCGGGAATCGAACCCTGATCTCCCAGTCCCGGGGCGGACACACTTAAATCCGAACTGACTGTCAGTGCACACTATCAATTTGTCCAACCTTGTCAGCAAAATTTGTTCAAGAACTTTGGAGAGTATGCTTGCAAGAGCAATGGGCCTGTAATTATCTAAGCTGCCTACTTTTGATTTGTCCTTCATCACAGGAACCAGAAGAACATTCATCATGGAGTCTGGAATAAAACCATGAACCATAAAAGCAGTAAAACATAAAGCAAGAAGAGGTGCTAACCTCACACTTGCAAATTTCAGATGTTCAGCAGAGATAAGATCCAGTCCTGTAGTCTTTCCTACAGACAGATGTTTAATTGCTGGATGAACCTCTTGAGTTTCAATAGTATTGACAACATCAACATTATCAACCTGGAAGGGTTCACTCTGCACACAAGTAAACAGTTTACTGTAATGCTGTTGCCAGACCTCTGCGATCTTATCTGACCCAGAGACACCATCTACTGTACAGGGGAGAGAGGGTTTACAGCTGTTAATCATTTTTATCTCTTTCCAAAATGCTTTATTGTCCTTATCTAAAAGTGTTTTAGCCATGGACTCAGCCCTCATGTTTTGCTCATTCTTCTTAATAAATCTTATGGCATATTTGTACTTTGCATTTGTCAGCTTTTTATGCTCAAATATAGGTCCATGTCTGGGTTTGCCTGCAAGAGCCCAAGAAGTAGTAGCTTCACGTGCATCAGCATGATATTGAGACACATATGTATTCCAACCAGGCATATTTTTACTTTTCTTTCTGTTTTTAGTGAAATACCCGCTTGCATCAAGTAACGCTTTGACTATGTCACAATACATGGAATTTATATCTGTTTTGTGCTCAGTGTTGGAGCAATTACTATCTGTACACATAACAGCTTCTCTTCTTACTTTGATGCTGCCTAACAGCTGATCACTGTAATCATAATAGGAGGCCAGATCTTCTGATGAGAGAGAAGACCAGTCAAAGTATTCCTTATTAGGATTATTTACATAATTTACTGTTGCAGGTAGATAATCAAACCTAATAATCACTTCAACAGGGATGTGATCCGTACTGGACATATAGTATAAGATGTTCATGTGTGCCAGAGCAGCATGAGCATCTGCTGTAGTGATGCAATGGTCCAACCAGGACGTGGTATGCCAGGCTTCACTTATATATGTATAGCTCTCCGCCAGCAAGAGCTCTCTGCTGGACAATATTAGATTAAAATCTCTACAAAAATGAATCAAATGCTTAGCAAAAGCAGAGTTCTTACCAGAGATATCTGCATTAAAATCACAAATTACATTTTGTAAAAAGGAGCTAACAAAAGCAAGCTTATTTAAATATTCCTCTTCATTCTGTAGGCACTCATAAGGGGCATACACATTTAAAATGATCAAATCTTTGTCATTCTGTTTCACTTTAACAGCAATACACCAGTCCACACCCAGTCTAACAACATTTATCAATGAGTCCAGTCTCTTTTTCCAGAGGATAGCCACACCTCCTGGTATCCTTCCTCTTTTAATTCCCAAACTGAAGTCAGTAGTTGACTCTCCAGCACCAAGGAAACTGCCATTAATGGAGTTTAGATGGTCTAACTCCTGCTTGGCTAAAAATGTTTCCTGTAAGCACAGTATGTCACAGTGCTGCAACAACTGGTCGACAACAATACGGCGAGCTTTATCATCTGCGCTCTGCCCTGAGCGCAGGCCTCGACAGTTGTATGAGTGCACTTTAATGTCCATCGGTGCACAGCGCAGGTGTATCTCCCTCCATGCCCGAAAGCGATCCTCTCTCTGTCCCCTGGAGGTTGTGTCCCGCGTCCAGGGCTCTGAATTCCTCCACAGGGGTGCTCACGTCCTCCTTCGCTGCGCCCAGCTCCTTCGATGGTGTGGACTGGTCAGCGCATCCATGGTCAGCGCGCAATTCCAGGGCGCGCACACGTCCACTCACATCCACTGTGACTGCATGCAAGGCCTCACTGGTTTCAGTCTGGATTTGCAGTGAATGCTTCATGGCAAACACTACAGCATGGAGCTGCTCCATTTTGCGAAGTAAGCCACAGACATCCATGCTGGTAAAAGTCACTGACGGCAGCTCATCCAGGTAATGAGACACGAATCTAGGAACATTGTCCCCACATTCATTTAGTACTTTCAGACAAGCCTTTACATTGTTGACGTCTTTTTCCGCCCCTTTATGACTGATGTTACGCTGTGTGGTTGAGCACAGCTCGAAGAGCGTTTTCTTTGATGTCTCGATCCAGTCAGACTCAAATGTGTTGACGGCCAGCAGGACAATCTCATCCTGACTTAAAGTCTTTAGTTTTATAGAGAGAAAGTGTAGAAATTCATCCTCTACAATACCTTTGTCATCAATAGTTGTATATACATCTGGTTTTAAGCGAGCTCTAACAAACTCAGGAACTCCAGATGAGTGTGCTGCTGCCACGTCAGCCATCTTCAATTCGTCAGCCATCTTCAATCCGTCCGTAAATGTATGAAAACCAACCGATTTATTAAAAAAATACTTAGAATCCTGTACCTTCTTTAAACAACCATGGAAACAATTCCTCACCTATTTTATGAATGTAGTTGTTAAATATTTGTGGACTGGAATATTTTATGTGACTATATTTTACCATTAAAAGCAGGGGCGGATTTTGAGTTGATCAAGTTCTAGGCTTAGCCCAGAGAGATGGATTTTTTAGCACGTGCAAAAAAAATCTTTATTTTTAAATGTTTAGAGGACACGTACGTCGGCCTGCAAGTCTGATGATTTTAAGTTTTGTGTCAGACAATATTAAAATAGGTCTGTAACTTTCCAACTGTCTGACATGTTTTCACAAACACCGTCTATAGTCTAGTTCATCCCAGTTGTTCTGTAAATATAAAAAAATCACTGAGTCAGTACAAATCTAAGTACTCTACTTAAGTAATCATCTTGCACAGAAAAACACAAATACCTTCAACTTCAACTATGACCTGCTGCTGTTAGAAGTTAGTCTGACTGTGCAAAAACTCTGTGAAGCTATTTTATTTTTTAGAAACCTAACATTAAACCACTAAGTACCTTCCTGCCTTGAGCTAAAATTCTCAACAGTAAAATGATAATTACATTTTTTTCTATGCACTGAAGAGAGTAACATGGTTAATAGGCAGTAGCTCAGGAGGTAGAGCAGGTTGTCCAGTAATCGGAAGGTTGCAGGTTCGATCCCGGCTTCCCCCATAGAATGCTGCTGTTGTGTCCTTGGGCAAGACACTTAACCCGCCTTGCCTGCTGGTGGTGGTCAGAGGGACCGGTGGCGCCAGTGTACGGCAGGCCTCGCCTCTGTCAGTGCGCCCCAGGGCAGCTGTAGCTACATTGTAGCTCATCCCCACCAGCGTGTGAACGGGTGAATGACTGATTGTGTTGTGAAGCGCCTTGGGGGGTTGTAGAACCCTAAGAAGGCGCTATACAAATACAGACCATTTACCATTTACCAAAAAGTTCTTATAAAAAATTTGGCTAAGCAGAGGATGATGCTATCCACGTTATTCTCACGGCCCGTGATGCTTTGCGCGAAAGATGCTAGCAACTTCCGGTCCGCATTTGTTTACATTGAGACGAAGCGATTCCTTCATGCTAATCCTCTTTTTCTGGGCTTTTAGAGACTGAAAACATGCATGAACACCAGCTGTCACAGCTGAAACGGGACACCGTTACACTCCATCTGCCTACTGAAGCAGAGAGGTGGGGGGGATGATCGTAAAGTCTGACCAAAGCTAACGTAACGTAGCATTTTAGCTACTTTCTGAACTCAGTGGCGTCTGACAGCGAGGCAATAAACAATCTTAAAAGCTCTGAGGCTTATCAGTACCTACATCGTAATAAGGTTGGTTGTGTTTTGTTGAAAGAGGTGGGACACAATCTTATTTACTTAAAAGCAGACGTAGAGCCGAGTCAGAGCCTTAAATCCCTCATCACCAAGCCTGGGTTTTAGTTTCTACATCAGGTGAAACACAAACAGCAGGATGGCACTTTTAGGTTAATAACAGCAGATCTAAACGCACGTTAAATTATAACTATTCAGAAACTTGTACACATGAAATAATTCCTGTTGTTGTGAGACTGCTGTCAGATCTCTTTACTACTCAGCGTCTCTTCTCCGGAGGTTTGTCATATCCAACTACAAAGTAGGATGCGGGTGTTCCTCTCTGGGGGTTTTCACAATAAAATGAAAGGAACGCACAAATAAAGTTTGTGGTGGTTTCAAGTTAAGATTTTTCAGCCACATCCTTCTGGGTTCCTCATCTCTGGAGAGGCGGCGAGAACCGTACCGACGCTACAGCTGCACGCTCTCTCACTCTGGAGGTGCATGTTCTAAACATCGCTCTTGTAGCTACAGATTTAATTGTCTCTGGTTGTTAGTACAAGCGCCAACAGCACAACATCTTCCCGAGGCGCGTGACTACATTTTTCGGGGGTAAATATTTTTTTAAATCCTCTTCAAATGTTCAAATAAACTGCTACTAGCATGAAACCTCACAATGCAAACCAATGAGTATGTGCTACTTCCGGTATCTCACCGGATGTTGCTAGCATCAGCGTTTCTCCATGAGGCTACTCAAAAATAACGTGGATAGCAGAGTTCCTTATCTTTATCTTTGAGTAGAATTCCAAAAATGATCATATCTTTAGTGAACTGGGAATTAAGGGTATTTTTGGTTTGAGCCACATCTCTAGTTTTTTTCCAAAATAATTGTGTTTTCTGACATTCATAAAAAATACGATCTATAGTTTCTATAAGACTTTCACAGAAAGAGCAGTCATTGCTATCAATATTAAAACGAATTCTTATATCTTGGATTGCTATGCTATTGCTATGAAACTAGTCCAGGGGCGGCGCTGTCTCAAAAACAGTAGAAGCCTGAAAGTGGTGTCGACCTCAAACTGGCGTCTCCGGGTCTGCAGCGATACCCTTCTCGACATAACGCGTGTTTAGAACCTGCGCTTTTTTATCCCTTTGGCTTGCCATATTCTGCCGTAAAACGACACCCAGTCCGTACTTCCGTCGCTACCCGATGCACAAAAACTGTATAGCACAGTTAACAGACGTGGGACCCCCCAACACTATCACAGGTATGAAAATGAAGATGATAGATAATACTACGACGCAAAAACTTTACAAAAAAGCATAATTTTAAAGTGTAAAACTTGCGGAATGTTGCTTTAAATGTTGACGTCATTATTGGATGGTGAAAGGCACAGGTACCAGATAAATACCTGACGAATGTTCATGGAGGCTTTGGGGCTGATGCAGCCGTCCAGCAGATCCTTTGAGCTTCAGACTGAATGATGCAGCTGTGACTGAGACAGTGAAGCCACCATGACACCATGAGGGATGGAAGAGAAAGACTCAACACACACCACCCCAGGATTGAATGGTTATGAATGGGTTGCACTCAGACCAGCCATCAGCTCTGAGTCCTAAAACTCTGTTTCTCTTAACTGAAGCAGTTCAGGACACTTCTGTAGGTATTTGTAACTTTTACTCAGAAACATCAAAATGGCCCAAAAATCAATTTTTCCTCTTTAATTGTGTAAATTTAACTGGCTCCGCCCACAATTTCCTAAAGTGCTTCCATCTTTTCTCCGTTATTGTGCCTCCTGCTGCTGCAGGCTGAGCTCGTAGCTGATGAAACTCAACCCATGTGTTGAATACAGCGCCAATAAACTGCAACGCCTCCCTTATTTGCTACATTAACACAAACTCAAGTGATAACGATAACATTTCAATTACTTTTACTTTTTTAAAGACCAAGTTCACTCATTTTTTCAACACATTTGCGGTGGTCTCTACAGTATAGATGTGAGTCGATCTCTGTGGGGGAAAGCGCCGGTGCTCCTGTTTCAGGAAGTAGAAGTGAGCCAGAGGAGAGGTGAGCAGACGGCAGGATCTGGACTCTTACTCAGACATCTCTCCTCTGATTGGCTAACAGCAACACGACTCTACCACTGACTCTGTTTGCTCTGCAACGTTGATGTTTTATCTCCACTAATAACACAAGCCTGGAGGAGTTCTGCTGTGTGGAGTTGCTAATGCTAACGGTTAGCTTCTACTAGCCCAGACGTTCTCTGCTGTTTCCTGGACCAACATCAGCCTTCCCCGTCGTGAGTCCAGATGGGTGAGTCCATGAATGCTAGGTGACAGTGTGACGTAGATCTGTCAGGATTTTAATGCAGGAGAGAGGGGTAGAAGACCTTTTTCACGTTTATCCTGCATGTGAAACTCAAAGTGACCGATCATATTTAAAAAAGAACTTGGTTTTTTAGTGAACGTAGCCTTTAAATTGAAGAGTTTTTGAGGTCTGCATAAATCTTCAAGTATCAACTAAAAAAGTCAGCACGCTTGTTGATCCAAAGTGACCTCATCCACTCTGTTTTTTTATCTCACACCAGCAGAGTAATGATCACTCCATCATCCTGGCCTTGCCACAGCATCTCCCCTTCAAACTCCACCTTCCCGTGCTTCCTCGCTCTCATCAAAATCCCAACAACCTTGTCCGAGATCCGCACGTATCTGTCAAAAAGCTCCCCGAACGTGACTCGGGTCTTTCCGTCGGGGTCCGGATCAGCCATAGTCCTGATCACGTAGCACATGTCGTCTATCTCACGGAGGATGTGTTGCTCGGCCCGTTTGGCCCTCTCTGCTGTCTTGGTCCCCTCCTTGGGGCGTCCGTAGCCCTCCTGGCCTTTCTGGAGACGGAGGGACATGGAGTAGTCGTAGTCGAAGTATTCACTGAAGGGGTTCAGCTTCTGGTTAACCGTGTGCTCCACGGCCCAGTTCTGCCAGCGGCTCTTGAGGTTTCCCACGGCGCTGTAATTCTTGGAGAGAGCGTTGATTTTGTTGGCATCTTCAGCGTCTTTTTTGTATCTGCGAACATCAGATTAAATCACAGGTGATCACTCGAATGTGTAAGGACGTTCCATTTTTAGACATTTTATCTTATTTTGAAATTCTTCTCGAGAAAAACAGCATTACTTAAAATAAGATAAATATTTTTAATTATGATGCAAATTTTCTTGTTTTGAGAAAAAAAATCTGCCAATAGAAATCGTAAAGCTAGAAAAAGAATTTAATTTGACGTTTATTAGCTAGTTTTAAGATTTCTAGCCAAGCAACCTTTGCTTACCCTATCGGCAGATTTTTTTACTCAAAACAAGAAAATTTGAATCATAATTAAATATATTTACCTTATTTTAAGTAATGCTGTTTTTCTGGAGAAGAAATTTTTTTAGAATTTATAAAATAAATGCCTAAAATGAGGATTTTTAAAAACTTTCTTAGAAATCAGTTTTTGCAGTGTACTGGTTGAGTTGTAGCCATTTTTGTGTTTTAGAAATGGCGGCCATCTTTAATCAGGTTGATTTCACAAGCGAATCAGTTATATATCCAGTAACTTCCTCCTGTACGTAGATGTTTTGTTAACAGCCCTTGAATTGGTGTTTCATTAAAGCAGCTCTCCGGAGTATTTCTGTTATCTGATGGCACCATCTAGTGGCTGACAAGCGTATCACACCAAGAGTCGTTCGATTAGGTTATTTAAGATGGCGACTGCACGTTTCTTGTTAATGAATGTGCTTCTGTAGCCGACAAAGAGCTAAAACACGTTGTTGTACAAGTATTATTCTCATGTCATGTTGTGTTTTCATATATTTATATTTTAAAGACTTACTTGTCCGTGAAAAGTTCATCAACGCTGCATCAGCCGAGGTACTTCCTTGAATTTGAAGCATGTAAGCGGTAGTCTAACGCTATTGGTTAGTTTCACTTGGTGCTCAGTTTCCTGTTGCATGGATTTTACGGGCAGGGGGCGGGCTTAGCAAAAAAAAAAAAGAGCCGTATTGCTTATATCACACTACATGATAGGACAATCACTTTTACGGATTTCTAAATAATCATACATAATTCCTGAAAGGGGAAAACTCCGGATTGCTGCTTTAATGCATCTTTAGCATTTTTTTTTTTGTCTCAAGTTGTTTTAAAACTGTTTCTCAACCTTCTTTAGAGGCTTTCTCCCATTTTTCTTGGTAGAATTAGTTGAGTTTTCCAGATTGGATGAGAAACATCAGAGCTCTGACAGGTTAAAGGCACACTTGGCAGTTTTGGCTTGTTTTAGCACCCCCTAGTGTCTGTTTAGTAGAACCAAAAGGTAAACTTATCTCCTGGCTGTGCGTTGGTCTTTTTAACACCTTAATCTAACAGCTGAAACGTCTCCTCAGCCTTCATTAGTGTCTACAGGAGCGGTTCATCACTAAATCAAACACATCAGCTGTGTTCATGATCTAAAACATGCAGGAAACATGCTGGAAGCAGACTGCAGCACCAGGCATGTCAGCTCCACTTTACTAAGTCCAACAGGGACCGGACCGCCACTCTGAAGTTGCAAGTGTGGTATTCTGGCCACAGAGGGCGGTGGGGGTCTGAGTGACCTTTCATTAACCCTGTAAAGGTCATTTTAGCACAAACTGGCTCAAGAACAGGATTTAAAATATGAAAAAGTTACATAGTATGACTTTAAATTTTCAACAGAGATCATGGATTTAATTCTAAACCCTCAGAAACAAAGATCTAGATAACAATCTTTATCAAATCTACTTTTACTAACTGATTTTGTGTTTTCGTACTCATACTGAATATTAGCATATTTAATTTAGCTGATCCAATAAGTTTGGAAGTTCTTCCATGTAACGATTGGAGTTGGAGACGATCTTGTTTCACATCTGACTGCTTTAGCGTCCACTCCAGCCCCACATGTACCATGGCCCAGTGGGGCTGCAGTAAACAAACAAACCCTTAACGACGTCTGCACCTGACTTTTTCGCTGACGTCCTGGGTCTGGATGAGTGTTCCTGTAGAAGGCTGCAGATGTTCAGGAGAGCTAACGTCTGAGTGGGCTGTGTAGAGCGTTTCTGCTGAGGTGACTCTTAGGATTTATTAGGCTGTTGTGGAAGATGTTATTATTATCGAGATGGTTTCCTACTTCCTGGAAACCTTCATCACGGTGCAGACGTGGGTGTTTCAGACATGGACGACCCTGGCTTTCTGCCCGTGCTGTTGAAGCTCCTAGTGAAACTCACGTTGAAGCTTGGGGTCTTTTTATCCTCACAGGTTCTTCCTCACACTCATTCTGCTCTTCTGCTTTTGACATCCTCTCCATCAGAGCATCTTCTGTATCCGGTTCCTCCTCTCCTTCATCTTCTCCATAGTTGTGTCCTTCTCCTCCTTTAAGCTTCCTCCCTTGCTCCACCTGCTTCCAGCTTTTGGTGAGAGAGGACACCATGTTGGAGCACTTCCTGCGACGTGTGGGAGAGCTTTTCTTCCTCAGCAGCCGGTCGATCTCCTCGTCTGATGGAAGACACTCCTTCTTCATCTTCTCAGTCAGGAGGCCGACTCCTGCACTCGTCTCCTGAATGCTGCTGGTCACGGTCTTCACCACCTGCTTTGTTCTGATGCGAGACGATGGCAGGAGCTCCTCTGAAGTCCCAACCTGCTCAGCGATGGATGTTTGAGACGTTTGAGGCTCTGGGAGGCTTTCAGAAGTAGGTTGAGGAGTTTGTTTAGGAACCCATTTCTTGAAGGGTTCCTCTGTTTCTCTTTCATGGGATGAAGGCGCCCAGCCACTGGGCTCGCTGGCTTGTTTCTTCTCGTTGTCTGTCACCCACTGCTGCCAGCTGCTTGTCAGGCTGCACACCACGCTTAAAGTGCGGAGCTTCTTGATGTTCTTGTTGCTGGATGGTTTCCTGTCAGAAGCTCGGACCGTCTGCTTATCAGACATATTTATCTGTGAAAATCCTACAAAATAAAAGTCATCTGTTGCTTTCTAACCTCACCCTCGTAGCTCCAGTTGATAAAGAGAGAGAGGAAGCCGGAACACGGTGGTGGAAAGTATTTGAGTCCTCCCCGGCTCCAGACCCGATCGTCTTTCCCTGACACTGATGACCCGACGCGCTCGTGTTTCATCACAGATCTGCTGTGCTGGTAATTAGCTGGGAAGCAGATACAGAGCAGGTCAACACACACACACACACACACACACATACCATCAAACACACAATATATCATCATCAATCACATTTTTTTAATTTACCCCATGTAGGGCCCGTTAAAAGCTACGTGGGCAAATCCTCGTGGGGCCACCATGGACAAACCCTGTTGGGACCCATATGGCTTGCCCATTCAGATCCCATATAGGGCCCACCTCATAGAATTTTACTTACTGAAGTTATTTCATTGTTTTTTTTTTGCCCACATAGATTTTAACAGGCCCCACGTGGGTTTTCAGAGGGTTTGACTCAAACACTGGCAAACCCCTGTGGGGCCACCATGGAAACCGTGGACAAACCCTGGTGGGACCAATATGGCTTGCCCATATATATTAATGTCATTAATTTAATTTTCAAACCCATTTTGGCCTTAAAGCAGTGGAAGTGTTAGGATTAGTACTTTCATCTAAAAACCTGCCAGTTCTATAAATGTCTACTGCCCTCTAGTGGAGGATCTGTAAGTGGTGAGGGCCAATTTTGTTTCTGTATTTACATAATAAAATTGATTTTTATATTATTATATTATCACCCAATAAAGGTTTTTAAAATGAATATTGTTTCATATCTCAGGCTCTAAAAAGCTAAAAGTTGATGCAACAGCAGTTCAGCTCTTTTGATTCTGAATGATTCATAATCAATTCCTCTGAAAATGAGTGAAAAGCTGCTAAATGTTAGAAAAACTCTGAAAGACTTTCAGAAAAGAATTATTGATGAAGTGAAAAGGTAAGAACGCCTGGCTTCTGGGGATTTTTCACATTAAAATTAGGTTTTCTGAACGTGCTTCATAACTCGTCACATTTAAATGGCTAAAATAAAAATATTAATGTTCTTGACAAAAACTGAAAGTAGGTTACGTGGATTAAAAGGAAGTAGGTTTTTTTGTTTAATATTAATAAGTCAAACTCAAAAGCACTGTCTAATGCAATAATCTGGTGCTAGTTTAAAATCTTTAGTCTTTTCTGTATAAAAATATTATCGATCTATATTTAGCTAATCTAACGTCTATCTGTGGATTGTTGTTCTGGTTTTATGAAGGAGATGTGATATCATTTTTATCTATGATGTGTTTTATTTTCATTCATGTGTTTACAGACAGAGCAGGTTTATAAATAGAAGCTGAACGCGTTTGCACACAGCAGCTGTCGAGTCCGTCAGACTTCTGAAGCTTCCTGATCGTAACATAATCTGATGTGACAAGACAGGAGGATGAAGCGCCTCCACCTGGACAAACAGGCTCAGATTTCAGGTTAACAAAATAAAAGCACCTCCAGAGGAAAGATCATACAAGTGTTTTGTAGTTTGCTGACAGCTTTGTGACACTTTGTCAGTTATGGCAAACAAACAGACCATAAAATCATCTGATCAGCTTCTTTCTGTGTTTTTAGCATCAAACATTCCAGATTATTCCAAGACACTTCTTCAACCAGCTCCGGGGATGGGTCAAATGCGGAGATGAAGTTTCACCAGTGTGTGATGATGACTTGGGACTTTAACTTCTAGTCTTTTTAAGCCAACTATTAAAAATGACTTCCTCATCTTTAACCATAACAAGATTTTTTTAGTCTTTACAGCACCAAACGTCTTTATTTAGACAAAAATGGGTGGAAAATTGGATTAATAATCCCAGAATATAGGGTTTTAAAAGTAAAATTCCAGAAAATCTCCAAAAGATTTCAGAGAATCCCAACTTCCTGAAAACCTGCGTCCCCATGTGAAGACCTAGACCTGCTATTATCAGAGATTTATTCAAAATCTGTTTAGTAATTCCAACAAGCTCCTGTTAATCCCGAATCGCTGTGAAATTAAAAATGCACACTAAATTAAAGCTAAGAGGTTAAGAAACATTTAAATATGCAATAAAATATAAACTAATGTTCACTAATTTAAATCTGCAGTAATTTTAAGTGCTATAATTTATTTTGAAGGAATCTACAGGAAGTGCTGTTGAGTTTTGTCTTTGTCTAAATAAACTTTTACAAGAGTTACTTAGTAGAAACACCTCCTGCTAATTTTTATTTCAAACACTGTGTTGTTGCCTTGAAAGAATAAAGAATTTGCGCCCTCTGGTGGCAAAAAACAGAACAACACTCTGGTTTCCTAACAGCATTTAAAAGAGAGCAGATGGGGAGTTGTTGCCCTCTAGTGTCTGAAAGCTGGTGCTACACTTTTGTTCTTTTTAACCAATTAGAAGAGAATATTTTAGTCTCCTTACATTTACAAAGCTGTAAAAAAACATTGCAGTTTTGTAGCTAGCTGCTACTAGCTCCAGCTGTAGCTGGTTGATTTAATCTTGTTGAACCCTAACCCCCATTAAAATAAATTTGAGTTTTAGTAGTTAGGTAGTCCGTATAAGTGAAGAAGCTCTGGCTTTACCATTATTTAGACTACGATGTTAAAGCTTTTAGGTGTTTTTCATCTTCGGCTGGGTTGCCATGGTTTTTCATCATTTCAGCTCTAAAGAAAGAAAACCAGTATCCTGTTCCTGTTGATGCCACAATAATAATTGCTTTTCCATTTATAGCCATTTCTTTATCATAAACTTTCATGATCAGTTTAAAATTGATAGTATTTTACATTTTTATTACAATATGACTCTTACGAATAAAAAGGACCATGAAAAAAATGGATAAAAAAAGCAAAAATCCATTTTTTCTTGGCTGGAGGCTAATGGGATAGAGCTAAAAACACCGTTAGAAATTGTGTTTAAATTTGATTTCTGTAAATATTTTTAAACCTTTTGTTTTTCTCCAATATTTACAGTTAAAATCTTAAAAAGTAGAAAAGAATGAATGACACCAAGTATTATTTTTCAGCGATAAAATAAAACTTCATCTGATGTTTTGTGAAGTTGATTATTTTATTTATGAATCTAAACAATCTAATAACACAAGTTCATAGCTGAATTACCTCCGAACATCTTCTCCTCCTTAAATCACACCTTCACTGCATTTTTACTCCCAACATGGATGAAAAACAGCTGATTTTAGTTGTAGTTTAAATGCATTTCTCCAACACACATAATACAGATCAGAGTTTATATAAAAAAAATCCTAAAAAAGGCAACGGAAAAAAAAAAACTGTGCAAACACAAACGTGACTAAAAACACAAACTGGTGAGGTAAGCTTCAAGGAGTTTTTTTGTTTTCAAGCATCAGGACATCTTCTGAAAGACAAACACCAGGTAGATACCTGCCAGGAGACGAGAGAAGTCATGTAAGAGGCGATAAAGTCAACACGGCAGCGTTTATCTGAGGATCAATCTAAACACATCAAACTGGATTTAATAGAAACTTACTGGCCGCCTCCCATTCAGATCTGCTCAGTGTTCCCTACACACAAACAGAAACCACGGTCAGACCAACAGAACCATGAACCCAAGCGTATCATTACGCTACAGCAGACCCACCACTGATCTCACTCCGGCTTTGCAACAGCGCTCTTTAGCGTGGGAGTACTCTTCAGTGCTCTCTGAAGCCTGTCGACCTCCGTCCTCACAGGGAAACGGCTGAAAATACAACAAATTCATCAGGTAACGACTCAGAAAGGACGTGTTTACTACAGGATCATTCAGCTACAAACACCATTTAAAGAGAGCGTTCACTCATTCCAATACATCTGCTGTGGGCTCTAGTGGGAATGAATGGCTGAGAAAAAAGCTCTGGTGCTCCTGTTTCAGGAAGTAGAAGTTAGCCGGAGGAGAGGGGGAAACGGCAGGATTTGGAGTCTTACTCATTATTTTTTCCTAGGGGTGCACCGATTTATCGGCCTTGATCTCAGGGTTTTCTCAAGATCGGTGATCAGCCAAAAGCTGCAATCTGTGCACCCTTATTTTTTCCTGATATGTGGGCATCTCTCCTCTGATTGGCTAACAGCAACACGACTCTACCACTGACTCTGTTTGCTCTGCAACGTTGATGTTTTATCTCCACCAATAACACAAGCCTGGAGGAGATCTGCTGTGTGGTGGAGTTGCTAATGCTAACGGTTAGCTTCTACTAGCCCAGACATTCTCTGCTGTTTCCTGGACCCTAAACCAACAACAGCCTTCCCCGTCGTGAGTCCAGATGGGTGAGTCCATGAATGTTCAGTGACAGTGTGACGTAGATCTGTCAGGATTTTCTAATCCTAGAGTTTCACCTAGAGTCTATTTTCTATCAGAAGCTGATGCAGGAGATACGTGGAGGAGACTATTTTCATGTTCAGCCTGCATGAACTCAGACTGACTGATCATATTTCAAAAATGACGAGTTAAAAAAAACTTCACCTTTACAGGATCAACAGGAGTCTAGAAATGTGCTGAATGTTGAATCAAAAACACATGTAAAAACCTTCCTTTGCAGCTCAGAGGTTGACCCAAATGATTTGTAAATAAAAACATGAAAATAAAGGATTTGGTTAAAAAATTAACAATTAGCACTGATCTCCAGACTCAAACTAGCTAATAGCACCTTTTTCTCATGGCGGATGGCTGCTCATACTGAGCCAGGATCCTCTGGAGGTTTCTTCCTGTTAAAAGGGAGTTTTCCTCTCCACTGTCGCTAAATGCTTGCTTAGCATGAGGATTGTCACTGACACTAGTCAGTGACTTGATGCAACCTGCTGGGTTCCTTTAGGAAACGTTTTTACTGATTGGCTTAATGAACTGAACTGTATCGTTTACTTTGTGAAGTGCCTTGAGACGACTCTTGTTGTGATTTGGCGCTATAGAAATAAACTTTTAATTATAAAAATTAAATATATATATTATATTTAATTACAAAAATCAAAAACAATTGTTTAATGAATCTATTATTTGTCCAA
This sequence comes from Aphyosemion australe, assembly GCA_006937985.1. Taxonomy (NCBI): domain Eukaryota; kingdom Metazoa; phylum Chordata; class Actinopteri; order Cyprinodontiformes; family Nothobranchiidae; genus Aphyosemion; species Aphyosemion australe. Next base: position 19,208 of record SSNS01000583.1, read on the forward strand.
ACATGAACTAAATTAATCACATTTATCTTTAAACTATGTTCAGTTATTTTATAAACGTGTCAAAACTACATAGACTGATAGTTTAGTTCAGGATTTATTTCTCATTAAAGCTTCCTCTTTTACCTCCAGAGCCATCATCTTCATCATGAGGCTGCGATGTTGCTCCTTTTTCACTTTCTCCTCAAAGAACTCTGAAAATCTCTGCTTCAGAACCAGACGCATGTTGTAGCGCTTTGCCATGCTGACACAGAGACACGGGTGCTTAATTATTCCATCAGCTCACCACTCTGTTATTCTCAAAAATCTCGTAATAAAAATCAAATCTTACTGTTCAAAAACAGGAAAGTAGACCAGAAACTCAGGAACATCGACGACGCCCTCGAGGCTGAAGTGGTACTGACATCCGAACAGAGGGTAGGAACCTTTGGACTGAAAGGAAACTTTGAAGACCTCGTTACCAAACGTCAGCGAGTCTGACGCCTCCAGACGTTTACTACAAAATACAAAAAACAATTACTGTGCTTTTAAGCAACAAGTACCCAAGCACTAAATATTAAATGTTTATTTTTACTGAAGTGTAAATATAATCCGTGGTCCTACACAAGCTCGTATGCATCTGGCGTCGTTCCAATAAAAAGGCCTCCAGGCTTCAGACTCTCGCAGGCGTTCCTCAGCATCATGTCGGCCTTCTGCTCGCTCTCAAACGAGTAGTGATACACAAACTGGCAGCTGCAGATGTCGAACATCAGCTGGGCGTCGTCCAGCTTCTCTGACAAAACCTCCTGCACCAAAAAACTATTTTATTACAACACGGATCCAAAATATCCGTTTTGTTTCAGACTCTTTTCTGATAACAGAAACAGATGAAGCGTCACCGTGGAACAGTCTGCAGCGATGAATTGAGCACTGAAGATTTTCTCGTTGTTGTAACTTTTCCGCTTCATGTCTTCGTAGCGACTCTGGCACTGCTCCACTGACACTCCTGCTATATCTGAAAGCAACGCAGACACACAGCATTAAAGAAAGCTGTTTTCAGGAATGGCGCTGAACCCTTTTTCTGACACACGGTGATTTTTTTAACTACCTGCACAAACAAGATGACTTATTCCTCCTCTCCTCCACTTCAGCAGATCTCCTCCTTTCCCACAGCCGAGGTCCAACACCGACACGTTCCTGCTTCCTGCTCCTCGGACCCGCTCCAGCATCTCACCTGATATTCAGGGAACTGATTTTAATAGATGTTCAACTCAACTCAATTAAAAATGAGTTTATGGGATGAAAAAGGTCACAGCAGCACCAGAAGGCTGGTTAAAGATTGACAGATTGATCGTATCGGGTGAAAATATGAGAGGGATTATTGCTGGATTAACAAATAGTATTAATTAGTGATCAGTTACCAATAAGAACACTCTTCACCCAGTTGTTAAAGTTCCTCATGTAGAAGATCCTGCTTTGGCTTCGGACCTCCAGACCAACTTCCTGCAGCTTGTTGTAGTGACTTGCGACCTTCACACCGTGATCGGTCACCTGGAGGATCATTAAAACATCAATAATGCGTTCAAGCATGGGACACAGCTTTTTGTTTTAATTATAATCATTAATACGCCTACTAGTTTCTTGGTGGGTGTCGTCTCCTCATCGTCATCTCTCTTTTCTTCATGTTTCCTTCTCGTCCCAGACTTCTGACCCAGCTCACTTCCTCCGCCTGCTGGAGCTGCTCCTTCTTCTTCTTCTCCTCGTTTCTCTCCTACCTTCTCCATTTCTGTCGTCTGGAGTGAGGGGAGGACAACCAGGCTGACTGGAAGTAGGAAAAAAAAGAAAGTTGCTTAAATAATCACAGCTTTTAGTTTTAAGTCAAACTTCTAACGTTACTTAAAACATCACAAGCATTTATAATAAATTGAAAGTTTTGTTGTTTGGAAGCAAAGTAATATCTTACTTCCTAAGCTAGCTAGCTAGCTAAATAATAATTATGATGACGTTTGTTTCTTGTTTAAATCCCCTAGTCCAGCCAGACACACTGTTTTTCATTCAGTAGTTTCAGGTAAAGGCAAAGCTGACCTTCAGATAAAGTTACAGGAAAAAATAAACCTCCGGCTAACTGGTTAGCAGGCTAACGCTTAGCTTCGTAGATCAAATAAAACTGCCGTAATTAAACTGGAGACAAACCGGAACCAGGCAGGAACACCGGCTAGCTGTAAGCTATCAGAGGAGAGCAGAAAACAAACTCTTTGTTGAAAATAAACACATAAAATCTTAAGATTTTTCTTTTCAAAGAGGATAATCTACTCACAATGAGCTCCGTTGACAACACGCATGCGCTTTGACCGATTTCCGCTTCCGCTGTCGTCAAATGTCTGCGACACGAAGCGAAAAATCAAAATAGAAATAAAATTTTATTCTAAGCACAAAACCGACCAAAGTAAGGGAACGAAATCTTAAAGACAGAAAATAACATTTAGCAAAAAGCAAGAGGCACGTAAATATATGTACTAAAAGTGTAAATACATGTATTAAAAGTATAAATAAATGCACTAGAAGTGTAAATACATGTACTAAAAGCATATGGTATAGTACAAACAAGAAATTAAAAGGGCAGAGAAGCAAACATTATTGTTGATATTTGTACATTTTTGTCTATTTAGCAGAATAAACCATGGTTAAAACAAAATAAATGTTATATTAAAATAAGGAACAAAAAGCAACCAATGTCATTTGAAATTCAAGAAGCATTTCCCCTTCATGATTGATGGAGCCCACACACACACACACACACACACACACACACACACACACACACACAGAAATAAAAATAAAAATTTCAGCCATGGTGAAGTTTTAAGTATGCTGAGTTTTTTAATTGGAAATTTTACATTAATGAATTAAAAAAGAAGAGAAAACACCGCTCATCTGTGTGAAGGTGCTGGATAAGGTATAAAACTTCAAAAATGGCAAAAAATCCGCACACTTCTATCTGCAGAGTTTTTTTTATTTTCTCAAGCTTTCGGTCAAAAGACCTTCATCAGGAGTTGTTCATTAATGAATTAAAAAATTGCCATAAATGATTAATGTCAGAAGTTGGTGCCTATACAAAAATTTAGCTTTTTACAATGCAAAAGTATAAATAAATGAAAAGCTTGATGCTTGCAGCCCAAATTCAAAACATGTTCTTTATTGGTCAATATAAAATTTCAGCTGCTCAGCAGTCTGTGTCTTTTTCTCTTTCTATGATGCACTAAACACTTTAATTAAGAGACAGGTCTGTGTGCACACACCTACACTCAAACTGGAACCAGCCTTGTGTAAGACTTGCATACTTCTTGTTATGTTCTTCCTGTGTTCATTTTTCATCTCCATTGGTTTTTCTTGTTTTAACACAGTATAATGATGTTTCATTTACCTTTAATTACTGACGGTTTCGAAACCGTCAGTAATTAAAGGTAAATGAAACATCATTATACTGTGTTAAAACAAGAAAAAACAATGGAGAGTCTTGCATACTGTTCATTGTCCTGTAATTATTGTCACTTAAGTTGAACTAAAGTAACATCCATAAGACATTCCTTCTACCTTGCCTTCATTCATTCTAACGTGTCAGTGCAGTAAAACAAACATCCTGCAGGTGGAGCTGCAAAACTCTTAAGTGGGAGATCAGAAGCTCTCAGTGTGAAACTTTCATGGATGAATTATTCTGATTTGTTCTATTTTTCCTCTAAAATGTTGATGCATCACGTTCTTTAAAACCAAGTTGAAGCAGAATTTCACTCCACACCTCCATTATGGGCCGGGTTGTTTTCACAACAGAGACCTTCTCAGTCTTACCGTCTTGTTTGTCTCTAGCAATCAGATGCAGGCTGGCTCTATATAGCACAGCTTAAACCTATAGATGAAGCCTTTTTCAGTGCTAAAAGGAAATCTCATCCATCTGCCCTCACTGTCTACAGACCAATTGGCCTCTTAAGAAAAGCCTTGAAAAGGCCACTTCTATCAAAACAAAGGAGGATGCACTGTGTGGACGGTGTTCTCTGATTTAGTTTCAGTCAGTGATAGAGATGGTGTGGCCACAAGGGGCCATGGTCACTAAGGATTCAAGCTTGTCAACTTAAAAAGGAGAAAATGATCTTTAAATGGTAAAACCGCAATAAAAAGGAAAGCAGGTCTAAAATCTAATAAGGGATGGGTGAAAAGTACAGAAAATGTATGCTAGGAATTTTAAAAAGATAAATATTTATATAAAAAACACAATTTCTGTCCATAATTCCGCTTGTTTCTGATGGAAGTTCAGGAGGAAACCAAGTTATACTGAAGTTTGGACGCTAACAGCTACCAGACTGACTGGGGTCATAAATCGGTTGCTGTTATTGCTTTATGAGAAGGTTATGTCATAAACCTTTACACAACTGGTCATTTCACATTTAAGTCAAGAAGAAATATAATGAAATCCCTGTGAGACACGTCATCCATCTTTATAAAGTCTAAGGTTTGAGTGAGGTTCCTCACCAGGATTTCTTTCCTTGGGGTATTTGAAAAATAAATTGTCCAACTGTGGATAACAGTAGGTCTGTTTATGCAGGATTTCCTCAAAACAAACAGTCGTGTTGTTTTCCTACTTTTGCTCATTGTTTGAAGGGAACATTTTATGCAAAGCGCACTGTTTGCATCCTTTTTTCCTGACATGTGGGTCTCTACTGCCTCTATAATCACTCCAAATGTGAAAAAAAACATGTCCATCCATTTTCTGTCAGCGTTTCACTGAACAGTGATTTGCCTAAAATGAGCCGTTTCAAAAAGTCCCGCTTGTGATGTCACAAATGGGGACATTCGCATAAAAATAACCTCTCTCTTCTCCTGGCTGGAGGAGCAGCAGATCTACTCTGAGCCCCTCCCACATATCGGAGCTTCTCAGCTTATAGCAGCCTGAGCAGGGGATGGGTGGGCGTGGCCAGCAACAGCTGTTTTTTTAAAAGTGACAGAGCCCTGAAACGACTCATTCTGGAAGGTGCTGAAAATGTCAGCAATAGAACTGCTGAGATGCTCTATGTGAGGGGGATTTTATGCAAAAAGATCTAGAGATGTGGTATGGGTCAATTTGCAGATCTCTTCATAGGTTTGCTCCACCCCTTCTCCACCAGTTAGCAGATTATCAGAAGGACTCGAGAAGCTGCCACCAAGGGTGGTGTTCATAGGTAGTTTCTGTTCGTTAAGCAACAATAGACAGCTACAGTTTATAAGCGTGACCCTCCCATATTCCAGTCAGAAGTGACAATGTTTCTTGGATGAGAAGCAAAACGTCTTAAAGAAACCAAAGAAGCCCAGTTGCCTTTATTCAAACCCCTGTGGATTACCACCAAGGTAACGCAGAAAACAAACAATTCAATCATATCATACACATCACAATGTAAACTAAAATGTGTGCATTATTTTAGAAAACGGGGTTATGTATACATAAATTCCAAACCAGCAGAGGACTGTTTGCTCTAAATTAAACCATAGTGATATTAGTCCTTATGGTAACGGTGTGACGTGTCAATACTACTGTGTGGCTGTAGCTGCAGCCATCACATGCTGCCAGGGTGCATAGTCTGCACCAGCGCTAAGACCCTTTAAAAAAGCTTCTTTTAGCATCAGAATTCAATTGTGATCATTTAAAGGTAACGATTTTATAGTTCAAGGTTTATTTTTGTATTTATCTTTCAGATTTGAACTGGTGCGAACTATGAGTGGGACGATGAGGTGTATCAGGGGTGATGTATAGAGGCATTTATGAACACGATTGTCTTTAGGACCGTTATGCTAGGGTCATGTTCCATCCCTGTTGATGACAGCTGAAGCTTAAAGCTGCTGCAGAAATGACCTGAGAGCACCTCCATAGCCAGATGTTTGACGGGGGGGGGGTGTTGGGGATGGGGGTTGCATTGTGATAGGGGCCTGATTGTTTTGGGTGTTTTGGACCGGAGTAGACTGAATGAGAAGATGCAGACAGACACAATGAGCTTCGGCTTCATATCAGCTGATCCTGGATCGGTTTCATGCAGTGATCCTGTCTGGTATGTCAGTAATTCATCCTGCTGATGGTGATCTGAGAGATGAGACTTATTACTCTGCTGGCAGACAACGAGGCTCACCGGCGACCGGCTGAGCCTCCACCAGCTCCCTTTTAAGATCAGTTTGCCGGTGTCCCGAAAACTAATAACAGTCTGAATTCCTCAGTTTAATGAAAAGGGCCAAAACATCATATAGGACATGTCCCTAAGATGGACATTCTGGTTTTGTTGGGTTTCCCGATCATCAAGAGAAGAGACAACACTCAAACATGCCTAGTGTTTATGTTTATAATACACATTTACTAACACTTTATTGAAAAAGTATCTTATCTCCCAATCACACAACCACCTAAACACATTTAATCACCTAGACGTGGTGAGGATGAGTTACTGAAGTTAAAAATAATTGTCAAAATGTAGATAAAGGGATTTATGTGTTGTTGAAGGTGGGTGTTGGTGCCAGACATGGTGATCTGAGTAGTTTATGAACAGCTGATCTACTGAGAATGTCTAGAGTCCAAAAAACAGAAAATATGGATGAAGCAGGTTTAGGGTGGTTCAAGAGGAGCTCAAATGATCACAAACGAGGTCTACAGAATATAAAAAGCCGCTGGAAAGATGTTTCTTGGTCTGATGAGTCTGGATTTCAGCTGCAACGTTCAGATGGTCGGGTCAGAATTTGGTGTCAGTATGAAAGCATTGATCCATCCTGCTTGCATTAATGCTTCAGGCTACTGCTGGTGGTGTAATGGTGTGAGGGAGACATTCTTGGCTCACTTTGGACCCCTTAAGCTTGGTTTATGCTTGACGCATCCACACGGCTCCGTGTGGCCAAATTACGTAATTCTAGCAACCACGCCCCTCCACGTGAAAATTTTCTAACTACGCGGACGGTCCTGCACGGAAAAACATGGACTGGCAAGAGCTTGTAGTGATTCGGCCCATAAAGATCACCATGATCAAAATATTGTTAATAATTCGTGGAGAGAAATTACTGTCACACTCGGAAAAGATGAGGAAGCAGTAAAAAAATGTAAAACAACAGTGATTTCTACTTCTACTATGGTGTAGTGTTGGATGCATGCCGTAGAGCCCCATGCCGCCCCCTACAGTCTGGGAGAATATTGGCTCACAGCGGAGACAAGCTGCAGAAGGTAGGAAGGAACATAAATGCTGCAAAGTCCGACACGCGTTCCATCTGCGCGGCGGCGGCACAGGAACCACGCTCGTTTGAAACGGCTTTGTCATCAACATTGGATTATTTAGACTCCAACGTGCGTAAGTCTGTCGGATATACTTAGCGGCTTCTTATTTTTATCAAACAAAGTAGTGCAATGTCCCAGTACACCTGATATTCACATGTTTTTATACAAAAACGACAGAAATCATTGATGTTAGACGCCATTAATGCCTCCCTCTTTTCCGTCGCTGTGATTACGTCACGTTGTAAGTTACTCTGATTGGTCCTAGCGCTATCCAATTGCGTGCAGACAGTTTGAAAGACAACCGTAGATCCCGCCTCACGACTGAGAGCCGTCAATGGGTCATGGCCAGACTATATTTTCACATATATAGATGGATTGCCAGGCTAGCGGACTTCCCCATTGACTGATTTTCCATAGCGATGAATTGAAAAAAAATGTTTTTGTCACTTCTTTGTGCTGATTGGTCCAATTGTGTGCTGAGACAGTTTGAAAGACAACCTCAGATTCTGCCCTACGACTGTGTTTTTATAATGGTTTGTGGCCAGACTATATATTTACATATATAAGATGGTTTTCCAGGCTATTACAATGTAGTACCAACAATGGAAAACCAACAGAAACCAAGCCATACTGAACCTTGATGGAATGGACAAGTGCCATTGCTGGGATTTTGGAGAATCTCTTGAGCGTAAAGTCATTAGTGGAGCTCTAGCATGGACAGAAGAAGTACCAGTAAAATTTGAATGTGGAAACTTTTGAAGCACTTTGCCAAGTTAAATGTAGCATTTTATTCGACAGCCTGCTAGCTGACAATCTGTCCAGCTAGCTCAGTGATTATTTTAGCTAAGACCTGGTTTGTGGCCCATCCGTCCTCCGGTGGGATGTCCCCAGACAGACAGAGGATCGAGAGATGGATGGATGAAAGGATGGATGGACTGATTAATGGATGGAAGCTCTATAAACATGTAAATCTGACCTTACAGTGTTTCAAAGCTGCTGCGTTGGCTGAATGAAGCTGTGCTGCTTTAAAAAGCTTCCTCGGCTGTTCAGTCAACTCTCCGTTTACACAGCAGGACGTTTTCAGACAGAAGAGGCTTTGATACACAAATACCACACAACTCCGGCAAAAAACCCTTTACCTACACACAGCCCCCTGTAAACCCCCTTCACTACCATTATCACTCTGTGTGAGTGGGTCCTGTGGGATGGAAGGTGGGAATCTCCGGAGACAGAACCCATTTTACCTGCTTTTAGATTACAGACCCATACATTCACGCGCGTATATACCTGCTTTACTCGCGCGTTTCCAGTTTGACCAACCACTTTTACATGCTGTAGCACACAAACAAAAAAGAATCTCCATCATTACTTTTATTCACCTACTTGTTTTAAAAGCTACACATAAAAATGTTTTATAGCATGAAAACAGAAAGAACCCCCAGGCATGGACTGCAGGTTTCTGATAACAGAGATACCACGACTTAATAAAGGCCAGGCTGAACACTTACGGGACATTGGCCTCAGAAGTACTTGAATTATAAACAATTTGTGGGATTTTAGGAAAAGTTTGTTAAAAAGACGTATAGAAAGGGACAATTTAAATGGTTGGGTGGATTCAAAGTCATGTAAGAAATGGTAACAGCTGAACTAGTCACCTATTCAGATGCATTTTTGTAAATTGATGCATCATTTTGCAAAGGTTGGGTGATTATTAATCCTCAAGACTTGATTTTTTTATCTTCATTTGTTTTAAATTATTATTTTTATCATCCTTTCAATTTAAAACCACACTTTGCAACTTTTTCATATTTTTAAATCATTTTCTTGAGCCAGTTTGTGCTAAAATTACCCTTTACAGGATTAATGAAATATCACGCAGACCGCCACCGCCCTCTGTGGCCATAATACCGCACTTGTAACTTCAGAGTAGCGGTCCAGTTTCTGTTGGACTTAAGGTTGGTTTAAGCTTGACGCGTCCGCGGGGTCCACAAGGCTCCACGTGGCCAAATTACGTAATTTTAGAAACCACGCCCCTCCGCGTGTCCTCCTCGCGGCCTAAAGTCTCCGAACCGCGCACCTAGTAAATTTTCTAACTACGCGGAAAAACATTGCGGACTGGCAAGAGCTCGTAGTGGCGGAGGTTTGTAAATACAAACATCTCTATGATTCGGCCCATAAAGATCATCATGATCAAAATATTGTTAATAATTTGTGGAGGGAAATTGCTGTCACACTCGGAAAAGATGATGAAGCATTAAAAAAATGTTAAACAACAGTGATTTCTACTTCTACTATGGTGTAGTGTTGGATGCATGCCGTAGAGCCCCATGCCGCCCCCTACAGTTTGGGAGAATATTGGCTCACAGCGGAGACAAGCTGCAGAAGGTACGAATGAATCATAAACACTGCAAAGTCCGATGCACGTTCCATCCGCGCGGAATGTACATGCGTCAAGCATAAACCAAGCTTTAGGCCCTGTCCACACGTAGCCGGCTATCTCCAAAACGAAGATATTTTTCTACGATTTGGCCTGTCATCCACACGAAAACGCAGATTTCCGCAACGAAAATGAATCTTTTTAAAAACTCCGGCCAAAGTGAAGATTTGCGTTCTCAGCGTTTCTGTGTGGACAGAAATAACCGGAGTTTTAGGTTTCACAACGTCACTGTCTGCGACAAAAATGCTGACGGCCCATGTGTGACCTGTGTTTACGCTACAACATGGATGCCCTCAGAGCTGTGTTCGCGTTATCAATCATCCAAGCGCTTTTTGACGCTTGTTGACTTTATACTCTAAAACTACATTTAAGAGCAATTCTACCTCCTTATCAGTCCACACAAGCTAGCTAGGCGCCATGTTTCATGTTTTGTTGAAGTTGAGCAGGAAGACGAAATGGATAGGATTCGGGGAACTACTGCCCCCTACAGGTCTGGCATGCCTATGAATGTGCTTAACAATGCACTTATGCGGTTACGTGTGAATGGAGTTTTTTCTAAAAATGAGGCGGTGTGGACGCTAATTTTTGGGAGGGCGGATATTCGTTTTTAAAAAAAACAGCTACGTGTGGACAAGGCCTTAGTGCAGAACCGCTCCTGTAGACACTAATGAAGGCTGAGGAGACATTTCAGCAGTTAGATTAAGGTGTTAAAAAGAGGAACGCACAGTGAGGAGATCAGTTTCATTTTTGGTTTCACTAACGGACACTAGGGGGTGCTAAAAGCAAGCACAAACTGCCAAGTGTTCCTTTTAAAAGGATCATTAACTTGTTTTATGATCTTTTTGGTTTTAATTATCTTACTTTGTGTTGTTTTTGTTTTAAATGATTTTTATTAATTTTTTTCAAATCATCTTTTATTCTTTTTTGTCTTCTAATTGTATTTTCATTTTGATGTGACTGTCCTCCTAGGTGTTTTATAAATAAACTTATTTATTTGCTTTTCTCAACCGGACCGCCTCATACGTTTACTAGTCAGAACCTGATTTTACAACTAGATGGTGTCCGCAGCACCGACCACTCACCACGGTTACTATTGTGGTGTGAGTTGGTCAATAGTGCTTCGGGTCCATAGTGGATCTGGTTCCAGGTGGAGCATTGTTGTTCTGCTCTGATTGTTCTCCAGGTTCTATCGGAGGATCTGAGTTGGTGAAACTGGAGCTGCTACGGTCCACACTGAGTGTGTTTGTTAACGGGGATTCCCTGAACTGTGTGGAAATTCCAAAAAGACTGAAGATCTTGGTTTTACACTGACATCTAGACGTTTGTTATGTCATCATGTTTTTTTTTAATAGTTACTAAAATTAACTAGAAATCTTAAAAATCTCCAATTTCGAAAAGCTTTTTCTCTGAATCATACGAACGAGTTCTTGTGATAATATTTGGTGGATACGCAAAATCAGAGTCACTCGTAATTATTTTTCAAAACTCTAAACTTCCCACAGAATTCAAAAACACATTTTAAATTATTTGAAAAGAATCAAGCCCTGAGATACGAATCAAGATAATATTTCGGTTTATTACGTTTCTTAATTTTAACATAAAACGCGAACGAAGGCCAAAGTGTGAGTTGTCTTCACCTCCTGCTGTTTAGCATCTACATAGAAATCTGAAACTCACACACACACACACACACACACACACACACACACACACACACACACACACACACACACACACACACACACACTTTGGTCCGTCCTCTGTCTGGGTGACATTTAGGCAGATATATAAACCACCGCCCGATGCTCACACAGAAGATTCCTGCAGTGCAATACTGAAGTACTGTAAACGTTTTCTGTCTGCTTACCTGAGCTTTCACCTGTCTGCTTACCTGTCGTACCCATCAGGGACCCATCTGACCTCAAAGCATCATGCTCACCAGGTATGATTGTCCTCTCCTGTATGTTTCAGCCTCTTCGGACTTTGAAACCTGTTAAAAAGAAGACGGGAGCTGCATGAAGTAAATTCTGTTCATTTGATTAATGAGTTACCGTATAATTTCTCATTAGTTTAGCTTGTACAATTCCTCAAACAGAGTGTTTATATATATTTAAAAACATCTGATTATAATTCAATATTCTGACTAGAGGTTGTGTGTGTTGCAGGAATGTTATTCTATTGTTCTCTTTCTTTGTTCTGGTGGTGAAGGGAGACTTTGACTCTAATGGTGAGCCTAAATCTTATATTTTTCTCCTTTTGTGATTGAATTTCTGCTAATTTAAGCTGTTTTTATTTTCAGATGCAGGAGCACAAGCCATCTCGACAGGTAAATAATCTGATTTTGCTCTCATCACTTCCACATAAACTCAAACAGCTTGTCTCTGACCTTCTGTCTCACCCCTTTATGTCAGATAAAGATTCAATTTCTGATGAAGCTCCCACAGGTGAGGAAACCCTGTCACTTTAAGATTCTCGTTGGTCGATTATTTCACTTTGAATCAAATTTTCCACACAACTGAGTCATTTAAATGTTTATCTATTAGCTAAAAGTGATGAAAGTACTTAGATAAACAGTTGATGATCATCAGCATATTGGAGAATCTCACATTGATGTGAATGACAATGTTTTATATTGTGTTATCGTCTCTGTTTTTCCTTTAAAATTCTTTATTTGTTGAACAAAAAACTGAAGTTACGAGTTAGATGTGTAGAAAGTGAGTTTGTACTAATCAGTGCCTCATCCAGGTTTGACTGCATCAGTTTAATTACTGATGGCTGACTGAACAGGACTAACTGTTATTCTTGTTTCAGAGAGCATGAACGTTGTTTCTCCTGATCTTCCTGGTAAGACTCAGAAGTCCCTGATGAGTTCTAGTAAACCTATTGATTTAATAAATTTAACACATATACTATTGAAACGTTGAGTTTTAACTTCACAGAGAAAATTGATCCTATCAACACACATTATTTTTATGCTTATAAATTTTGTTTCTGTTGGGAATAATGAGTAATGAACTATTAATGTCTTACCTATTGTAGGTGACTCTATGAACAGCCTCAGTTTGGAGAAACAGGTTTGAGCTCAGATTGGACTGGAAAGCTAGCAGCTAATCACAATAAAGGCCAATTAAAAAAATATTTTTGACATTTAGAAAATCATTCAAGTCCCAAAGATGTCACGCCAGCAATATTTAATAAAACAATTTATTGTGACACATAGAATTCTGTTAAATCAGACATTAGTAGACGATCTGCAAATAATCCCTCTGAATTTCTGCAAGAACAATAATGTAATATAAAAATCAGAGTCATCATCATGCACAGGCTTCACATTTTTGAAATCAGAGAATGATTTAAGCTCACTTTATAACTGGTTCTGTTTGGATTAACTGTTGGTCAGAACTAGTCTCTGATTTTTCAAACTGAGGCTGCTCAACGCCCAACCAATAACAGCTAAGATGTTCCAAACTTTTCAGCAGAAACCCAATGCAAATGTTCAGTTATTTCTTTAAAGAGGCGCTCTAAGGCCTGTGCTGATGACTCGTCAAAGTGGGCGGAGTTATTTTAGTGGTTTAGTGTGCTCTTCTACATTCTTGTAAAGTACAAATTATTAAAAACTGAATAAATGTTTCTGCAGATCTAATGATTTTGTTTTTAAAAATTTCATTTAAATAAGAGAAAACGAGAGCCAAAATTGGGAAACTAATCAGAAATTTGAATAAATTAGTGAGCAGGAACAAATCAGCTTCTGGCTCTCAATCATTCTTTATCTGACTTTATAAAACACAAGTGGTCAGTTTTAGCAACTTATTCTCAAATGGTATAAATAAGGGGTGGGAATCTAACGCGTTAATTATGATTAATTAATTAAAAAATAAATAACGCGTTAAATAAATTAACGCATTTAACTCTTGAAGCCCGAGGGATGTTGAAGTTTAGCAGCAAAAGTCATGCCCTACATATCAAATATCATCAAGCTGCACCTCTAAAGAAAGCTCAGAACCTTGGCTACAAGACCTTGTAAACATTTTTTATGTGCTCCAAACACAACTAAAACTACAATCACATGAGTGATCGGAAATCCCTCTTCATGTGTTTTTGCCTTCATTTCTGTCTCTAATGATGCTAAATCAAATCCAATTGTACACACTTTCTATCCACCCATTATTATTATTATTATTATTATTATTATTATTATTATTATTATTACCTGAATGATAAATATCTTTATCAAAATGTACTTAAAATAGTATTATACTTTTAGGTCTGTCCTATTTTTGCCAGTGAGATATACATATATATATATACACACACACATATATTTTTTTCTCCTGTTTTGAATTGAAATACAATTTAAAAGCATTTTTTAGAAATGAAAAGAGCTTGAGTTTACAATAATAATGTCTATGTCTATTGCTTGATTCTGTCTCATTATTTTTAATTTAAAAAATTGCTTTCGGGGCAAATTTTCTTGAACGATTAAAATGCGATTAATCAAGATTAATTAATCACAAAGCCTCTAATTAATTAGATGAATTTTTTTAATCGAGTCCCACCCCTAATATAAATATCATTCTGACAAATGTATTTCCATTACAGATAAACCTCAGTATTATGGAGGAGGACCATCAGGACCTGCAGGTCAGACATAGATGTTTCCAACTTTAAAATAATTTTTAATAAACTTCTCTACTAAACCCACTGTGAGCTCTGATGCAGTAACTCAACTGTTTTCCTGTTTTTGTGTTTCAGACATAAGCAGTTCCAGCTCAGAGGCAGCAGACAGTGAGAAAAACCTTTTGAAATTGACAAATTTACACTCTTTCATCAGTTTGTACACTCAGAACGCATGTTTGACTATATTTATGTTACTGTGCTTAAAAGAATCTTAAAGTATAAAAGAAAAAGTGTTTTTTTGCTGTTTTGTTTAATCGAGGTGTGCACAGCCATTTGTGAAATAACTAAAAATGAAATGAAATGATCTGTCTTTTAGCCAAGATCAATTCATTCATTCTGTTTTTCTTTTCTTCCTTTCCAGCTCCAGCAGCTGATCAAGTGTCGGCACCTGGTATGATCTTTAGTTCTGAAAATGTAATATGAACACTCGGGTCATTTTGCATGATTGATTAACTTTTAAGTTAACTTGCTGATTTCAGAACCCGCTGTAGCTGCAGCAAACAGCGCAGAGGACGAGGAAGGTGAGAAAACCAGTCATTTACCTGCATCAGGGACACGTTTCTTAATAAAACAACTCTCACCTTTCCTTATTATGTATGTTTTATCAGAAGACTCTGAAGAACGAGGGAAGAAAAAGTTCAGCTCCCGCTCATCTAAACGTCAAAGCCCCGCCCACATTCAACAAAGCCCCTCCCGCGTCATTCAAGTCCCCGCCCTCCTGCCCCTCCCACCCCTCCCGCCCCACCCAATCATCCCTCAGCCAAAAGTTATGGTCAGAAGCCGAACGTCGAAAAGGCGATCCAGGACCAACCGCCGGCAAATCTAAAACGCCAGCGCCTACGTACCGTTTCAATGTTGAACAATAAAGATTCATGTCCACCTGCAGTCTCCACACAACCACGCCCTCACCGAGCCATCTGATTGGTCACAGAGGTCTCTCTCATCGTTTTACCTGTAACAGAGCTAAATCAGATTCCTCTGAAGTAATCTTTAATCACAGCTGTGAAACATAAATATTAACTGTAAGTTTCTATTTGATTGTCACAAGGAATTTAACATCAGATAACTTAGAATAAATGTTTAAATTCAGCCTTCTGATCACATTCAGCAACATTCAGTCCCTTTGGCTCCTGATATATTTTGTTGTTGGGCCCCTGGTATGGATTTTTGGCCTCAGACCCAAAGAGTATTAAAATATGCTCAGTTTATCTGTTTTTTTATTCTTTCAGACGTTTGTGAAACATTTAAGCAACATTTCTATGTTTATTCTTTGTATCTTATTTTAATAAAGTTAATGAAGTTAAACCTACCTGACCTCAGTTTTTAGTCAGGAACAAATGATCAGTCATCCAATGGAGATGTACTTCAAAATAAACCCTAAAAAGTTTTAATTACTTCATCATCCTTTGTAAAAAGCTTCCTGAACAGCCTCAGTTTAGAGAAGTAGAGTTCATGTTTACTGCATTATTTCATCACGTCATCATAAACGCACACCAAGAATTTGTGAACAGGATAATACTATTTAAAAATGTGTCTTTTACTACTAATACAACCAGATAGAAAGTAAAATACACATACTTTCTATCCTTCAAAGCTTAAACCGATAAAAGGAGAAAAAACACTAGGATTAGGATTTAAGATGACTGTCCAGCAAAATGCTGAAATTAAAAATAAATCCATTTGCAGCTAGGTTTGTGAGGAAATTCGTCAAAAAATGCTGTTTATTTATTATTTGAGCTAATTTAGCTTTGAAGTAGCAAAAATTAATTGATGCAAACAAGCCTATGAAAGTGAATTTCCCCACTGTGGGATCAATAAAGTCTATTAATAAAGTTTATTCTATTCTATTCTGTTTCAGTTACATAAGGGCTTACTGGTTGTTGAGACCCATGAACAGATGAGTAGCGCCTCCCAGAGGAGAGAAAATCTGTGTTTGAGGAGCCTGAAGTGATGTCACTGGAGAAAAAAAAAGAAAAAATGTCTGATAGGGGAAATGTAAGTGCACCTGTGAGATTTAAAACTCTCCCGTTATGGTTTTAATCTCAGGTTAAGGGGTAAACATAAGTGCTGGGGTCTTCATTAGGACAATTCAGCTCAGTATATGTGTGAATGGGTGTTTGTGTCAGCAGGAGCATGCTTGTGTGGTCGGGGTTTGTTGCTGCAGAAACGAAACAACGGCCAAAAACAAGCAAAAAAAAAAAAAGGAAATGCTCAGAAAAACAACAGCTCACTCTCTTCACATGCTTTCAGAGTTTTATCACTGAAGGTAGCAACAGACTGGGGGAGTCTGGTGCAGCGTACCCCCCTTTGTCCTGCAGGATGTACGCTGCACTAAAATGAAGGCGAAGGCTCACAAGGATCTTCTGTAGAGGGGTCCATGCAAAGATACAGATGAAAATAAATACTGATCTTCTTATTTCATATAGAGTTTAATCAACGAGTCCATTAATATGTGCATGAAGCAAAATGTGGGCGTGTCAAAGTACGATGGCGAGAGAGCGGCTGTGCTGTAAAAAGCAAGGTTCAATGTGCTCTGTAGGAGACCACAAAGCAGCAGAAATTACGGCGTTGTGGGGGATTTCTGCCGAATTTTTCTACTGAGTTACAACCGATCAGCATGAGTTAACCACAAGTCCCAACCAGCGACTCTGCCGGGCCTTTTCCGACTACGTTCCCTTGTCCTTTCAGACCAGCCTGGTGAACTGGAGACGCACACATACCGGGAGGGTCTGTTAAAATGACCCATAAGTTCCATTAAACTAATCTGTTCCATGTTTTATGTAGTTTATTGTTATGTTAGTCAGAATTCAGTTACTTTTAGAATTTCAAATAGATTTTTTCTATTTTAGCGGCGACGTTTCTAAGTTATAGACTTACTTTTAAAGCTGCAGCAGCAACTCTGCAAAACAAGCTAGCTTTTAAACAGTCGCAGAACAGAACAATATCGGAATGCCAGAGTAAACAAGAGAGCGCAAAACAGTTTTCTAGTTCCAAATGTTGTTTTCTGCAACTTCAAATGGTGTTTTTCCTTTTGGGACTCTGGTAGTTTGTCCTAAAGTTGAAGTGGTAGCAGCCGGCTGTTTCTCCTCCTCTGATATTATTGAGCGGAGAACCTCTCACACCAGTGGTTGGTTTCAGACGAAGCTGTGTTGTTGACTGAGGTTTTTAGACAAATGCAAGAGAACCACTGCTTTAATTCTTTCCTTTTTTCACCACAAAATATTTATAGTTATACTTAGTAAGAAGAGTCGGAAAAGGAAATGGATTGGTGCTGCGTCTGCAGTGATGCGGGCGTTGTATCGGTCTGTTGTGGTGAAGAGAGAGCTGAGCCAGAAGGTAAACCTCTTGATTTACAGGTGGATCTACGTTCCTACCCTCACCTATGGTCACGAGCTTTGGGTAGTGACCAAAAGAACGAGATCATGGATACAAGCGGCTGAAATGAGTTTTCTCTGCAGGGTGGCTGGACTCTCCCTTAGAGATAGGGTGAGAAGCTCAGTCATCTGGGAGGGGCTCGGAGTAGACCTGCTGCTCCTCCACATCAAGAGGAGCCAGTTGAGGTGGCTCGAAAATCTAGTTAGGATGCCTCCTGGACGCCTCCCTGGTGAGGTTTTCCAGGGACGTCCAACTGGGAGGAGACCCAAAGGAAGACCCAGGACACGCTGGAGGGATTATGTCTCTCATCTGGCCAGGGAACGCCTTGGGATTCCCCCGGAGGAGCTGGCCCAAGTAGCTGGGGAGAGGGAAGTGTGGGCCTCTCTGCTTAGGCTGCTGCCCCCGCAACCCGACTCTGGATAAGCGGACAAAAATGGATGGATGTGTTAGACGAACGTTAAGAGGCATAAAGGAAATGTTTTAAGTTAGCTTGTTTTGCAGATTTGCCGTTGTAGCTTTAAGGCTGGGTGAAAAAAAGGTTTGGTTTTTCCTTTTCTTTCATCTTTTTGATGATTTGAGACACTTTTGGAAACTTCTCATGAATGAATCTCCCAGTTCTTTTACAATATAAAAACCTCACAAGCTCATTTTGAGTTTTCACTGTAAAAATCTACACCTCCTTGGCAGCTGCTGTTGACTCATCAATCTGAGCTGAGTCACAAACCTAATTAGAAGCTGTTAGCATGCTAACGCACACGTGGATCAACACACACATTCTCACGCTGGCAGATTTATCCCAGGCCTTTTCTCACTCTGTTGTTTTGTCCTCGGTTGACCGGCTCTTTCTAGAGCGGTTCCTGGAGTTTTTAGTTTGGGATCCATGGTAAAATTCACACGCAGCTACGGGTGTATAACGACACAAAGGCATAAGCAATCATGATGGCTGATGAGAAAACAGATTGTGCTGATGAAGATGACTGGTTTGGTTGTTTCAGTGTTTCCCATCAGATGTAAAGCTGATGAAGCTAGTTTACATCCTTCAACCAACAGGCTAACAAAAGCGTGATTTGTGTGTTTTATAACTTTTATGATGTTCTGACACGTGAATAAGTTCTATTTGTTCACTTTCTTATAAAACATGTTTCAGCTCAGCTGTGACAGGCTGCTTGTTTGGTCGACTAAACCAAAGTTAGAACCAAAAGCACAGAACAGAGTGAGAACTCAAAAAAGAAGTCATTCTGTCTTTGGTTGAATCTGTTAGAATTAGGAAGCTGCATAGAAAACAGACTGGAAGCAAATGTACACATTTAAAAGTGGATTTTGACTAAATATAAGCCCAGGGGCGCCCCCAGAAAATTTTGATAAGGGTGGCCAGATGAGGCCAAAGAAAATTTTGTTGTAACTCTGGGAGAGTTTAGCCTGTGGCGATGCATTGCATTGCTCCTTTATTCTTTTTTATTTTAAAAAAATGCATCAAAAACTCAAATTTAAGAAAATATCAGAAAACAAAATTTCAGTTATTTGAAATGTTATTTTAAAATTTATTTTAGAATTTTAATTTGTTTGTTTAATTTGCCTGTTGCTGTCTTCACAAAAAAACTATGGAGATATAAACTTTTTTTTAATGGTGAGAAGCAGAAATATATATACATGTTTATTTAATTCTGATTATTTCTTTACTCATTAAAGTATTTCTTTTATCTGATGGCACCATCTAGTGGCTGACAAGCGTATCACACCAATAGTCGGGTCGACTCAGTAATTTAAGACGGCGACTGCATGTTTCTTGTTTATGAATGTGCTTCTGTAGCCGACAAACAGAGCTAAAACACATTGTTTTACAAGTATTATTCTCATGTCATGTTGTGTTTTCATATATTTATATTTTAAAGACTTACTTT
Organism: Aphyosemion australe; assembly: GCA_006937985.1. NCBI lineage: Eukaryota > Metazoa > Chordata > Actinopteri > Cyprinodontiformes > Nothobranchiidae > Aphyosemion > Aphyosemion australe. Next base: position 38,847 of record SSNS01000583.1, read on the forward strand.
TCCGTGAAAAGTTCATCAACTCTGCATCAGCCGTGGTGCTTCCTTAAATTTGAAGCACGTAAACGGTAGTCTAACGCTATTGGTTAGTTCTGACCAGCGCTCAGTTTCCTATTGCACAGATTATACGGGCAGGGGGCGGGCTTAGCCAAAAAAAAAAGACTTATTGCTTATATTATATCACACTACATGATAAGACGATCACTTTTACGGATTTCTAAAAAAATATATTCAATTCCTGAAAGGGGAAAACTCCGGATTGCTGCTTTAACTGTATAATTTTTTATTGGGTTTTACATTTTTATCTTGATTAAATAAGATGAATTTATGGTTTGAGTGAACATTATTATGATTTATTAACACTGGTCTTCACTGGGGGGCCAGCAATTTCTAGGTTGCCAGGGGCCAGCAATTTCTAGGTTGCCAGGGGTGGCCATGGGCCACCCCTGGCAACCCTTTGGGGGCGCCACTGTTTTTTAAGCCCAGTCTTGTTTCCCACATTTCCTTTACTTTTTTTTAGAAAGTAAAAGAATTTTTGGACACTTTTAAACCCAAACAAGAGGCGGCCATAGTATCATGGGAAAAAATCAATTAGATATAAACATGAGTCAGATTAGAATATTCTGGGTCACTGTTACATGTTTATCTGTCCACTGAGACTCTGGTGAGGCTACATCACGTTCCACACTGATAATACAGAAGAAGGCAGCTCAGAGAGACGAAAAGGCCTCTAAAAGGTAAGGAAATTAGAGGGAAGGGAGAAGAATCTCCCTCTTTGCTATTGGAGAACTCCACCTGACTATTTGGCTTTATTGCTCATTTTGGCCTTTTTTAATGTAGGGTTTACGCCATTTGGCACCTTGATCGCCCAGTAAGAGATCTTTTTTGTTCTCTGATGTGATGCCAACATTGAATCACTTAAAAAAACGTTTTTAAAGTCTAAATATTTAGTCAAATCTTAAGCTGGTTCTCCTCATTGAAAGGAGTCACATCAGGTGGTTTGGGAATCTGATGGAGGTTTTCCCAGCACATCACACTGGGAGGAAACCCAGAACATTTCAAGTTTCAAAGTCACAGCTGGACCAAAAGTTCTGACCAAGAAGACAAACACCTGAGTTCCAATCAAGGGGTAAACTCATCTGTCAAAAGTGACGCCTACACAGAAGTGACAAAAACTGTAGTTCCATTCTCATCCTTTAGGGGCTGGCTCCAAAAAGGAAAAGTTCCCATTGACTCCCATGTTAAAAATGTCAACATCACAGCAGAAATAAACATGTTTACAGCCTGGTTCAAAAAACATCTTAGGTTTAACAGGTCAAGTTTACAGTCATGACAACTTTGAAGGGGGTGAAATGTTTTTGTAACTCATCCATTTAGACGAAATTAAAGCTTGAAATTACGAATAATTAGGGGCGTGTCCTTTTGATTGACAGGTGTCAGATGAGCCATCAGATCTAGCAGCTAGCCCTCCTGCTTGCTCAGGGGAAGGCTTCGGCCTCATGTCAAGTGTTACAGCCTAGAGGGCAGAGGGTAGCAGTCACTCAACCACAGTTTTCTGGCTAAATGCACCCGCCAACCTCCGTTAGCTTTGGTTAGCTCCAAGTTAGCTCAATTAAGTCATAGCTACATCAGCTCAGAGTTTGATGTCCCACTCTCAGCTCCATTTTTGTAATTTCTGGGAATTACAAGTCACGTGACGCAGCCAAGGTGGTGGTGGTAGAAAACTGCCTATTGCGCTTCAGATCAGCTCTTCAGAAACCTACGGGTGTCGCCACTGAGGCTCCGTCCATTATATATTGACCATTTGCACCTACGACACCTGATGACATGGGTCCACCATAGTGGACGTCTACAGTGAATTACTGGAGTATTAAAGGGAGGGCAAAAGTGGCAACTGAGGTTGTTGTTTTTTTGCCAAGTTAGCCTGGCTTCTACCAGTTCAAGCCCAGTTCACTTGTGGGAAGGTTTAGCACACCTAGGTGGGCTCATAGAAAGCGGTGTTAGCTAGCGAACGTTAGCTTACGCTCTCCCTGCTGCTGTTCACCGAACACCGAACAAGTTGCCCACTTTGCCAGAATTCACCCTGCTGGATTTATAACACATGATGTCATAAATAGTGTTTCACTTTACACTACTTTTTGTCGCTGTCTGGGTCATCGCCGGGTTCAGCTGCTACTCTCATACCGGCGTGAGACAAGTTATTCAAAAAAAGGAAAGTTGCGTTTACAACCTTGTCTGTTAGTGCAGCCAACCGCACAGCAAAATAATACTATTTTACTGTGAAATCTACTAAATTAAAATGATATTAGGTCCCAAACGGGCTTGTTTTGACCCTTACAGGAGTTTCAACGTGCGTAAACGTTCTCTGCCTTCCTTCATGGCAAAGGGGGCGGCCCCATGAGCGGCGTGATGTCACATGCAAAGGGTCAATACAGTCTATGGTTTCAGGGCAAGTTTTATGCCCCGCCCACTCAAAGGAAACACTCGGGAAATTTTCTTGATGTAAAACATAAAACACACCTCAGATAGTTATTTCCACTAGCTTACTGTCTAATACTTGTAGTTAGTTGTTGAGTCCTTCAATAACACCCAGAAATGGGACATCAGGGCTTCAGGTTTCAAAAACCGAAGAAGGTTTGTCTTTAAAACATGTCTACATATCAGCAGTTACCCTGTAAAGATCAACTTTAATCACATTGGTTGAAACAAGAATTCAAATAGTTTGAGAGGATCCAGTGATTAAATGTTTTCTGACCTTTCAGGCGACATTTCTCCGCTGGACTTTCCTCCTTCACTGAACTTCAACCGCTGCTCTTTAACGTTTAAAACACGATCAGATGGCAGCTCTTCCTACACCTGGACACAGCTAAGCTTTTTACCCGGTTTCCTTAGAGGTCAAAAGAAGATATAAATGAACAAAAAACATTTATTACTGTTAATATATGTAATTTAGTGTTTTTAGCTGTAAAATTCTGTGAAACAATCAGACGTTTTATGGCTCTAAATCGCTCAGGTTCTTCTTTTTCTTCAACATTTGTTAGTGTTTCACTTTTTCCCACTTTCTGTTTTAGTCAGACTTTATCTTTATTCCAAATCAGGAAATACAAACAATGGAAAACTTGCAAACACGTTTTTTCCAACTCAGTCACCAACAACGCTTTCAAGGGAAAACAGCAGGAGCTACAAGCTGAATGGCTTCAGATTGTTCCCAGGACACAAAAACATCCGGAACCCCAGAGAAATGTGTAGCGCTAACAGATTTATGATTGTTTAATGGAGGTTAAATGATTTACTGAGTAGTCAGCATCTTACCTGCAGCAGAACATCATCAGAGCGACTTGATTTTAGTGATAAAGGGTAAATTCTCATTAGAAGTCAAGCTAACAGCTAGCCTAGAATCTAGACCGTCATTTGCCAAAGCAAAATCATTTTGCTTTGCATGTTGGTCTATGCACGCTCCATGGGAGGGATGTAAAAAATATCGATATGGCAATATATCGTGATATTTTTTCCTGCGATATTATATGATATTCAAAAGCCACATATTGAATTTTTGGAAGAATTTACATGTAAATATTTGTGTATTTTCTTTTTTTTTTTGGGTGCAATTCAAATGCCAACCGCTAGTTGGCGGCAGTGTTGCCGCCTTCACTCTGACGGAAGAAGAAGCTCTTACTCTCCAACCATAATAGATTGTATATGGCCGACTCACGTTAGCTCACAGATGGCTGAAGAGGAGAAGATTCATCCAGCCTCATCAACTTTCAAAACCAATGCATGGAGTTATTTTGGATTCAAGACAAAGGAAGGCAGTAAAGACAAGAGCCATGCCGTCTGGAAAATATGCAGCACATGTTAAGTATCAGTTAGGACTGTTTATTGAATTTTCCTACAATAAATTCAGTCTAAAAAATAGCTAATATCGTCTGGCTGAATGTATCGCAATATATTGTGATATATCGTATTGTCTCCCCTGCATCGTGATACGTATCGTATCGCCAGAATTTTACCACACATCCCTACTGGCCAGTATTGTGGCTGGCCAATCACAGCATGTTTATTTAGCAAAACAATGTATTTTTTATGTTTTATGTAGTTCTTCCACAATGTAATGGCGGATTGCCCCGTTCACTGACATCCGTAGCGGTCCATTCATAGCGCTCTATTCATAGCGCTCTATTGGTTTGGTGGGCCGAACCAATAGAGCGCTATGATTGGACATTCCGCCCACCAACAGAGTGCTGTGATATAGACTAGCTTGCCAGGCTAGCTAACAGCAGTTTCAGAAAAGGACTCATTCAGGTGCAATTTTCATCTAAAAATTCTAAAACTCAAACTTTCCTCATTGTGGAAAAAAAACAATGCGAAGAAAATAAAGCGAAACCAAAAGAAGGTGCTCCACTTGCTGCTCTAACACACCAAGTCATGACGTTAACCCTTTAGCTATAAACCTTTGTGATTTTTGTATAAAATCACGAAAAAACTAACTAATCCTGTGAGTCTACGTTGGAACATGTTGCTTTATGAGTGTAAAGTTCACAGTTTCTGTTTTAGTCATCTCATGCTAACCAATCATTGCTTGTTCATTTTGGTCAAACCAGTTCACTTAAAAAGAACGTTCCAATTATAGAACACACACACACACACACACACACACACACACACTAGCTGTACTGAGAAGTGCATAATTCTTAACTGGAAGCATGACTAAGTCATGTTCAGTCATACCAGGGGGCGGAGTTTGATTTGAGAGCCTTTTGGAGACCAACTGGAACTATTTGATAACTTGGTTTGAACTGGGAGGAGGGGGTGTCAACATGTGTGTATGATGAGGATGATGAACAAGACAAAACAAACCAGAATGCAGAGATGACACCAAGCTGTCTGGAGTGTGGAGGTGTTCCTGCAGCATCATGGAAAGCTACTGTTTTCACAACAAAAACTGCTGATTTCACGGCTGTACGATTTAATCTGACACTTGTGCTAAACGTTAACGCTAGGTTTTCACAGAACAGAACAGTCAGGATGAAAGATAAAGTTATCAGGATGTGAATGTGCATGGGGAGAAGCAGAGGTCATGCATGTGCTTGTAGACTCATTTAATGAAAATGTAAACAAAACGACCTTGCCTTGCCTTGTGTGCGTCAGGAGATAAAGATAATAATAAGATTAGTGCTTTTTGTGTCAAAATGACCAGATTAATGTTGTTTTGAGAAACGTTCTGCTTCCTACAGAAGAGAGAAGTTTCAGCTTGCTGGAAAATCTACCACCTGTCTGACTCCTGCACCTGACAGGAGACTTTTTCAAATGAATAATCACGTTAAAAGCCTGAAAACACAAAATAACCTGATTTTAATTACAGTATGTTTCATGTGCAAACTACACTTTTCATCTAAATTTCTTTCTAGATATGTAACTTTTGTTCTTTTATACCTGATGTATCACACAGATGATAATATCAAGTAGGCTACCAAAATACAAAAATAAAATAACTACAATAATACTTTTTCATTTTTTACAAGTTTTGAAAAACTATTTGACCAACAGGGGAAATCATTTCTTTGATGCTTTTTAAAAAATGTTTTCTTTGTGAAAGTTTTCTGAAAATGTCTTCATGTTATGTTTTAAAGAGACTCCATCCATCCATCCATCCATCCATTTTAATCCGCTTATCCGGAGTAGGGTCGCGGGGGCAGCAGCTTAAGAAGGGAGGCCCAGACTTCCCTCTCCCCAGCCACTTGGGCCAGCTCCTCTGGGGGAATCCCAAGGCGTTCCCTGGCCAGCCGAGAGGTATAGTCCCTCCAGCGTGTCCTGGGTCTTCCTTTGGGTCTCCTCCCAGTTGGACGTGCCCAGAAAACCTCACCAGGGAGGGGTCCAGGAGGCATTCTAACCAGATGCCCAAGCCACCTCAACTGGCTCCTCTCAATGTGGAGGAGCAGCGGGTCTACTCCGAGCCCCTCCCCTCACCCTATCTCTAAGGGAGAGCCCAGACACCCTGCGGAGAAAATTCATTTCAGCCACTTGTATCCGCGATCTCGTTCTTTCGGTCACTACCCAAAGCTCGTGACCATAAGTGAGGGTAGGAACGTAGATCGACCGGTAAATCGAGAGCTTCGCCTTTCGGCTCAGCTCTCTCTTCACCACGACAGACCGGTACAACGCCCCCATCACTGCAGACGTAGCACCAATCCGCCTGTCGATCTCACGCTCCACCCTTCCCTCACTCGTGAACAAGACCCCAAGATACTTGAACTCCTCCACTTGAGGCAGGACCTCGCCCCTGACCTGGAGAAGGCATTCTACCCTTTTCCGACTCAAGACCATGGTCTCGGATTTAGAGGAGCTGATTCTCACTTGCTTCACATTCGGCTGCGAACTGTTCCAGCGAAAGCTGGAGATCACGTTCTGATGAAGCCAACAGGACCACATCATCTGCAAAAAGCAGAGACCTGATCCTTAGGCCACCAAAACGGATCCCCTCACCACCTTGACGGCACCTACAAATCCTGTCCATAAAAGTTATGAACAGAATCTGTGACAAAGGGCAGCCTTGGCGGACCAAGCTCTGACACTGGTTGTACAGGGACCTAACAGCCCGTATCAAGGGGCCTGGTATCCCATACTCCCAGAGTACCCCCCACACGGCCCCCCGAGGGACACGGTCGAACGCCTTCTCCAAATCCACAAAACACATGTACATTGGTTGGGCGAACTCCCACGCACCCTCCAGGACTCCCCCAAGGGTATAGAGCTGGTCCAGTGTTCCATGGCCAGGACGAAAACCACATTGCTCCTCCTGGATCCAAGGTTCGACTATCCGACGGACTCTCCTCTCCAGAACCCCTGAATAGACCTTACCAGGGAGGCTCAGGAGTGTGATCCCCCTGTAGTTGGAACACACCCTGCGGTCCCCCTTTTAAATAGGGGGACCACCACCCCGGTCTGCCAGTCCAGTGGAACTGCCCCCGATGTCCACGCGATATTGCAGAGCCGCGTCAACCAACACAGCCCCACAACATCCAGAGCCTTAAGGAAATCCGGGCGAATCTCATCCACCCCCGGAGCCTTTCCACTGAGGAGTTTTTGACCACCTCAGTGACCTCGGCTCCAGAGATTGGAGAGCCCAACCCAAAGTCCCCAGACTCTTTATGTCAAATTAACAATGACACAACACATATTCACAGAAGGAATGTATGAGGTGCTGTTTGTGAAGAAATTTTAAAAAAGCATGTAAATGTCTCTATTTGTTAGATTTTTGATTTTTAAAAGTTAACAATTATAATCAAACCAACATTATTTAAAGTTACATCTAAATCTTAATAGATTCAAATCTAAAAATTTAGAAATTAATCTAATGATTTAGAAATATTTCTAAATATATTTTAAAACCTAAATATTTAGAACAAAATCTCAATAAACAGAATAAAATAAAATAAAAACTAGAATCAAATCTTAATGCGTAAATTTAGATTTAGATTAGCGTTGAAAAGCTGTTATAGCAAATGTGGAAAACAAGCTAGCTTAAAACATTTTTTCATGCCTCTTAACAACGTTCTAATATCGTATAGCTATAAATATATTGTGGAGATTAAAAAAAATTAATGAAGTGGTTTTCTTGCATTTGTCTAAAAACCTCCTCCAATAACACATTTCAGACCAGAACCAACCACTGGACTATCTGGTCGCCGGTCTCACCAAACCGCCACACTTCCCTGGGTCCTCCTCTGCTCAATAATATCAGAGAAGGAGAAACAGCCGGCTGCTACCACTTCAACTTTAGGACAAACTACCAGAGTCCCAAAAAGAAAAACACCATTTGAAGTCATGGACAACAAAAGACGTTTGGACCTAGAAAACGGAGACTGGTGTTTAGCGCTATCTCGTTTCCTCTGGCATCGCGGGTTTCCGGTTCTGGCAGAAGTGTCTTAGGGAAGATACCCGAGGGGAGGTGTGAGTGTTCCATGACGTGTTTGCGTTGAAAAGCTCGCTTGTTCTGAAAATGAGTGAGTGAGTGAGTGAGTGAGTGAGTGAGTGAGTGAGTGAGTGAGTGAGTGAGTGAGTGAGTGAGTGAGTGAGTGAGTGATATCTAAATATTGACAAAAACATATGAAGTTAAATCAAAATATTATTTTATATAAATATTTTAATAAATAAAAATATTTTAATCTAAATCTAAATATGGAAAATTAGATATAAATATTTAGAACTAAATCTTAACATGTAAAGTTATTTACAGTAGAAACGTAAATTTACAAATGATAATGAATCGACCCTGAACCTTGAGCCAAATATTTAGGATTGAATCGAAATAGAATAGAATCAAACCCATATACAATATTTTGAATAAAACTTTAATATAGAGTCAAATCTAAATATATAAAGTTTTATTTAATTATTTAGAACTAAATCTAAATATATAAAGATCTAAACATTTTGAATTAACTCTAAATATTTGGGATCAAATCTAAATATTTAAAGTTATATGAAAATGTTGCAATATAAATGTAGTTATAAACTTACAACCTTGCTGACATTTTCATTCAGGCTTCCACAAAATGCAAGTAAAGAGACCCGTACCTAATGCCTCAGAGAGCTGGGTTCTCCCTTCTCATGGATAATTGATCCATGGTTGAACAAACTCACAGAATCTTGCATAGAAGAGACTCTGAGGCATTAGATAGGGGATTTCCTAATCCTGCCTTTAGCTTAGTTGGCTACTTTTGTTTATATAAGTCTGAATTTGGTTTACAAAAACCACATTTATTTTTCATTGAAATCATTTTTGTTCATTTTGACTTGATTCGAAATATTTAAGCGATTAAAAAATTAATCTGATTAATTAGAGGCTTTGTAATTAATTAATCTTGATTAATCGTTCAAGAAAATTTGTCCCCAAAGCAACTTTATAAACATTACTGTTTGGGTTTATTTCCAGTCCTTTAGACATAGCGTTGTAATGTCCTCAATAGTGAAAAGGGACTTTTTAAAGTTTTATATGAGGAGCTAAATTAATATATTACTTCACAATCAGAGTTGTTCCCTTTGTTCAGTTAATAATCTCGTAAATGTCAGCTTATCTTTATGTAACATGTGTCCAAACAAAGTTGTATTCACAGAGAAGTTTGATCTTTTATACTACAACACCCAAAGTAAACGTCTTGAGACTGAATCACGGGGAAGACGCTCAGGTGATCAGAGCGAGGGAGGAGTGGTGGAAAGGAGGAGGAGGCGAGTCAGAGTATAAAACCCAGCTGCTTGGCTTCAGCTGCACTCAGATACTCAACACAGATATCTCCTCTCACGACTCGTAAATCCAGTCGACCCGCTGAAAACAACAACATGCTCCAACGGTGAGTGATACCTGATATTAGTTTCATAAACTTTATCATGATTTCTGAGATTAAAATAACAAAACGAACGCTACGTCACGGTTGTCCGTCCATCCCTGCTTCTAAAAGTTGATCCGTGTGGGACCGTCCCTCTGCCTAAAGTATTCATCCGTTTACCGTGTTCTGATGCAGGAAGTCTTATGAGTCATCATCAGTCCTATTTCATTTTCACCTTTTCTTCCTTAGGTGGCTTTTTTATTTCAGGATTTTAACAATAAAAACTTAAAATAACAATTAAAGAAGCTCACGTTTAAGTCAAACATTTCTATAACCTTTTTGTATGTGTGTAAATCTCAGTTTGATTCCTGTGAATTTGACTTTATTCTGACCTTTTAGAGATTTTTGGGGTCTCCTAACCCTGAATGAAACCAACTGAAGGAGCATTCTTCTCATTGAAAATTCCAAGTTAAAAGCATTTCCATCTCTTTGAACGTCTGAGCTGGTTTTCGATTTCTCTCTATACGTTGGGAAAGAAGAGGCGCTTTGTTGGGGTTCTTTTTTTCCCCCTCATTCCTCCTCTTTTCTGTAGGGAAACACAAAGACGCAGTCATATAAGCCTTCAGGTTGAAGGATGAGAACACACCTGAGATTCGCCCACTGATACGCTTTTCTCAATGTTTTTTAAATTATTTACTTTTTAGGATCTTTAAATAAAATCATAAAGTCAGAGTCACATTTTTTCAATTTTATGGCTAAAAAAATCACCCTTTTCATGTATTTTTGACGTAATTTCTTCATTATATCAAATAAAATCTGTTTCTTTTTTAATCATCACAAAAGGAAATCAGCTGCAGTCAAATCAGATCCTTTTGCATTAGAAAAACTCTCATTTGCTTGCTTGTGTGTTTCTAGGTGTGTTGTGTTGCTGCTTTGTGGCCTCGCCGCTGTTTCTCTTGCATTGCCAGTTCCACGTAAGTCGTGATGTCATCACCACCACCCTGTTTAATGCTCTTACTAAAGCCTGATCAACCGTGCTTTCTCTGCAATGTCAAATGAATCTACATGACACGTCTAAAAAATAAAACAAGTCACTTAGTTGATATTTTATTGTGGTGAATTTCACATCATTAAAATAAAACGTATAATTTTAATAGCATTTGAGCTTTTTGGGTATTTTTTTAACAAGCAACAAAATATTTAAATGTTTTGATTTTTTTTAATGAAAAAACATCCAATTAAAATATTTTACTTAAAATGAAATACAGAAATTCATGAAGAAATTACAATAAACTGTTTGATTAATGCTTTTCTTTTCATTCTACAGAGGAGGTCAGCGATGATGGTAAATATCAGGAATTAAATTTGTCTTTTTTTACTGTATTTAAGTAATTTACATTACTACTCATTTATTTATAAAGAATAACTTTAAAGCAGCCAATGAAGGAGCAGAAGTGACTGAAATTCATGGCTAATCAGCTTTAAAGTGTAGTTAGCGCCTCCTACAGGCTGCAGGGGTTACTGCTTTTGTTTTATTTCTAATACAGTTGTTTCTTCTGCAGAAAGAAGCAAACCTCTTCTGATATACCTGAATGGTATACACACACACACACACACACACACACACACACACACACACACACACACACACACACCTTTAGTAAGAATCCAGCTGAGTTCTGTTAATTTGGCCTTATGACAGAGCGGACGGGTAACATTCCTGTTTGCCTTTTGTCAGCAGACATCCTTCTTTGTGTGTGTGTGTATATTTAGCATTTGCAGATTAAATACAGACATTGTTTTTTTCTTTGCTTTGTTTTTGTTATGAAGCTGGCATAGATGACCTTGACACAACGACAACTTCTAGCACTAGCAGCACTGAAGGTGAGATAAAGATTATATGTGTGCCAGTCTAATGAACTCATGAGAGTATCGTAACTCTGTTTCTTCTTCTGGGATTGTATATTTATAATTATTGCAAATATAACCAAAAAGTGTTTATTTTAATTTTAAGGTGAGTTTCTGCTTAAAGTCATGAACAAGGATCATCTTAACTGTTCTAGAAGGTTTACTGAATGGCCTTTGTTTGGAAAAATAGTGTTTACATCCTACAGGATCGATAAGCTAACAGCTAGCCTGAGCAAGGCCAAGACAAAAGTGTTCTGCTATTGTCTTTAAACAGCTACAATCAAAATTTTATAGCCGATTAAAGCAAACACTGTTTTAGAAACCTTTATTTTGTCTAGAAAGTTACATTCAGCTAGCCTGGCACGTGAATCTATCGTCTGACCACAGTTCATAAACAGAGCTCGGTCGTGGGGCGGGATCTACGGTTGTCTTTCAAACTGTCTCTGCATGCTATTGGACATGAACAACTTGACAAACTCAACGCTACAGATGTCAGTCAACGGGGCAGTTCGCCATTCACTGTTGAAGAAGACGCAAATACATCCTTTTTTCTAAATAAACTAAAGTAAAGATAAAGTACCTCTATGTGCTCTTGACTCAAAGAAATGCCCAAGTCTAAATAGTCCAAAGTTGATGACAAAGCTGTTTCAAATGAGCTGTTGCCATCTTAGTTGTTCCGCTCTGTCACATTATCCCGCCCACCAAACCGATAGAACGCTGTGATTGGCCCACCAAACCGATAGAGCGCTGTGATTGGCCCACCAAACCGATAGAGCGCTGTGATTGGCCCACCAAACCGATAGAGCGCTGTGATTGGCCCACCAAACCGATAGAGCGCTGTGATTGGCCCACCAAACCGATAGAGCGCTGTGATTGGCCCACCAAGGTCTTAGGAGGACTTAATTCATTTGTATGAAATGCTGTAAATGTTTGGATATTTTAAAATGGCAGCAATGCATTCTGGTCTTAGCGGGACTCAGATTAGCTATTAGCTAATCAGTCTTATTTGACATGAACTCAGTTTCTCCAAACTGAGACCATTCAGGGAGCAAGAAAATAATAATTTCTAATTTTACACACAAATACAACAAAATTGTTATATATTAGGCTGAATATATTTTAGCTGCTTCAGTACTGATACTTCTATTCTATTCTGTTCTACTCTATGGTGACCACGTTTTGTCTAATTATTTTTACCAGGTGAAATATCATAAATTATTAACATTTTGAAAAACCTTTTGTTACATTTTTATTTTCAGCTCCTTCAGATTCAAACGAGTCCAGTCCCTCACCAGGTCAGCAACTATCTGATTCAGCTGACTAATCAATAAATGTGTTGTTCCACAGCTGATTCACACATTCATGTTTTTTCTGTGAAAGATGTAAAACAAAACAAAAAAGTCGCTGTATTTATATATATATTTTGGTCTCTTTTAGGTGACACAGACATTGATGAAGGAACTTCTGAAACAGAGACGTCACAAGGTGAGACAAAGTCTAAATCAGTTACAACTTGACCAGCTGATCTGTTCCCTTCCACAAAATAAGATTTTTCTGAATCACAAGGTGATTTTTTTCATTATTATTATTATTTCAGATTATTTGTAAAAATGTATTCATTTAAAAAATTGGAATGTTCTAAATTCTCACATTAATTTTGTAGCCCTTAAGAACTCAAACCATTAAAAAAAGAAAGAAAACAGCACTGCAAAAAATATTTTCTAAAAATGTTTTTAAAAAGGTATCTTATTTTTAGTCTATAAAGAAAAGAAATAGTTCTCTACAAAAATATCATTACTTAAAATAAGGTAAATATTCTTAAATATGATCCAAATTTTCTTGTTTTGAGTAAAAAAATCTGCCAATGGGGAAAGCAAAAGTTGCTTGGCTAGAAATCTTAAAAATAGCTCATGAGCCAAAAAATAGATTATTTTTGCTAGTTTTAAGATTTCTAGCGAAGCAACTTTCATTTAAGCCATTTTTAGATTTTTTTTACTCAAAACAAGAAATTTTGGATTTACCTAATGATATTTTCCTAGAGAATAACTTATTTTCTTTTTAGACAAAAATAAGATAAAATGTCTAAAAATGGGGATTTAAAAAAAAACTTTTTTAGAAATACATTTTTGCAGTGTATTTTTTCAAAGTCTTTGAGAGCCTAGAACCAAAAAAATTACCTTAACTCAAAGATAATTTTTTTAGAATTTATTTTTAGAAATCATTTTTTTGCAGTGTAGATTGGAATAAATGCATCAAAATTTAGAATAAACTAAAATAAAAAATAGTTTTTGATATATGCATGGACAGAATGTGACTTGGGTGTGTCAGACTTGAATATGTGACTCATGCAGATGTTTGAAATGGCTCGTGACACCGTGTCACCACGAGTTTTAATGTAAATTTGCTGAGTTCAATTGTTAATCCTGTTATGTTTGTCTGTCAAATAAATCAGAGACCAGCGATGGAGGAACTTCCAACACGGACAGCTCTAATGGTGCGACTTCTTTTATTTACTTTGTGAAAACAACAAAACATCCTGGAGTCACTGAGCCAAACCCTGGACCCAGAACCAGCAGAACTCTTTACACACTCGTCCGCACCCAGTAATTAATGTTTAAAGACAAACTGGAACGTTCTCTGACTGAAAAGAGAGCTTAACTTATAGGATCACACCCATTAAAACAACATCCTTCTGCAGATGAATAGTAAATAACTTTAGCATCAAAGGAAATTTAAAAATTATTTCTTTAAAATTATTTACCTTCTCAGTGGTGTACGAGTGTCCGCACTGATGCTGGGAGATCATGGGTTCAAACCAAAGTCGGGTCAAACCAAAGACTTTAATAATGGGACCCAATGCCTATTGCTTGACCCCCAGCTTTAAGGGGCTGGATAGGGATGTTAAACCACCAAATAGTTTCTGAGCGCGGCCACTGCTGCAGCTCACCGCTCACCCAGGGAATGGGTCAAATGTGGAGATGCAATTTTACCAGATGATGACTAACGGGACTTTAACTGTAAGATTTAAATCCTACAAATTAAACACAGATTGTTCTTCAACACGTTTGCAGCATTTTACCCATAATTTTAGTGTAACATCATAAAAGAATATCAACATTCCTGTTTCCATTAGATGCCACCGATGAAGACCAGGGTAACCAGGACGACTCGGATGACCTCGATTCAGAAACAGATGGTGACTTTTCATTTTGTTTACTTGTTTGTGTCTTTGTCCATAAACAAACCCTTCCTGCTCATCTGTGGTTGTGTTTAATTGTTTTTATGTTGCAGATTCTGATCAATCACCAGAGGCAACTGATTCACAAGGTAAATATGCTTTTATTTGGGCAGTTTGGTGAATTATTACCTTCTTGTATTTATAATGCATTCTATTGCACAATATTATTATTATGGAGGCTCAATCTAAAGAGGAAAGAAACATAATATAAAAATAGAAGAAGTTTGCAATATTTGTTTTATAAAGCAACAATGAAGAATTTTTGCAGAGTTAAAAAAAATCAAAAGAATATGTTATGAACAAATAATATCTTACCTGTTGTATGTTGTTTGAACGACCTAATTAAAATTCTTCATATTGGCTTTCGAAAGCATTAGCCATTAAAGGTACACTATGTAAACATTATACAGTCTAATGCCTCAATCATACTGGAGGGAAGGTTACATTGAAACAGATTTCCTTCTCAGTCGTCTGTCAGTTTTTCTCCATTCAAAATGGCCAAAGAGGGACCTAGGGTGTTTCTCAATGTCAAGACACCTTGCTTATGAGGACACTGTCCTGCCTTGGTCAAAGAAAACAGTTCAATTGAACAGACTTACCTCACGTGACCGTGGCTGCCCATAGCCCGCCTTTTGCTTACGTGCTCTGTTTACGTCCCGCCCATCATAGTAGAATAGTAGCGTAGCGTCGTAGCATTCCTTCAGCCATGGAACTGGAAATGTTACTGCTTTTTTCCACATCTATGTGGACTTTCAGGAGCACCACCGGCGTTAGCCTGATAGCTACAATAAGTTGACTTACATTTAAACTGGAAATTTGCCCCCGAAGTAGCTGCTGCTGCCAGCACCTGAGCTGCCATCTTTTTGAAAATACCGTGCTGTATTCTGGGAAATTTTTGACCGAGGGAAGGCTACAAGGCATCTCTCAGGTATCCTTCGTCAGTTAGCTAAACGGCAGACAAACGTTGAACAGACGCCTCCGTAGCACAAGAACATTGGAACACGCCTTGGCGGTTCCTGATAATGTATCTCCTAGGCAAACAGGGTGGGACCAAGGCATCAAGGCGAGGTTCCTTGACATTGAAACACTCCTAGTCTTGTGAGCCCGTGTAAGTTTCAGAGTTTGCACCAGCACTTGTAATTCAACACTGAACGCAGCAGTATTTTTTTCCACTCTAATATTGGATAAAGAAGGCTAGAGGCTAATATTGAGCTAGCAATGCTGATGGTGAATTAGAAAGAATTGTCAGTTCTAAACACATATCTCAAGCTACTTTTTCAATTACCAATAACTTGATATTACAGTGAAATGTATTCATCTACTTATCAACTTACTGTGTCTGACTCGTCATCTAGAATCTTCTGGAACTGAGCCGTAGCTGGCAACAGCCGTGAAACTCTGGGAACGGGAGTGAGAAAGTCACTCGTTTGTTGTGAAAATGGCCTGCAGTAACCACATTTGACCACAGGATGTCAGTCTTACTTTAGCCACTTTTAAACCAAAAGTTAACAAATGTGTGATGAAAACTAAGCAACAAATTATCATCGCTACAGTGAAGCACGGCATTGGTGGAATCATCATGTGGGAGATGGTTAGGCCGTTAGCATAAATTCAATGTCACGTCAATAACAAAACAATATTAACATGAAAATTTTCATTTGATTCCACAGACCAGAGCAACTCTCGCCAAGAAAATGAAGGTAACCATTCTGTTTGTTTTACCTGTCGATATCTTTGCCTGGGTGCTTATCTGCCTGCTCACCTGTCTACGTGTTTACCTGTGTTTGTGTTTCAGAGTCTGACGAACAGACTGACTCAACAGGTTGGTGAATGTTTGAGGTCATTGCAGCTAAGAAAGCCACTGCATATCTGGTAAAAATGAAAAAATAAAATTGTATTTTCTCTTTTATTTGATAGATGACAGCAACCAAACCAATGGTAAGTGCTCCGCTCACCAGTCCCAAGGAACTAAGAGGTTATTAAGACTTGAGGATGCGTTGAGAGAACACTCAAAATGTCCAAGAATAAGTCAAAATGTTGAGAAAACAAGAAAAATACTTCTAAACCTGCTTCTATTCCTTCTGTTTGTATTTATTATTATTGTAATCAACATGTTCTGGGTTTGTTTTACCTAAATTATAAAAATTAGGCATTTTATTGAATACAAGATGGAGGCTTTTGGCTACTTCCGTGGCAGTGTCCAAGTCAAAGAACTTCCTTTAGCCCTTCACAATAAGAGTCTAAAACATACACAATAGTTCAACTTTACTCTTGAAATAGTCTTCTGTTTTTTAAAATGACACTTCATCCTTGCTTCTTATCTGTTGACCTGTTTGTGTAGTTTCATGTCTGATCACCTGTGCATTTGTTTACCTGTATGTGCATTTCAACTGTACCAGAGTCAGTGGAGAATACTGACGAACCAAGTGAGTTTTTCTCTTTTTAGTAAATTTAAATAATTGTTCTTGTCTAATACCATGTGTTATTATTTTTTACAATTGAAATATTCAATTGTGTTGGGCGAGGGTGAGAGAACAGTAACAACAAAAGGACATCAATAATGTCAAGTTACTGGTCGGTAGTTTTCTTAAACCCACCTGTATGTTTTTCTTTCATTCCTCAGATTCAGAAGAGCAAACTGAACAATCACGTGAGTCTCAAGATCAACTACGAATGGTTTTTTAAAAAAATTTTACTTTTATTTTCCAAACAAGCATCCAGTTCCTGGAATGTCACATGATTATTGATCCTTTGTTTTTATTTTTCCCTAAGCTCCTGCTGAAGGCAGCGACAGCAGCCCAGGTCAGGTTTTATTTTTTTGTGTATCAATTACAGTCTGACTGAAAATCAGCGTGTTAGGTTTATTTACTAGGGGTGGGAATTTAATGTGTTAATTACGATTAATTAATTAGAAAAAAATAAAGTATTAAAAAAACGTAACGCTTGAGCTCGAGCAGCCCCCAATTGGGGGCTGAAAAAGTTTAGCATCACAATTTATGCCCTATATATCAATAAATATCATCAAGCTGCACCTCCAAAAAACCACAGAGCCTGGGCTACAAGACCATATAAACCTGTTTTACGTGCGCCAAACACAACTAAAACAAGCATACATGCAGCAGAACTTCCTCTGAACTCTACACTAAACCTCTATATATACATGATCAGTGATCTGCTGCTACCTAGTGTTTAGTTCAGTACACAGCATTTACAATGTTCCATGTACATTTACACTTCTTCAATAACACATGTACTAATATTCACACAACCCAACAAATCCCACATTGGTGACCTTTATAATGAGACCTTGTGGTTACAGAAATACACCCATTAAAGTTTGGGTATGTCATCTGTGCCTAACTAACATTATTTTTAATTAAAAATTTTGGTTGGGGCCAAATTGTCTCGAATGATTAAAATACGATTAATTAAGATTAATTAATTACAAAGCCTCTGATTAATTAGATTAATTATTTTAATTGAGTCCCACCCCTAATATTTACCAAAATTAATGGTGACAATAAATTAAAGCAAATATTCAGATTTAAACATCAGATTTGTTGGGATTAGCCATTAGCTTGTCTGATTGTTCACAACTAATCTCTATTTCTCCCAACTAAAGCCATTCAAAGAGTTATTTATAACCAGTGAAATGTTTATTCTTCATAACTCAAATACTGAACTATATTCAAATTACTTGAAATGTGTTTTTATCCATACTTGGGAATCATAAAACTACTTTATTGATGAACGTTACTTTTATTCCACAGAGATCGGTGAGTCCTATGAAGAAACCGAAGGTAATCCATCTTTCTTTATGTGTGTGTGTGTTCTGTCTGTTATATTCTTGTTTGAAATTGAGAAAAAAGGAAAACTAGTTTCACATCTCAGTAAAATCAGAAGCCTATAAAATGAATCAGCTGTTTGTGTTTATGTTTTATTTAGGTGTGGAAGCCAGTGATGAATCCACCGACCAAGGTAAATATGCTCTGGAGTCACTCACGAGCTGCCTGACATAAACTACTCATGTGAATAAATAAATAAATAAATAAATAAATAAATAAATAAATAAATAATGTGATGACTGTCGGAACATTTGTGTAACCAAATCTCCCTCCTTGTCCGACATGTTTGTTTTTACAGACACCTCTGACATGTCCGTGGGTACGTGTGTTTTTATTCTTCCCTCATCAGCCTCTGGTTTCCTTCTTCCTTCTTCCTCTATGTGTCACCATCTCAGAAGAGACAAAAAGGCAGGAATGGGGAATTAAAAAGATAATTATAAAAATATTTTTTCCCCACTTGTTTTTCTGGAATAATAAAGCAGAAGTTAAAGTGCCTGAATGGTTAAAATACAGAGCAGATGTGACGTGTTTAAAAACATTAAAATCTGTGGTTTTTAGCTCATTATTATTATTTCGTCTTTCCCTCCCTTTAGACGCTCTTATTGATTAATTTATTATAATGTCAAACTGCAAAATGATCAAACTGTCTTTATGCCCTACATTTGAACTGATTTAAATTTACTAATTCATGCCAAGAAATCATCTAATAAAGTTAAAGTAATTAAAATAATGATACTGATTTGTTAAATGTTGATTTGGTTTATTTCTATAGAGGACGCTTTTAGTCAAATTGGTAAGTCAGTGTTATATTAGTGCTGAAAATGGAGCCAATAAAACACAGTAGACATATCTAATTAAAGCTGCTATAGCGACTCTACAGAACAAGCTAGGTTTTGAATGCAAACACGGCCACTGAACACTCACCCCTCCCCTCGGGTATGTTTACTGGTTCCACGTCCACTTGAACAGGAACCCGAATTGCCAGAGGAATCGAGAGAGAACACACGAGAGCACACGAGAGAACACACGGAAGAACACACGAGTGAGAAGACGAGAGAACACACGAGAGAGCACACGAGAGAGCACACGAGAGAGCACACGAGAGAACACCAGAGAACACACGAGAGAGCACACAAGAGAACACACGAGAGAGCACACAAGAGAACACACGAGAGAGAACACACGAGAGAGAACACACGAGAGAGCGCACGAGAGAGCGCACGAGAGAGCGCACGAGAGCACACAAGAGAGCACACGAGAGAACACATGAGAGAACACACGAGAGCACATGAGAGAACACAAGAGAGAGCAAAACACCAGTCACCATTTTCTAGGTCCAAACGTCTTTTGTTGTCCGTGACTTCAAATGGTGTTTTTCTTTTTGGGACTCTGGTAGTTTGTCCTAAATTTGATATTATTGAGCGGAGAACCTCTCACGCCAGTGGTGTTCTGTTGATAAATACATGAGTGTGGAATGAGTGGAGGACCCAGGGAAGTGCGGCGGTTCGGCGAGACCGATAACTGGATGGTCCAATAATTGCTTTTGGTCCAAGCCATGTTATTGGTGAAGGTTTTTAGACAAATGCAAGAGAACCACTTCGTTTATCTCCAGAACATATTAATTGCTATACTATGTTAGAACGCTGTTAAGAGGCATGAAAAAAAAAAGTTTTAAGCTAGCTTGTTTTCCAAATTTGCTATAGCATCTTTAACAGCTCACATCAATTTCTTAAAATGATTTTTATGCAATTATAGCATAAAATATAGCATGTTTGAGGCCAATCATGTCTCATTTTCCATTAAAATTAGATTCAACACACAATTTAAAACTTTTTTTCCATTTTCCAATCTGTTTCAGATCCTCAGTTGTTGGGATTGGCCGTTCAATTACCAGGTGAGTGCGCAGGAAACAGGTCATTCTTCCTTTATCTGATGTTTAAACATTCTACACAAAAAAAAATCATGTATGATTGGTTGAAAAGAAATTTGAAGAATGGGACATTTCTTCACTTTTGAGACTCAACATGGTTTTAAAATAAGCCACAAATAATATTTTTATTTAATTAAAGGATCAAATTCATCTGGATTATTTAATGTTGTGGAGATACATATCTGAAAAGCTCTTCTTATCTGATTTTTAGATCCATATTATATTTCTTGTGACATAATTTTTCAAAATTTTCATAATTTTTAAAAATGATGTGAAGCATTGTTAATCTCAGATGTTCCTGATCCAGAGCTTTATGAACTTCAGGTACTTCAATGAACTTCAAAATGAATCCTTCAGAATAAGGATTCATTTTGAATCTCATTGAGACCAGCTCCGGTGGCCTAGTGGTAGAGTGTCCGCCCCGGGACTGGGAGATCAGGGTTCGATTCCCAGTCGGGTCATACCAAACACTTTGAAAAAATGGGACCCAATACCTCCTCGCTTGACACTCAGCACTAAGGGGTTGGATTGGGGGGTTAAACCACCAAATAGTTCCCGAGCGCGGCCACAGCTGCAGCTCACCGCTCCCCACCATGGGGATGGGTCACATGCGGAGATGTAATTTCACCAGTGTGTGATGATGACTTGGGACTTTAACTTTAATATTTGCTTGAGTGAGGGAGTGGCTGTATGAGATTATTATATAATATTTATATAATCTTATTTTGTAATTGTGATCTTTTGGTTTTGTGCTTTTGAGCTCCTGACCCTAGAGCTCAAAAGAAACTTATTTCAGCAGCTTGCGTTTTTGATCTTGTTCATTCAGTCATTACCTAAATCCCATTCCCATATGGGAGGACTGAGGCAAAGACCAAATGGTAAATTGAGAGCTTTGCTTTCTGGCTTACACCTTCTTCACCACAAGAGACCGGTTAAGCATCCGAATCACTGCAGACACTGCCCCAATCTGTCTCTGTTCCTACCTTCCCTCACTCCAAAGACCCTGAGGTACTTAAGCTCCCCCACTTAAAGTAGGCCCTCTCCCCCAACCTGAAATTGGCAATCCAAACTTGGCTGCAAGAGTTGAACATCAGTTGGGGAAATTATTCTATGCATTTGACCCATCCTTGTGGAACAGTGGGCTGCTACCTGTATTGCGCCAAAAGGACAACTTTCAGGGTTCTGTATCTCGGGGAACGAACTGCTCTCCCCGTTCAGCCACAGCTTGATGAAACTAAGAAGACAACATTATCTGAAAAAAGCATCAAGGAGAGCCTACTGTCACCAGACTCAATACCCTCCACCTCACGGTTGCACCTAGAAATTTTGTCCATAAAGGTAATGAACAGAACAGAGAAAGGGCAGCCTGGCAGAGTCCAACCCTTACTGGTAATACTCTTACTCCCTTTGTACTTGGACTGAATGGCCTTTAATACGGGGCCATCCACCCCATACTCCCTGAGTGCCCTCCACAAGGTGCCCCTGGGGACATGGTCATGAGCCGTCTCCAGATCCATTTCTGGGAGGGGGGAAGGTGACCGAAAAGTTGCTGGCTTCGGTCCTCTCAGCCATTGTGTCACCATTCAAAAGCAGCCCTTTCAGGACTTTGCTAAGACATCAGCATTTTGCAGCTGTTTCAGCAGTGACTGACATCACTGAAGGGTGCCAAAAGGCATCCACGGACATTGATAACATTAAAAAAGCTTTATTCTGTCTAAGTACATAATATTTTAATCCATTCAAGGGACCAGGAGAGCAGCTGTGCGATGTAAAATGCAGCGTTCAGTGACCAGAGAGACTTTTTTACGGGGCTTTCTAGGAGACTACGAAGCGACCAAACTTATGGCTTTGTCAACGCTGCTTACTTTCTTTTCCTTCCAAACTGCTTCACCAGAAACTCTTTCAATTTTACAAATGCTGGTTGTTTGGTAACGTCGGCTGATGTAATTTCCAACTGAGTTGCAACCAATCAGGATGAGTTAACCAGAAAGCCCCATCCAGCGACTCTACTGAGCCTTCTGAGGACATACCCAAGTTCAAGTACTCAGTTTGACCCTGAAATGGCCTGGAAAGTGGTCTTGTCAGCCTGCCCAGGGAAATGGAGACACAAGAATACCGTGAAGATCGTATAAAATTACCCAGAAGTTTCGATAGTGGAACTGTGTGGTTAGGTAAACTCCTATCCCCTTTACAGAACCCTATCAAGTGTAAAGAGCTGGTCCAGGGTTCCACAGCCAGGATAAAACCCCCATTGCTCATCCTCAATCCGAAATTCAACTATTGACAGGACACTCCTCTCCAGGATCTTGGAGTAGATCTTACCAGGGAGGCCAATGAATGTGATCTCATATAGTTGAAACACATTCTTTGGTCTTTCTTAAAAATGAGGACCACCTTCCAAGTCTTCCACTCCACAGGCACCACCCCCGATGTCCACACAGTGTTGCAGAGGGGTGTCAACCAAGACAATCCAACAACATCCATAGCCTTGAGATATCCAGGATGGATCTTGGATCCTTCTCAGTGGCCTACTGGTATGAGTGTCTGCCCTAGGACTGGGAGATTGTGGGTTCAAATCCATGGTCAGGTCATACCAAAGACTTTAAAAATGGGACCCAATGCTTCCCCACTTGACACTCAGCATTAAGGGGTTGGATTGGGGGTTAACCCACCAAATGGTTCCCAAGCACAGCCACTGCTCACCGCTCCCCCAGGGGATGGGTCAAATGTGGAGATGTAATTTCACCAGCGTGTGATGATGACTAATGGGTCTTTAACAGCTGGACCTCCGCCACTACATAGATGTTTAATTGTCTTGGCAACTTCTGCTCCAGGAATTGGTTGATCCACCACTAGGTCCCACGGCTCTGTTTCCTCACTGGAACACATTTAGGTGGGATTGAAGAGCTCCTCAAAGTTCCACCGTCCGACTATTTTTTCTGTCAGCAGCTCCCCATCCACAAATTTTAACCAGTGTGAACTTCTTGCCGCCATTCCCACCTGAAACGTGGGTCAGTTACTGCCATATTTAAAATCTGAAAGTTATTCTGTTCGTTGAAAAAGGTACCAAAGTTAATTTAGAGAATGTGGACAAGCTCTTTTTTCATGTGTGTTGTTTGTTTCAAACTGTTTATTTAGAAAGTGAATAAAGTTTTTAAAATAAAATAGAACAATTCTTTGAATAATAAAGTAAGTTTTGATCATTTAGGTAGTGAACAAACTACAGATTTTCTTTTAAAATCAGAAATTAAAAGTATGTACATTATTAATTTTTGATCCGCAGAGGCTGACGGCGATGATGCCAATTCACCAGAAACCTCAGAAGCTGCAGATTTGGACGAGGAGGATTTATCTGACGACCTGAAAACTAGTGAGCAGACAGAGGAGCCTGATTCAACAGAACAGACTGATGAGCCAAATTCACCAGAGCAGACAGAGGAGGCTGATTCAACAGAGGAACCCGAGGAGCCAAATATGCCAGAGCAGGTTGAGTCAACAGAGTCTCAGGAGCCAAATTCACCAGAGCAAACTGATTCAACAGAAGGAAACACTGAGGAGTCCAATGAGTCTACGGTGTCTGAGGAGTCTGAAGATGAAACATCAGAGAGCAATCAGGAAAGTGCCATGAGTGAAGAAGAGAATGCTACGAGCCAGGACACAGAGAGTGACAATGACGGTGATAGTGACGATGATAGCGACACGATAATAAACCAGAATCAAGATCCAAACTCCATGGCTTCCGAGGACGAGGACAACACCGACAGTGATGAGGGGAGTCCAGAATTACCCAGCACTGAAGGTAAAAAGTGATGGCTAAAAGGTCAAGATGCCCCTTTACAGAAATTAAAAAGTAATTTTCTTCTATAACAAGGCAAGGCAGATTTATTTATATAGCACATTTCATACACAGAGGCAATTCAATGTGCTTTCCATTTAGCAAGAATGGCAAAAACAATAAAATCAACATGACAGCAGAATTAAAATACATACAAATTCAATTTAGATTTATAAATTAAAAAGAAAAGGACAAAGTTAAAGGGTGAGCAGATACAGTGCAGAAGGTGCAGCATAAGAAACATTCATTCAAAGGCTGATGAATACATGAAAGTTTTCCATTTTGATTTAAAAGTTACTAGAGTTGGGGCACATTTGAGGTCATGAGGAAGCTGATTCCATCTGTGTGCAGCATAGTAGGTAAAAGCAGCTTCACCCTGTTTGGTTCTGACCCGGTTCTACCAGCTGACTGCTTCCTAAATATCTCAGAGCCCTGCTGGGTGTAGATACTGGAAGGAGATCCGACATGTATTTTGGCCCCATGCCATTAAGTGATTTATAAACTAGTAGAAGCACTTTGAATTTGATTCTGTAGTTTACTGGTAACCAGTGCAGAGATTTAAGAACAGGAGTGATGTGCTCGGTTCTCTTGGTTCTTGTTAAGACTCTAGCAGCAGCGTTCTGAAGAAGCTGCAGTTGCTTTAAAGCTTTTTTGGGAAGACCAGACGGAAGACCATTGCAGTAGTCCAGCCTGCTGGAGATGAACACAAATTAAAATAGAGAATTTAGAAAATCTGATTATGAAAATAAAGAACAAAAAGATCTGAAAAATCAGCAAAAACTTTACTTTTAGTTTCAAAATATACACGAGTCATTAAAATTAGAGGTCAAAAATAAATGTGCACAATTTTTATGAATTTAACACCAACACATGCTAAAGATTTTTTGGTTTGTAACTTTTCACGGGAAGTGTTCCATTTCTCTAAAAACGAAGGAATTATTGCAGCTATTTCAAAGTGTAATTCTGTATAAAAGTAAAAAAAAAAATAACTCGACAAGCCTCTGTACAGAGAAATAGAGCTTAGGTCCTGCATGACTGATGAGCTAACGGCTAGTCCAAACCAGACAAAATCAAATAATTCTGCCACCATCTTAAAACAGCTAATATATCGTCTAAAACGTTTAACCAAGCAAAATAAAGTGTCTGGATGCAAATGAAATTAAAGTTGTAACAGAGATGCTAACGAGTCACTTCTTGTTGCAGCGCCAACTTCTGATCAGGACAACTATGATGACCCCACCACCCCCCCAGGTGGTAAAACCCTTCTCACACTGTGATGACACTCAGAAAATCACGTTTATTAAACTTTGAGAATTTCTAAATATCTTTTTTCTCTAATAGTTGTGGCTTAAGATGCTCGACCTCTGGACTGTGGAAGCTCACCAATGACAGGTAGCAACACTCTCCGTCTCCTTACTCAACACTAAAGTTTTAAATTTAAACAATAAAAATATTAATTAAAAAAAAAATCTAGGTTTCATTTAAAGGTGCAATAAGTAAGAACGAAGCAGGAATGACATCCTGTGGTCAAATTAGGTTACTGCAGCCCATTTTTATAAACAAAAGGTTACTATCTCACTACCGTTTCATGAGTTTCATGGCTGTTGCCAGTTACGGATGAGCGCCAGAAGATTCTAGATGACAAGCAAAGACGAGTCACGCACTGAAAAGTAGATAAATACATGCTCATATCATGAGTTAGCACTCTTGGGTGTTTTACGGTAGGAAGCACATTCTACCATTATTACGGCAACATGTCTCCATCATTAGAGGAAGTGTGGTTGTTTGCCAACTTGCTGTTGTAGTTCTGAACGACTCAATAAAGCAGGGGTGGGGAATCCTGATCCCTCGAGGGCCGCTATCCAGCATGTTTTATTTGTTTCCCTGCTTCCACTCACCTGCTTTAATCAGCAGGTGATTAACAGGCTTCTGCAGAGCTTAATGAGCTGCTGAACAGGTGAATCAACCACTGAATCAGGTGTGTTACAGCAGAGAAACAACTAAAACATGCAGGATACCGTTCCTCACAGACCACGGTTCCCCACCCCTGCATTAAAGACAGTAAAACGCCACGATAGACTCGTTATTCACTTCACACACACATTTCACTGTAATATCAAGTTGGTGGTAATTGAAAAAGTAGCTTCAGATATTTTTAGAGCCGACTATTTGCTTCTAATTCACCATTAGCATTGTTAGCTCAACGTTAGCTTCTAGTCTGCTTCACCCGATATTAGAGTAAAACAAAAAGATGCCGCGGCTTCTTAGGGGTACAAGGAATAACTTCTGGGTCGCTCCTGTTTACTGGCTTCGGTTCTTTAAACAACTCTGGAGCTTTTTGGTGTCCGGTGTGACGCAGCAGAGATTGTCGGTGTAGACTTGGCAACCCCGCGGGATCACAGATTATAAACAAAGACTACTCCAGTCCTCTCTTTAGCCATTTTGAAAGGAGAAATACTGACAAACAGCTGGCTGAGAAGAAAATCTGTTTCAATGTGACCTTCTTTCCAACACGATTATGACATTAGACTGTTTTGTGATTATTTCGCTGTAGAATTCGTACATATTGCTCCTTTAAATCACAGCTAGGTTCAGGTTACTGAGGAACTTTGGAACAAAGTAGAGTTAAAAGGGTGTTTTTATGTTTCCTGACAGAACGAAGCCCACAACCTCCACAGTGGACTACGGTTGCCATGACAAGAAGCTAAACTGCATCTAAACTTCTGCTTCCTGTTTGTCTGGAGTCTCCACTGTGTTTTTCTTCTGATTTTTTTGTTCTTTTTTGTTGCAAGCTGCTTTAGGGTTACTTAAAGAGAACTATTAAAATAAATGGGTCTTCCTCCTTTTCTCCAGCTGAATCTCTCCGATGTGTTCTCTCTTTTTTAACTCCGACTCACTCTTTTTTTATTGCCTGTTTGTTTGCGGAAACATTAAACCAGCTGCTGATCTCAGATCTGCTCTGTGTGTCTGATTTCACACATTAACGTGTACATACAGTCCGTCGTTTACTTTACAAACATTAATGATTATTTTTGAAAGAAAATGAGGGATGACCGGTCAACAATTGTACACAAGAAACGGCTAATAAAGTTTGAACTGTCAGAAACTCCTCGAGTCTTTCTGTTTTTACGTGTTCGGCATGTTTCTGTCAATTAGCCTGTTTGTTGTTTCTCAAGTCATTCTTTCAGATAGTTTCTAGTATTTTAGTCATTTATTTGTCAGTTTGACAATAAAATACACTGAAAAAACATTTTTTTAATGATTAATTGTGATTCTAATCGGTCAGTCTGAGTTTTTCATGCAGGCTGAACATGAAAATGGTCTCCTCCACCTATCTCCTGCATTAGCTTCTGATAGAAAATAGACTCTAGGTGAAACTCTAGGATTAGAAAATCCTGACAGATCTACGTCACACTGTCACTTAACATTCATGGACTCACCCATCGTGGCTCACGACGGGGAAGGCTGTTGTTGGTTTAGCGTCCAGGAAACAACAGAGAACGTCTGGGCTAGTAGAAGCTAACCGTTAGCATTAGCAACTCCACCACACAGCAGAACTCCTCCAGGCTTGTGTTATTGGTGGAGATAAAACATCAACATTGCAGAGCAAACAGAGTCAGTGGTAGAGTCGTGTTGCTGTTATCCAATCAGAGGAGAGATGTCCACATGTCAGGAAGTAAGACTCCGAATCCTGCTGCTAAGCTCTCTTCTGATGTAGCATTCTGCTAGTTCCTGAAACAAGCGCATCAGGGCTTTTGTCCCCCCCGAGTACGACTTGCAAGGAATTCGTTCCTACTAGAGACCACTGCAGATGTATTGATTAAACGAGTGTCCCACACCTTTTAAAGTAGATCATATCCCAGAATTATTATTATTATTAATAAAATATAACATTTTACCAAGTATTTTTAACTATTAATTTTATTCATGAATTTATAAAAATAATAATCATCGTACAAGTGCCTCTTGTGGATTTTTATGAAGATAGGAGAACTTTTTTCAGCTCATGTGAATTTCTATTACATTTTTTCAGTGCAGATATATAAATAATCTTCAGTTTTTCAAGTGACCTGACTTTTAGATGTCCACTGACGCTGTGACCGCTAATAATGAACAGAATAAACACCAACTGCTTATTTCTTATATGTTTTTGCTCAAATTTTGCATAAAAATAAATATATTTTTAAGGAGAATAAAAAATGCGTTCAATAAATCAAACAAAGACATTCTTTTAAATAAAACCATTCTTTTTGTCTATTAAAGGCTGAATTATTGTGTTTTTTAGACATAAACTTTGAGGGTGTTACTTTAAATATCCGTCTATTTGATCTTTTACAGTAAAACCTGGATCTGTTCCTAACTGGGAAAGATCTGGTCTGACTGGATTCCTGATGTTTTAGTTTTCCAGTCAGCTGCTGCTCATCCACATTCTTCTACATCACACCCTGAGAAAAATAAAGTCAATAACTCTGTTTGTGACAGAGCAGGAAGTTCACCGCTGGTGTTTCAGCTTTTGTATTAATATTTGACTTCTTCTGTTGAATCCAGAATTGTCCTTTTAATCAACATCTCTCACTTTAATAGTTGTGATGTGACCCGAGCAGGTGTGCCGGAATGGGAGGAGTCGGGTTACCTGGTGTCACGAGTCGATGATGTGGAAGACCGACTCCTGAGATGGAGAAGATGAAGTTTCTGTAAATGAAAGCTGGCCAGCAGGTCTGCAGGTTAAACTGAGTCACAAACACGCTCTAAGAAAAGAGGTCAGGAGGGTACTTCCTCCCAGATAAAGGGTGTTTGTTTCAAATCTAAACACCCCCCCTGATTGGTTAATGGGGTCACATCAGGCCAATAGCAGGAGGCGACTCAGTGGAGCCTGATGAAAAAAAAGATGTGTATGATGTGAAATAAAGCTTTGTTCGTGTGAGATTCACACCGAAGAGCACAGGTGGATATCTGTGAGAAGAGATTTACCTTTACCTGACAAGTGGACACGTAGAAGAACATACAGTTCTATTTATTCCTATTGTCAGGATGCAGGTGTGGCTGAAACACGTTTTCGACTGTTTAGGAATTTAAATATGTTTGCAGCTTTTTGTAAAAAAAATTCCCAGAAACATCATATGATTTTCGTTTCCGAGAACCGCCCGGCTCTTGTGGCCTAACCGTCCCACAGCTCTAGTTTTCAGGCAGACATCGGGATCAAAGGTCCAGGTGAGCTCCAGTCATTCAGAACCAAGCTGGACCAGACTGCTATACCTGAAAGTGCCCCTAATTCCTCTTCTGGAGCCGATCCCGGAGTTCGGTCCGGCTCCAGCTGGGTTCTGATTTCAGGACATTCTGCAGCAGATTGATTCAAACTCATGTTCTGCCCTGATTCCCACAGACAGCAGGAAGGTCAGTTCAAAATAACAGCAGAGCGGGTCACCGGGTCTTTGTGGTACTTTTTGTTCGGATTCTACGATCAAATCACAGCTCACTGCTCGTTTCTAAACAGGGATTTACTGTTTAATTCAGAAAAAGATGTTTAAAATCTTGTTTTTTATTTCATTTTTTTTGGTCTCGTTGTCCAGAGGAGAATATAAAAAGTCAAGTTAAAGGAGGAAACAGGAGGCAGAGGGAGGAGAGAGATGCAGGAGTCCGTGGATGTAGTTCCAAGGAATGTTGGCAGCATTTTCCCGGCAGCTCTCTATCACTTTAATAAAGCTTCCTTTCTATATGTCCTCTAAGCCTGAGCACACACAGAAACAAAGAGCTGCAGCTCTGAGGGTTCACCGAGGTAAAACGCTTGAAACAAGCCGGCCGTTTTTTTCCTTCACGAAACCGAATCTGCTTCATGTTCATTTGGGAACAAAACGCATCTGATTCCCTTCCTTATGTAATGTGTAATTATCAGATCCTGTTTGGCAGAAATAGATGTTTTTTGATCATTTTAAATAAAATAAAACACAAATTTGTTGATTTGATTCGGGGGACACTCGGGCCCAAAGAGTTAAATGCTGTGATTTTTATTAACGCGATATTTTTTTCTAATTAATTAATCATAATTAACGTGTTAAATTCCCACCCTAGTGAATATTCTTAAATATGATCAATATTTTATTGTTTTGAGTAAAAACAAAATCTGCCAATGGGGTAAGCAAAAGGCTAGAAATCTTAAAACTAGCAAAAGAATCAAATTTCAGGTTTATTAGCTATCCATTGTTCTTTCTTAACACGATGTAGTAAAAAGATAGTTATTTACCTTTAAGCTGACATGTTTCAGCTAGCAACTTTAGCCTTCATCAGAGCTCACCGGTCGTAGTGGTGTCACTTCCTTTTATCTGCAAGCAGCAGAGGACGATGTCGCCCTCTAGTTTTTTCCAGTGTAATTTTCCAAAGTCTTTGAGAGCCTAGAACCAAAACAAAATTTAATTAACTCAAAAATAATGCAAAAAAGCTTTTTATGAGATCATTTAGTCAAATCTTGCAAATAACTTCATACACAGTCTCATGCAAAATTGCAACATGTTAGCTGTTAGTGCTCTGTTTGAGTGTCGAAGATGACTCCTAGCTAATAAAGCCCGGTTTGCGCGGCAAGACAATCATGCAGATTTTTGACCAGCTCCACCCCTTTCGACAACCTTAAAGTTGTTTACGATTACCGTAACAGCTCTAAAGATAATCTCATCAGAAAATCTTATCTTTTTGGTGCATTACGAGCACTCTGGTATGCTTGGAAGGACGTCAGGACCAATCTGATTATAAATCCAGGCTTCGAAACATGTTCGATTGTCTTGGTCTGATTTTCAGGGATCGACGAATGTGCTGTCTGATGAATGTTAACCCTAAACCTAAAAATACCTCTGGCCAGTAACTTTAACCTGTTTCTGAAGCTATTTAGGCTGGTTATTTATTTCTGAGTTTTTATTTGTGTTATTATTTAATGTGTTTTTTGCCCATTGAACTATTTTAGTTGTCAAGTCATCCTGTATATGAAAATATATAGGATGTCCACGACCCATTGTAACAACCTAGACCTTGGGTGGAATCCATGGTTGTCCTTGCAACTGGACAACGCTAGGACCAATCAGAGCAACGAACAACGTCACGTATTCATCACTATGGACGTCAGTCAACAGGACAGTCCGCCATACGCCGTCTAAGAAGAAACAAAGACATCCTTTTCTGAATTAAATTACTTAAAGCAGCAATCCGGAGTTTTCCCCTTTCAGGACTTATGTATGATTTTTTAGAAATCCGTAAAAATGATTGTCTTATTATGTAGTGTGATATAATATAAACAATACGTTTTTTTTTTTTGTTTTTTTTTTTGCTAAGCCCGTCCCCTGCCCGTAAAATCCGTGCAATAGGAAACCAGAACTGACCAATAGCGTTAGACTACCGCTTACGTGCTTCAAATTTAAGGAAGTACCTCGGCTGATGCAGCGTTGATGAACTTTTCACGGACAAGTACGTTTTTACAATATAAATATATGAAAACACAACATGACATGAGAATAATACTTGTAAAACAACGTGATTTAGCTCTGCTTGTCGGCTACAGAAGCACATTCATAAACAAGAAACGTGCAGTCGCCATCTTAAATTATCGAGTCGACCCAACTATTGGTGTGATACGCTTGTCAGCCACTAGATGGTGCCATCAGATAAAAGAAATACTCCAGAGAGCTACTTTAAGTATCTCTGCCCATGTCTCACAGAAAAACCCAAGTCTAAATCATCCAATGTTGATACCAAAACCATTTCTGTTCCAGAGCTGATGCCATCTTTGTAGTTTATTTTCATCGCAACTCTGGTCCTAAGGCCGCCCGACAAAAGTTGAGCACTATTGGCAAGACACAAAACTGTTTGGGCTAATGGTAGACCTGCAATGGGGCGTGGCTAGACTGGCAGAGCAAATTCTTTTGCTACAGCTACGGTTGGTCTAGATTTCTAGGTTAATCTTTTGGTTCTTCTTGCTCCAACTTTAAACGCCTCACCTTTTCTCTCTAAGTAATCCATCCATCCCAGTACATCTACCCCTCACTTTCTCAGTCTTTGCTTGATACGGCTCCAAGCTCCTGTCAGATATCCCTTGTGTAAGTCTTTGCCACCATAGCTCTTTTATTTCTTGTTAAAGTTTCTGCTTTTACTAATTTTACTGCAGTATAACATTAACTTGATTTGCTATGGTATTTATTTAGGCCTAAATCTTATTGGGCTGTGTGAAAAATGGTGAACTTTCACATTTTACCAACCCTTCCCAAAGTTTCTCATCTTTTCTGTCTCAGAAATTAAATTGATGCAGGTTCTAGCTGAGAGACAAGTTCCAGAAAACGGCAACAACTCTGCTTTGAGAGACTCTGGCGTGCAGTTTTAGAGCATTTTCACAATTCCTGAAGCACAAGAGTGAAGCCCTGTGATTTGCTCAAGGGTTCTTGCCAACATTTTGAGACATTTTGGTCTGAAGATATAAACTGGGCCATTTAGCACATCTGTTCAATATCACACAAAATTTATTTTTATATTTTTAAGGTAAAACTGTCAATATAATGAAAAATCTGGAAGTTTATCATATATATAAACTGTATTAATTTAGTTTTTGAGTTGGATAGGTCTTGGCAAGTATAAACCGTATCACATCTTTAAGACTTGTAGTCTGAGAACACAGAAGGATTAGACCGTCCAGAGGAGTTTATTAGAAAGAAGCTGATACCAAAGTTTTCATTTCCTGGGAAGATCGGTTTCCTCCTACAAGTTGTGCTTTCACACCCAAGTAGCTTCAACCGGAGCCCTAAAGCTGTTCTTTTAGTCTACTTATTACTCACAAAATGGCAGGTTTTATTCTGAAAAACCTTAAAAACATTTTTAATAAAATAAAAACTGTCCTAATGTTGTTGTAACGTTTTTGCCTCTTAGGGAAACTCTGAGGAAGTAGTAACTGAATATCCAAAGCTTTTAACCAAATTCAAGATGGCGACTACATGAGATTTTGGATAATATTGAGATTTAAATGGAAAAAGCTTTTACATAATGTTTCTAATTGGGATGATGCTGGTTCTCCTTTAATCGTGTTTTGTCTTGCAGGATCTCTCTGACTGATATGAATTAAAATAATTAAACCTATTTTTGTTTTCTCATCTTACACTGCAACAGTCTGAAGATCATGACTACACTCTAAAAAGAAAGAAATGTTGAATTTACCTTACAAAGTTATGTTAATATACATTAAAATATGCTGTTATGTTAAGGGTGTCCTAGAATGCAATTAATCAACAATCTAAAACAGAACTTTCAGCCTCCAAAAAGCATAAAAACATTTTTTTTGGCTTTCTTCTGTCCCAGGAGCCCTGATACAGGCCATTCTAAACCCCCTTACTCAGGCCTTCAGTGAAAAGAGCTGTTGACCCCTCCCACTCAGCCAGGACATGCTGATTGGTTGGTTTACCCAGAAGGCCTCAGACACATGCAGGTTTGAGGAGGCGTGGCTCCCCCTTATGATGGGTTAAGGAAGGCTTTCTCAGAACAGGAGATTTTCGCTTTCTTTTTTCAACTTTCTAATTTACATAAAAAGTAGGTCACACACGGCTTTGACTTTTTGGTATGCTACTGTTGACCACCCAAGCTGTCTTATTCAACAACAACAAGGAACATGTTGGTTTACATTCTAGGTCCCCTTTAAAGACAAGTACACGCTTTTTTCTTTCAATATCTTTGCATTGGTCTCTAGCAGAAATGAATGCCTCGTGGGTCAATCTCTGTGGGAAAAAGCTCTTGCACTCCTGTTTCAGGAACTAGAAGTGAGCCAGAGGAGAGGTGAACAGAAAACAGCAGAATTTGAAGTCTTAGTTCCAGATAATCAAACATCTCTGATTGGCTAACAGCAACACGACTCTACCACTGACTCTGTTTGCTCTGCAACGTTGATGTTTTATCTCCACAAATAACACAAGCCTGGAGGAGTTCTGCGGTGTGGTGGCGTTGCTAATGCTAACGGTTAGCTTCTACTAGCCCAGACGTTCTCTGCTGTTTCCTGGACGCTAAACCAACAACAGCCTTCCCCGTCGTGAGCCAAGATGGGTGAGTCCATGAATGTTAAGTGACAGTGTGACGTAGATCTGTGTGGCTTTTTCTATCCAAGCATTTCCCGTCTATTTTCTATCGCGACTAATGCAGGAAATAAGGTAGAAGACCACTTTCACGTTCAGCCTGCATGTGAAACTCAGAGTGACCAATAGTATTTCAAAAATAACAAGTAAAAAATGTTTTTTTTATTGAACTTGCTTACAATTAATAAAATTCCCACTTCTCCCCTCTGCTGGTTGAAAGTGGAATTACAACTGTCGCAGCCTTTTGGAGCTAGCACTAACGACGAGCTAACGCTAACACGAGCCAACTCAAACTAAAATAAGATATAAAGTAAAAAAAATCCACACTGTTCAACAAAAAATATTGTTACTTATGTCCAGTAGCAACAAAGATTTCAACAGCTAGGTTAGTGGAACCAGTTGACATAACTAAGTAAACTCAACATTTCATTTCTTAGAGTGTATAATGTTTAATATTATTTGTGGTGACAGTTTTTATTTCCAAATTAAAAATAGAGTATTGGAAAGCTGATATATTTATAGACTTTTACTATATATAGATGCAAATTTCTAAATCAATGTGTCACCAAATGTAAAAAGATACAACTAAACCTCCTGGTCTCAGACGACTGTGAGCTTCTCTTTCATGTGTTTGGAAATAGACGGACAAAGTCTCATCTTTCAGCTGAACAATACCGGTCTGTTTCTACCTAGAAGTTAATTCCAAATGAAACATGATCCAGTAAAGATTAGAAGGAAGTCAGAGAGGCGAGAACAGGCAGAGTAGACGTAACGCGGATGTTTGCTGTACAACGGAAGACATGATAAACAGTAAATACTCTACAAAGTGAGTAATGCTCCTAAGTGGTTTCTATGTGTGTGCATGTGGTGTGTGTGTATGTGGTGTGTGTGTGTGTATATTCCTGCGTGTGATGCACCGCCCGTGTGTGTTGATCAGCAGGTTAGCTGTGCCCTCCACTGGCTGACAGAAAACACTGAACAGCTTCACTTCATCAGAACGATCATCAAATTACTCCCAGCAGTAAAATGAGCCGAACACAGAGCTCAGATTTAAACATCCTGATTTTGTCTCTACCTGAAAAACAACCAACAACTTTAGTTCCATAAACTCAGCCTGGATAAAATGCACTAAAACTAAACTATGAGCTCATTACAACTGCAGCAGGAATTCTGATACGGTATCTCTAAGCATCCAATGTTCGTTAAATATCAGCTTTTCTGAAAAAGAGCCAAGTATGCTCAAGAAGATTTAAATTTCTGCATAAAATCCTGCAAAATGTGTTTTGAACAATAATAAAATGTGTCTCTGATCAAATTCATATCATAACGTTTTTGTGTGCAAAAGTCTGAAATTGCTTCTTATTTTCTACACTTTAGCCAGATTTTATTTATAAAAGGTCCTATTTAAAATGTATGCAGGTTTTTCAACGTTTGTGTTTGATTTTCTACAGTTTTGCTCTTTATCTGTCCAGTACTTGAACGTTTTCAGAAAAAAATATATATATTTACTTTTAAAGCAACTTAACTCTCACCTGTGAGTCAAAATCAGCTAAAGTTCTGTCAAACAGAACAGAAAAATGATCAAAGAACATAATTCTTACCAGCAGTCAAACAGAAAAGTCACTATTTGTTCCATTTCTTTAGTTGAATCTATAAAAGAATTCCCCAAATAAGTCAATCTGACAAATAAAATTGTATTTTAGCACCAAAAATGTGATTCCTGGTTAGTTATTAGCTGAAAACTTGAGTAAATAAGTTGATTCAGGTCTTTGCCCTGATTTTCTTTTTACTATTCATCTACTGTAGATTATTTTTAATGTATGGGAGCTCCCACTTATCCATTTTACCTCTAATCAGCAGCTTATATATTTTATTAATGTCTGAACTGAATTTACTAAACAACTTACTAAAATAAAATAAAAAACATTCTAAAAATTATAGAATCTATTAATGTTAAGTTATAAAACCCTTGAAACCTCAAATAAATTAAATTTAAAATAAAAACATTGTTTTTTGCCTAATCCTAGTCTCCATTTTCAGGAAATCCACATGTGGGAAACTTGTTACTTTTACATTTTTTTGGGTTGTACTTTAATAACAAACACATGTCTTGTGATTTAATCTACATTTTGCATCTTTTAAAGCATTTTTTATGTATTCAGTGTAATATTTACATAGAATTGATCATATTTATGGCTTTGCTGACTTTTATTTTGATAAAAAAAGTAGTGTGATTGAAATTCCACTAAATATAAATGTGCATTTTGTAAAATATGTGCGGGCTAATATGAGTGTATTTGTTATTTAGTTGGTTTTATAATAATAAAGCTATAAGCCTTTATAAAGCTATAAGCTAACAACACAGCTAACATGTCGATAGTAAACACTTGTCATGAGTTATGATAGTACATTATATTTTTATTCTAAGTCAGAAAACTGATTGTTTTGCACATTAATGACAGAATGGGTTCCCCCATATCCAACTGGTCCCAAACCAGTAAAAACCAGAATAAGATCATCAGACCATCAGCTGATATTTAAAGATTAAATATATAGATATATAGATATTCGTCACTAAACACTTTAAACACCTTTAGATGCAGCTAACAGGGCTAACATGCTAACAGCAGCTCAGAGATTAGCTAACTGTTATTATAATAAGTGTTGGACATTTTACGTTAAAAAAGTAATTAGTTACACTTACAAATGACTTTTTCCAAAAAGTAATTGAGTTAGTAACTTAGTTAGCACATTGTAAAAGTAATAAGTTACCTAGCAAAGTAATTGAATGGTAAATGGCCTGTATTTCATATAGCGCCTTCCAGAATTCTAGTACCCCCCAAGGTGCTTTACAACACAATCAGTCATTCACCCATTCACGCACACATTAACACCCTGATGGTGACACGCTACATTATAGCTACAGCTGCCCTGGGGCGCACTGATGGAGGCGAGGCTGCTGTACACCAGTCCCTCCGACCACCACCAGCAGGCAAGGTGGGTTAAGTGTCTTGCCCAAGGACACAACGACAGCAACAGACTGAGCAGGGCAAGAACCTGCAACCTTCCAATTGCAGGGCAGGTACTTAACTCCTCTGCCACTATCGTCCAAGGTTTAATTGTGACGCTACACTTATTTTCTATAACTCAGTTACGTTATATATCTATAACAAGATTTTTATAACTGGATGATTCTTATCTAGAATGAACGTTTCAGATATCTGACATGTTCATTCAGTTAGAATGTTCTCATGGATATCTGGAGTGTTAATTTCTACTAGGAACAATAGAATTATAAATATCTGGAATACAGATCCGGTCTGACTAACAAATGTTAAAAAGGCCACTTAATTCCTACCATTGTAGTTGTTATTATGGATGACCTTCATTATAATTTCTATAGTAACAACAGAGCTGTTGATGTCTTCATTTGCAATTTTGACTAATAAGAATATAATTAGTACTAGGATAAATTATATTATTGCTATACAGAAATTACACAGATGTCTGATTGTTGATTAAATGTTTACACGGCTTGCCGTGAGTGACGGTGTTGCACTTAAACGTCGTTACTCCCAACACTGATTATCATTCAGACTAAATAATATATTAGGATCAATCATTACACATTTGAGCAAATTTCTAAACTTTTCTCTCAAAAGTGAATCCTCCCCTTGATTAAAAGAGGTGAATCCAGGTGAATCCTGCCCCTATACCCCAGTGCATGCTGGGAAATCCCTCCATATAGATTAAATAAAATTTTCACAATTAATGGATGGAGGAAACACTGACACAGCAGAAGAAAGAGGAAGATTAGTTCTTTATTTTATTTTACATAAACTTGCGCGGCTCTCCTGTTAGCATCCTTGTTTGTAGTTTTTAGTGGTGATGGTCGGCGGCCACGCCCCTTCTTCTCTCGGTATAAATCTGAGTGTTTGAAGGAGGAGCTGCAGCTCTTCAGCTGCACCGCTTAAGTTCAGAGAAAAACTCTCAGACAGCAGCATGCTGCCACCGTGAGTAATCCTGATCATACTGCTCGTTTTTACTGGTTTTATTGGTTGTTATGGTGCCGATCACGAATACTGTGCTGTGTATACTGGTAGTATTGGTCGTTTGGCTGCTTTTACATATAATATTGATATTTAAATAGTTGTTTTTTGATATTATTGGTCCTAATGGTGTTAGTTATTCTAATATCACAAAACACTACTGTAATTTGTAAACAACTATTTTATGAAAATGAATGAATGAAATTATGCAAATGTTTAATGAAAAATTACCTTTAGAGACTGAAACCCAACATATATGTGCTCTAAATCCTAAATAGATATAAAACTATGTATAGTAAATATTTTCTTCTTGTCAGTGTCGTAAACTTTCGCCTCATCCTGATTGAACAGATTATTTTGACTTGCAGGTCTTTTAACCAATCAGATCATCTGACAGTTAAAACTTGGACTGATTGCTGATGTTATTGGCTGATTATTAAATCATTTATTTACTGATCCCTGATTTGAGTTATGCACGTGTATTTAACTGATTTGTATTGTTTTATTAACATGTTTTTGCTGCTTTATAAATCAGAAATCTACTGACAGTGTCGATCATCGTCCTTCTGGCAGCAGCGGTGTCTACGGCTCCAGTAGAAGGTAAAAATTCCACTTTGATTTTCCGATTTCTTTTTGTTTTATTTGTTTTTTCAGTATCTCTTTTCCCCGTGGACCTGAGAGTTTGTGTTGTGTCTTCCAGAGAAGGAGCAGGAGGAGGTAGAGATTGAGGTCACAGAGATGGTGGAGGGGGAGTTGTCTGAGGAGGAGGAGGGTAGGCCTGTGTGTGTGAGAGAGAAAATATGCTTTTATTTTCAAAGGGCAGCTACTTTACCTAGTTTAAAATAGATCAAGTTTTTTTAACCTGGAAACATAACTGATAAACGTATATGAACTAAAAAAATAGGAAAAAATTCTAAATCATGGATTTAATCTGTAATAAATTTAATTTATTTTTTTTCTGAAAATGGTAAAAATATAAAAACATTTCAATAATTATAATTTATTAAAAGGTTATTTTCCACAGCTATAAACAGTGTTTACAAATCAATAAATAACCCCTCAAATGTGAATTATTCACCAAAGCTACATTAAAATTATTTCATTTATTTATTTAGATCCTGACTTATTTGATGTTTTATTATTTTATTGTTTTCTTTTGGTGTTTTTTTATTTTCTTTATTTAATTTTATTCGTTTGATTTCTTGAAAGGAACTTTATATAAACTAATTTATATATAAAAAAGAAACAATAAATGAACCATAAACATCCTCATAAACAGAAAAAACTTTCCTCATACATTTAACGCCTGAATACGTTAAATAAAAACTGTTAAACGTCTTTTAATTAGAGAAATAAATGTTGGATTTGTTTCCTTTTCAGATGATGATGATGACTCCAAGAGTCAGGATATGATAAAGGGTGAGAGGCTCAAACACACAATGACCTTCACCATATAAACCTGCATAAACTGGAATTTAACAGTGAAATTAAACGTCTGGAGTTTTATTTCTAATAAATTAGGTTTCACAAAAATCTTATTCTAATCCTGTCTGATGGTTAGTAAAAAATATTTTTTTAAATTAAATAGCAAATTTTTGAACAAAATATTCTGAACATAATTATATTTATTGTGATTATTTTTCTGGACAAATAATTTTTTTATAAATATTTATAAAACAAATTCCTTGGATCTTTTGTGTTTATCTTTATAAACTCAATGTTTTTTTTTCTGATGGAAACAGAAGGTTTATTCATGCTGAACACCTGATCCTTCCCCGTCCTCCCCCGTCCCCTCCACAGGAGCGCAACAGACCACCGTGTCGGCAGCGCCAGCCAGAGGTTCAGGTTAGTCAACCCTTATCAGGTGTTTCCCTCCTGAAACGTTTGCTTGTTCCTGTTTGGGCTCATATTTAATCCAGATTATCTGACTGGTATTCTGACCTGGATTAGCCTGATTCGGTCTGGTCCACATCCTGGAGTTTCTGCCCAGTAATGCATAAAGTTAAAGGTCTCCTATTGCAGGAGGAGGCTGGGGGTCAGAGCTACAGCATCAAGTGTTGAAAGTGATCTAAAGAACACAAGAAATCATGAAACTGTTAAATTCATTATTTTTATCATTGAATATATGAGAAAAACACACAAATAAGGCTTGATATTAAAATTAAATTGAAAAGATTGATAAATTATGAGTCAGAAATAGAATATATCTGTTTTTATATAAAAAGTTGTTTCTTTTTTACATGTGTTCCCCCAAATATTCAAGATCTGAGTGGTGAGTTTATCCTTTATGACTAAAATTTTAAATCAAATAATTTTTTAAAATTTTATTGTTTGAAATATTTTCAGAAAAGTCCCATTTCTGTAGAGATTGGGTTCGGCTTAGGGTTAGGGTTACAGCCAAGTTGGAGTCATGTGATATTTTTTAGAGTGTTTCTGTTTAAAAGTTGAAAATAATTACAAAAACGTTTTGGAAAAACATCAGATCAGGTT
Organism: Aphyosemion australe; assembly: GCA_006937985.1. Taxonomy (NCBI): domain Eukaryota; kingdom Metazoa; phylum Chordata; class Actinopteri; order Cyprinodontiformes; family Nothobranchiidae; genus Aphyosemion; species Aphyosemion australe. The sequence goes on from SSNS01000583.1 coordinate 79,553, forward strand.
GGGATTATAAGATTTATTCCAAGGCAACTGGTGTGATCAGATGTTAGCATGTTAAGGTTATTATTTCGAGTTATTCTGTGTCCATATTTGTATTAATCTGATGTTTGTGTTTATTCAGCTTCCAGTGGACAGTCAGTAGAGAGGGGACCACATGATGGAGCAGCAGGAGGCTCACCAGGTAAAACACATTCAGAGAAACGTCTACAGGTTTCTGCTGGTCTCAGATCAGTGCTGTATAGGGTTAGGGTTAGGGTTAGGGTCTAACAGGTTAACTGTTACTTGACTTGATGTCAAAATAAGATTTAAAATAAATGGAGCTGGTATCTGAGTGTCTGATTGTGTTCTGGTTTGTTTATTAGTTATGTGTTTGACAGTTCGGGGGTTTGGTTGATGTTCAGTAGCATTTATGTTTGATTAGTTGATATTTGGTAAGTGGTATGGTTATTTCTAGTGTTTGGTGGATATTTGGTGGTTTTGATTGTGTTTAGTAAATGTTCGTCTTTGTTTTAGTTTGTTGTCTGATGGTGTTTGGTTAGATTTTGGTTGATCCTTGGTGGATATTAAAATAATTTTTGGGTTGTTTGGTTGCTGATGGCCTTTTTGGTGTTAGGGTTGGTGTTTTAATGACATTTTGGGCATGAAGGGTTGGTGTTAGTGTTAGGGTCGGTGTTAGGGTTAGGATTGGTGTTAGGTTGGTGGTTTAATGACATTTTAGGCATGAAGGGTTGGTGTTAGTGTTAGGGTCGGTGTTAGTTTGGTGGTTTAATGACATTTTAGTCATGGAGGGTTGGTGTTAGTGTTAGGGTTGATGTTAGTTTGGTGGTTTAATGGCATTTTAGGCATGGTGTTAGTGTTAGAGTTGATGTTAGTTTGGTGGTTTAATGACATTTTAGTTATGAAGGGTTGGTGTTAGTGTTAGGGTTGATGTTAGTTTGGTGGTTTAATGACATTTTAGTTATGAAGGGTTGGTGTTAGTGTTAGAGTTGATGTTATTTTGGTGGTTTAATGACATTTTAGGCATGAAAGGTTGATGTTAGTTTGGTGGTTTAATGACATTTTAGGCATGATGGGTTGGTGTTAGGGTTAGGGTTGATGTTAGGTTGGTGGTTTAATGACATTTTAGGCATGAAGGGTTGATGTTAGTTTGGTGGTTTAATGACATTTTAGGTGTGAAGGATTGGTGTTAGGGTGTTACGTTGGTGGTTTAATTATATTTTAGGTCTGAAGGTTTGGTGTTAGGGTTGGTGTTAGGATTAGGGTTGGCATTAACTTGGTAGTTTAATGACATTTTAGACACAAAGGGTTGGGTTTAGGGTTAGGGTTAATATCTTGTTAGTATTTGGTGGCTGGTTGATGGTTGCATTTGTTTGTTCAAAGTGTTTGAAGTTAATGTTAAAAGTTTTAGTTGTGTTTTCTGGTGTTTGGTTTTACCTGCTTGTTTGTTATATTGGGAACATTTAATTAATGAAAATTATTGGATCTTTGCTATATTGTCTTTGTATTGTTATTTATTCTATTACACAGAATCTTTACTTGAACTTTCTGTTTGAATGAACATAAATCATAACTAAAGCAATGCTTTTATTTTGTATAACAGCTTCCATGTAAACATTTTGTACCTGTTTCTCAGGTCATGGAGGTGATTTATCCTCTGTAGATCCTGCAGGTAACCATTACTTCCTGTTTCCTTACTTGTAAGGTCTTGGTCATGTGACCAAATTAAGCCTGGGATCTGTATTATAATCAAGATTCAAAGCCTCACAATCAAGACACATTTGTGGTGTTATATAAACATTTGTGTCACCTGCCTTACAGAAGAGTTTCCTGTTTGGATGACCATGACGATATTCATGGTCAAACTTGCTAAATACTGCTTTTTGCTACAGCACATGAACCCATTAGATACACAACTGAAGGTGTTCACTGATTTGAGGCTAAAAGGAATCAGTGATTGTTAGTTTATGGTTGATGAAACGTTTTTTTGACGTTAAATTTATTTGGGATTGATGTCTTTGTGTTTTCAGCAGCAGGACATCCTAGTAGCTCATCAGGTAAAACTCTAATTTGACACAAAATCAAAAATCGCTGCTGCTGTTTAGCATAATTAACATGTTTGTTGCGTTATTGCATAATTTTCTTGAGGCTTAATTGTGAAATGTTGAACTGTCAACAAGGACATTGTTTCCTAAAAGCTTCAGTTTGTGTTTAACCCATCAACTTTTATACTTGTAAAACATTTTATGAAAGAAAAAAAAGGTTTTTCTATATAACTAATGAATAGATTTGTTCATTTTAGTGTATATTTCTAAAATGAGCACAAAAAATGATCTAAATATCTTCTTCTCAGGTTCTTCAGGTTCTGCAGACTCTGCAGGTTCTTCCTTTTCTGCAGGTTCTGTAAGTTCTGCAGGTTCTATAGCAGTTGATCTCTCTGGTGTCTCTGCAGGTCAAACTCATCCCGCAGGTACACAATTGTTTTTTGAATACATTTTCATGTTTTTTAGTAAATATTATGACTCATAATGAAACCTGTTATATTAGGTGTAAATAAACTCTTTAGTGAGGTTTTTAGGAGCCAAAGACCCGTCAGCATCTTCTCATACATCTTCTCATATAAATGGTAAAAGACCTGAAAGCTGGTTGGTTCCTGTCACCAAGCAGGAGCTGATTGGTTTATTCTCACTTGGGCTCCAACAAAACACCTTCTTACTGGTTCTGTGTTTATTTAAAGGACAGGTGTATTCTTCATGTGCAGGTCAAAGAGGGAGTTGATAAATCTGGGTCAAACTAATATATTATATTATATATATGGTCTGTGCATGTATACTAATAATATAAAAGAAAACCAATAGTCCTGTTTAGTCTTGATGGAAATAAATCTACCTGCAGGAACAGAGACTGGTTGAGTTTTTATATATTCTTCTTTATCTTTGTTTGCAGGTCATGTTGGAGCAGACTTGGGGTCCAATGGTGAATATCTAAAAAAATATATATTTTTTAACATTAATTACATTACACACTGCACACACAGTTTGTATATTTCAAGAAGGAAACAAAAGTTAAATGTTTCAGGGACTTCAATTGAGACTCAAAACATTTAACTTTTTTTTTTGCAGGAAATGGTCAAAAGCTGCTGAATGGAGGAGGGGGAGGGGCCGGAGTCGACAGTCAGACAGGTAAGAGACGAAGTAAACAGGTGACCATTTCTTGACATCTTTACAGTTTTTTTACCTGTCTCTGTCATTTTTATGTTTGCCTCTCAGGAGATTTGGGATCATTAGGGGGCGGGGCTTCTCCCCTGGATTATACAGGTAACTAGTTCTCATTCAGCTGCTGAGGTCTGATGAACCAGAATAAACTCATTATCCAAACAAACTTGATCCCTAGTTTGATTAAATTCTCCAGCTGAAACTTTTCATTTGCTGAAATGCTGAAAACTTTACATTTTACAACTGCTTATGGCGAGTCTATTAATGGTGTGCAACTGAATCTTCTCAAGGAATCATCGATCCCTCCAGCCATGACTACCTGCTCGGCCTTATTGGTAAGTCGTAGCTCACACCGATTACTTTTTATCAGTTACTGAAGCTCCAGACCAGAACCTCAACTAGGTGTGAGGCTAAAGTGGTCCCAGAATTTGAACCACATTTAACTTGTTGAATAAAGGCAGCTTGGGCTGTCTAATGTAGCAATATGTCAATAACATGTCATAGGCATAGACACACCACCTTATATTTGTATGCAACCCATTCATCGTTGGCTATATAAACACTGGTCACAGTAATGCTAACCGCTGAACAACGCCGGTCCAAATTACTACTAACACTAGCCTGAGCCACTTCTAACACTAGCCTGAGTCACTGCTAATGCTAGCCTGAGCTACTGCTAACACTAGCTCGAGTCACTTCTAACACTAGCTTGAGTCACTGCTAACGCTAGCCTGAGCTACTGCTAATGTCTTTGTTGGACAAGAGCAAAACAACAAAGAAGAAAGTTGGAGCACTACTCACGTTCCAGGATGTACCGGGACAATCCAGACTATGAATAAATGCCAGATAGATCTAGAGCTCATGGTCCTTGTACTCTTCCTCGTACCTCATTCATTCACATCCCTCACTTCACAACCTCTCGGATAGTCACTTTTTACGGACGCTTACTTTGTTCCTCATTCATCCACATTCCCACACAAGTTATTCACTAAAATAAAGTGAAAAGTTTCTTCTAAGTGTTTCTGTGGTTAAGGGATTGATTTTACTAATACTGAGATGATTCTGCTGATTTAAAATTCTGAAAAATAAGTTTCAATAGATTTAATGACCTATTTAAAGGAGACCTAGAATCTAAGCCAACATTTTCCTTGTTGTTGTTGAGTAAAGACAGCTTGGGTGGTCAAAAGTAGCATGCCAAAAAGTCGAAGCCATGTGTGACCTACTTTTTATGTAAATTAGAAAGTTGAAAAGGGCGAGAGAAAAACTTCAAGCCTTTCTAACGTCACAATGAAACCACTCCTCCTGATACAGCTAAGTTCCAATCCACGTATTTAAACGCTGGTCGCAGCAACGCTACCGCAGAGCCACGGTAAGCCGGGCCTCTGTTAGCATCAGCCTGAGCTGTTAGCTTCAACTAGCAACAGCCTCGTTGAAAGAGAGAAAAACAATCACTCACCACTCAGGTTCCAGGATATTCTGGTAAAATCCAGACTAGAAGGAATGCCAGATGGATCCACAGCTTGTGGTCCGGTCCTGTCCGGTATTTTTCTTCCTTGTTCGTCTACAACCCTTATACGAGCAGCCTGTCTTTGACACACTCAGTCTTGACTCATCGCAAAAAAAAAAAGTCTTGACTCATCGCTTAATAGGGGACTTTTTTTCTTTTCAGAACTTTATTGAACAAACGAACAGTTACAAAATCACAAAGTGTATACAAAATGTAACACAGAACATGTGCCAGGGTGCAAAAATATCAAATAAATTCAATTAATTTATATGTAGTGCAAATATTAATTGTTTTTAAAGCATTTTTGTTTAAAAATCCATTAATTTCATGTAAGGCTTGAGTGGAGACTTACTGAGAAACCCTGACTAGTTTAGTTTCTGCTTTCACTTGTCTCCCTTCAAACCCCCCAACACACACACACACTGGTGGAGTGGGTGGGGAAAACAGGTCATTTATAATTATGCGTGTTTTTGTTGGCTCCTGGGACATTTTAAGCTCCAACAAAATTTTATCTGCTTTATAGAGGCTCAAAGATCAGTTTTAGATTGCTGATTAACTGCATTCTAGGTCACCTTTAAAGTCTCAATAAGAATTATAAATAATCAATGAACAATGCGGACGTGAACCTTGATGTCGTGTCTGTTTTCAGGTGTTGGTCTGGTGGATGTGTTTGGCACCGATGGTCATGTTAACGTCCCAGGTTGGACCTCAGATCATTAAGAGGACAAGTCATTTTTACAGCTGATAAAACGTTCATTTAATTTAGTCTTTGATTCTGACAGGTCACATGACCCCACCCACTCACCTGGATGTCTCAGGTAAACATTCTTCCCCTTCACTCTGTTCAAACCTAGTCAGTCATCTGAATCCTTTACAGATTCTTTATAATCAGTGTTTGTGCTCCCAGTGATTGGTTCTGGTGTGACGGTGGCTCCATCAGTGGAAAAACATATCCTAGACTTACCTGGTAGTGCTGGCATCGCCTCCGCAGGTGAACTGGTTCTGTTCAGCTTTTATTTCAAATTCCCAAAAATTATTTAACTGAAAATTAATTTGCTTTTTCCTGACGGGTTTCCTGGAACTGAAGATCATCACTCTGCCAGCAGCATCGACCAATCAGGAGCAGGCGACGTCTCGTTGACCTCAGGGTCCGACCAATCGCTGTCCAGCTCTTTGTCAGACTCCTCTTCTTCTGCAGGTTGGTGGAAGAAAATATTTTATTTTGAAATTCCACCAATCCAGTTAAACTGCTGCCTTTTCTCAAAGAAAAGTAAGAAAGTCTGTTTTTCTTCATTGTGTGCAGCAGCATCATCATCATCCTCATCTTCATCAGACAGTGCAGCTCACCGAGAGCACACAGGTACACTCAGCTGCTCAGGTGTAGCTTTACTCTGATTTTTCTGACGTTTAATTAGTAAAAAAAATCTCCTTACATTTTGACTGATGACTGATTTTTTTATGGGATAAATGCCGATTTTGTCCTCACAGGTGGAGCAGATTCACTCGACACTATGGGTAAATTTGTTTTTCTCTTCTTCTGGAGGTGCAAGCCCTCTGCTTTCTGGTTTTATGCTTCCAAATATATGTAAATAACAGATACATGTGATTTTTTAGGAAATGGTAGACAAACTCACCTGACAGACACAAACAGAGGTAAATCTTCTGCTTCTGCTCCATAGTCTCAGATGAATGCATGCATGTGCACAGAGGGACTCTGGAAACCATCTAAATCAGAGCACTTCATGCTGAATGATGGATGCTTGCTTTATGAGACATTGTGCTTTGTAACCAAAATAATATTCCACAGCAGATAAACTGGGAGCAGGTGACAAACTGGGTATGAAAGTGGGAGGGGTGGTTAATGGGTGAGATCAGGAGGAGGGTGGATGGATTGTCCATGAGGAAGAGTCATTCAATTCCAGCCAGTTGGCTTCTCTGGCTCTGAGGCTCCTCCCCCAACAGGAAGTACCTGTAGCTACAGCCATAGGATGAGTTTTCTTCAGGCATAGTAATGGTTTAGATATATTTTCTCTTTGTTTAATCTTATTGCATCATGTTGGTTTTATATCTCTTTAACCATAATTGTTTACCTCAGCAGCAGTGACAGCAAGGCTGGTGTCCTACAGCGAACCTCAGACTCTGCAAACTGACCTCCCAGGTACGGCTATTAGAACATTATTTAGATCCTTCACTTTTTTGTTAAATGACAATGATGATGATGTCATCACCAGGTGGATCAGAGTCAGTAACAGGTCTACACATTGATCTCACAGGTGAGATGAACTGATAGATCAGTAAAAATCTGCTTAATTATTTGTCTCACTGTTGAAAGCTGACCTTGTGTTCTGATCGGATCCAGCTTCAGGTCTCCAACTTGGACGTGATGTCACAGGTAAGACTTGTTGCCACGGTAACACGCATTGAGTTCACGTTGATTTACTTCCCGTCAAACGGTTTTGTGTTACAGAGCTGACGCCCATGTCTTCTAACACAGATTCTGCAGACAGCATCACGAACACGCTGAGTCCAGGTACACCTGTCTATATCTCACACACCTGTCTATACCTCACACACACCTGTTTGGTTGATAAACACCTGTGTCTGACTCCTGTTTGTTTCTTTATTCAGTTTCAGGTGTTTACTCCCACACAGATCAGGTGACCGTGGTACCAGACTCCACAGGAACAGATACAGGTAAGGCCCGCCCTCCATCATGGCTGCCACTGGAATCAGGAGACAGGTGATAGGTCAGAGGTCAAACGTCATACATGTTATAAACTGTGTGTGTTTTTAGTTCCAGCAGGTCCAACAGGAACCCCACTGGACTCCAGTAAGTTTGATTTCATGTCAAACCAGTAAAGGATGTTTGGACTAGTGTGTCCTTTAGTAGAATATTAGCTTTGATGATCATAATAACCATTCAGCCTTATTTAATGTGTGTGCTTCGTCACAGGTCATCCTGCAGTAACAGATCATGTGCAGATGGCTGGTAAGTTTTATATAAGGGTTCCTCTAAAACTAGTTCTAGCCAGTCTAAACTAGTTAAAACAGGGCTAAACCTTCATAACAACACAAGAAAATGGATTTGTAAAAAAAATTAAAATTGAATACAATAAAAATTAAAATTAAAATTGGAAAAAAAAACTGTTTAGAACAAAATATAGAAGCAACTAAAAGAAGTCCACAAAACTGTCATCAGTCATTCATCTTCATCCATTCCATCCTCATCCATCCATCTTCATTCATCTTTTTCCATTCATCCATCCATTTATCCATCATCCATTGATACACCTTCATCCATCCATCTTCATCCATTTACTACATCTTTATCCATCCATCCATCTTTTTTCATTCATCTATTCCATCCATCTTCATCCATCCATCTTAATTAATGTATTTATCTTCATCCATCCATCTTAATTAATGTATTTATCTTCATCCATCCATCTTTTTTCATTCATTCATCCATTTATCCATCATCCATTGATACACCTTCATCCATCCATCTTCATCCATTTACTACATCTTTATCCATCCATCCATCTTTTTTCATTCATCTATTCCATCCATCTTCATCCATCCATCTTAATTAATGTATTTATCTTCATCCATCCATCTTAATTAATGTATTTATCTTCATCCATCCATCTTTTTTCATTCATTCATCCATTTATCCATCATCCATTGATACACCTTCATCCATCCATCTTCATCCATTTACTACATCTTTATCCATCCATCCATCTTTTTTCATTCATCTATTCCATCCATCTTCATCCATCCATCTTAATTAATGTATTTATCTTCATCCATCCATCTTAATTAATGTATTTATCTTCATCCATCCATCTTTTTTCATTCATTCATCCATTTATCCATCATCCATTGATACACCTTCATCCATCCATCTTCATCCATTTACTACATCTTTATCCATCCATCCATCTTTTTTCATTCATCTATTCCATCCATCTTCATCCATCCATCTTAATTAATGTATTTATCTTCATCCATCCATCCATCCATCTTTTTTCATTCATCTATTCCATCCATCTTCATCCATCCATCTTAATTAATTTATTTATCTTCATCCATCCATCCATCTTTTTCCATTCATTCATCCATTTATCCATCATCCATTGATACACCTTCATGCATCCATCCATCCATCTTCATCCATCCATCTTAATTAATGCATTTATCTTCATCCATCCATCTTTTTTCATTCATTCATCCATTTATCCATCATCCATTGATACACCTTCATGCATCCGTCCATCTAGCTTCATCCATCCATCCACTTGTCATGAAGGGAAATCCAGATATCCCTCTCCCCCACAACTCTCCAGCTCCTCTTAAAGGACTTCAAGGCATTCCCAGGCCAGTTCTTATTCTTCCCGGTGTCTCTTCCCAGTGGAAGGTGCTTGGAGAACCTTCAGATGGAGGAACCAGGAGGTGGACCTGAAGTTCCTCACCCTGTCTCTGAGGCTGAGCCAAGCAGAGGAGGCACATTTTATAAAATTTTAGCTCCTTTTATCTGGAATCTCATTGTTTGGATCATGATCCATATCTCAGAACCAGGAGTTAGGACTGGAATGTAGATGTACCCGTAAATCAAGAGATCTTCACCACCTCAGACAGAAGCTGCAGCCCCACAGCTGGAGACAAAGCTCTGACCCATCTGCTTTGTCCTCCACATGGACACAAGATGGTCACAGCTAATGTTTTTAAATCAGCACCAGATAAAAGAGACTAGTCTGAATCTAACTCACACGAGTCAATAGCAAGGCACAACAACAGGATGGAATTGGACCACGAGTAGAAGTGGATCTGGTTTAGGGACTGAACTACATTTGCTGTTTGTATCTGACCTGAGATCAGTTGCTGAAAGCTTCTTCTTTCTCTTTTCTTGGTTCTGCTTGCCCTCTGCAGGTTCAGTCACTGAACAGTACAACCCATCTGGTCAGGGTCCTGAAGGTCAGTGACAGCTCTCTCTGACCTCTGACCTTTTATTTAGCACTACTCCATCACACCCATGTTCTGATTGGTGCTGCTGTTATGACATCCTTGTACCCAGAGTGTTTGATCAAATTTCCCACACAGGTCATCAGAACCCAACTCTTCTCATTATTACGTTCTTCTCAGACGATCGTGTAAAAATAACTCCAGAGGAAACTCCGTGATCTCACGATTTCATATTAAAAATCTCCCAAACAGTCTGGCGCTTCCAGATACGGCCCGGTCCGGTCCGGGTAGGCCCAGCCAGCCCCAGCCTGGCCGGATTGATTACACACATCCTTCCACACATCCTTAGGAATGTGGATGTGATTGAGAACACGGGCGATCTCCAAAACTGTCGCAAAGATATCAGTGATGTCATGATAGTATCTCCAAGCACGTGGGCGGGGAAAAAGAGCGCGGAGAAGTCTGCGGTGTCTCCCTTAAATTAAACAAAGGCGACTATGAGCAGTGTTGCTTTTGGAGACTCTGACTGATAATGCATCCTGCTCTGCTGTGTCTGTCCTGGCACAGATCGAGCCTGGCAGCGCTGTCTGTGTGCGCTCCAGAGAGAGACAGAGAAAAATGCAACGAATTCAGTCAGAGTAACCAGAATGATAATGAAGCGCGCAAGTGGGAAGCCTCAGCTGGCTGATTCTATTCGCCAATCGGAGGCTCCCCCTAGTGGTAGGCGTGAATTTGAGCCAACGAATCAGTCGGCGTGGGTGTGTTTTACCAGTTCAGCTCGAAGCAGACCGCCGCGGGAAGAGGGCTGAAAAAACGACCGGTTGAGCGCGTAAAAAAGAAAAACAAGATATGCTGATGTGGACACTCCCTACCCTATCTAGGCGGGGTAGAGCCGATTCTAGTGTAGAAGCCCTATTTTTGTAGCCTAGTGAACTAGACCAAATTCTTGCTTTGCAGAGTTTATATATTCACATATATAGGATGGCTTGCCAGGCTACTATTTTTGAGACTAAAGGGAAAAATACGCGTTTAGAAGAAAGAAAAACAATGTCACAGCTTTTTGTTTAGCGTTTCCAGTTATTATTTTATTCTTATTGCCTTTATACTGAAGTAAGGCCGTGTAAAACAGAAATCTGCATTTCATCGTCACCGTAATTAGAAAAAATACAAATATTTACTTTGAAATCAGCAAGAAAGTAAAAAAAAGAGAGAAATGTATTTTACAATCAGTAAATGAAGTGATCGCCACAAATATGTGAGAGAATTTTCCATCAAGGACCCTGCCTGACAGCTTTGTTCCATAATCGACCTGCTAAAGGAGAACAGTTCTCTAAAATATTCATTTAAACTTTAAAGGGTAACATGAAAACTAAAAGCTTGTTTCGTGTCTCAGGTGCAGAAAACGTGGAACTGGAGGACACCTGCTGACTTCCACAGCAAGCCACGCGTGCGATTTCTGCGTTTTCGATTCCAGTGTACCGACCAATCAGCATGGCCCAGGAATGTTGACTCCTCCCACTAGCTATAGGCCCCTCCCACCAAATGAGAACCACTCATTGGAGATTTTTTTTTCTTTTGTAATATTTAAAAATGTTAATAGACTTTTATTTTATGTTAGAGAATTGTTGGGTCCACTCCTTTTCCTGTCCCCTAAGATGGATGACAAGAACAATTCAATAAAGGTTTATTGCATCATTTAAAAAAGACAAATGTGAAAAAAGTAATAAAAATAACAGCAATTACCTGCTGGTCAATGCACAACCTGATATTCTACACATTTTTTATTCATTTAAACCTGTGACCCACATGGTTATGGGTGGAGTTGTTTTAAATGTTCTGCAGACTCCGCCCACTTCACACACCACTAGTTTGCTCCAGCGTGTAAATGATGCAGACCCTCTGAGACGGGAGGGAACTAATAAAATGAAGTTTCAGGTGAATCTCGGCCATCTGGTGATTCTGCTGTGATGACATCATTTTCATTGTAAATTGTGGTTTTGAACTTCTACAATAAATGCTTGTCTTGTTTTGAACATCAAACTATTTCTCTTTTGTTTAAGCAGATCATCTTTAATAAATTTACACTCAAAGATGAAATAACCACACACGCGTCTGTTTTAAGATGTTTTATTGAACCAAACTTCAATCAAAATACTCTAAACTCGGACCAACGTTGGTTTCAGACGACCCTCCCCCGCCAGCGTGTAGACAGCTGTCATTTGAGCTCGCATAAATTAAATAAATGGCTTTTCCTCAAGTCATTTCTTTGAATATAAAGCGATAATTAACAAAATATAGATGAAAGACTTTTACACTGTGGGTCATCTGGAGAACTTTAGGACATCAGGAGTCTCCTACTGTCAGAATAAAATGAATTTAAGATTTGTGGAACTATGAAACGTCTTTCAGAAAAAAAAGAGTAAAAACATCAATGTAAACAGAGTAATACTTGCAAAAACTGCTATAAATGTGTTACTGAACGCACATTTAAACCAGACGACAGCCTCCAGCTTCTCAAACAGACAGAATGTAGCTTTCAGAGGAATAAAATCAGGAAACGTGGAAGTTTAAATTCTCCTTCGTTTGAATCAAAGTCGTCTTAAAATGTCTCATAAAACTGAAACACGACACCTGATGTCCTGAAGTGATTAAACCGGTAGTTCTAAACACACCTAAAGTATCTACGGTTACACGGAAATGACCCAGAGCTCCGGTACGATATCTAAAGTGTGTGAGACACATCTGGAATCAGATTTACGCTCGTAGCTGCTGAAGATGCAGACAAATCCGTGTCAGCACAGTCCCGCTCAAACTCTCAGTGATTTTCTGGGTTTTGGAAGTTTCTCTCAGTTTTCCAGCTCCGTCAGAGCCGAGTCAAGGAGATGGTCAGGAATCTGTCTGCGTTCCAAATCCAGCTAAAGCATCAGAGAGGCTAGAAAATTTATCTGAACAGGAATCAGAAAAGCCCCAAAACAGACTGAATCAATGCATCGCCATCTTCCGTTTCCATGGAAACTGGTATATCAGGAGGAGGATAAACACTTTGTAATAAAACTTTTCAAAAATACTCAAGATTCTCTTCATGTTTAAATTTGACGAGTGAAAACAAAATAAAAACATCAAACCTGATTTCGACATGCAGAGCAAAGCCGACCAGGGTCACATGACCCCTGTGACATCACTCATCCTCAAATCCGCCCTGAACAGAACCACAGGTGTACATGTGACCCTGGCCCTCCAAGAGCTTCTGTAGTTTTTTTCTCTTTTTTTTTTTAAACAAACAACAAACAAAAAGATCAGATTTAGGCACTAAACACTAATAAATGCTAAAATAAAAACATAAAGAAATGGATTAATATTGATCAATAACATCTGTGTGATAAAAACAAGACCTTTGACCTAATGACTGATCTACAACCAATCCCATTCCGTCCTCATCTATTGCCGCCGCAGCTGATGCCGAGTGTCCTGTTGCTATGGTTACTGAGAAGTCATTACATTCTTGAGGATATCAGAGGTTGGAGTCCAGTTGGGTCTGGCTCAGCAGGATATCGGCCGGGTTGTCGGTGGGCGTGTCAGAGCTGAACAAAGGCTCCGCCTCCAACTCCAGGAGCGACGGCAGGTCGGCCCCGCCCTCCTCCAGGCTAAGTGGTTCAGTTACTTGGACAGGTGTGGCTGTGTAATGCACCAACTGCTTCCCTGCGTCAATCGGAGATGAAACTGTGTTACCATGACAACAGTAAACGTGGGGGGGGGGGGGCTGTGTTTTATTTAGCTAAAAGCGGTTACCTGTGCTGCCTTCGTTTTCTTTAGGAGGCTCGTCGGACAGAAGCTGAAAGAAAGAATTAGACGGGGGTCACATCAGGACGGCTCACCTCTACAGGTGGGCTTTTAAAGTCACGGCGTCAAAACAAAGTATGTTTAAACGCCTTAAGCCACATTCCTGAACTTTGCGGATATATGCTCTCTGTTGCCCTCTCTCTCGCTTGCTGCGTAACGTCACTGTCGTAAAATCAAATCTCTCTCTCGGGCATAAGAGGCATGTTTACATTCCTATAGACGGCCCAATAATAACTCTGGTCTTTGCTCTTGCTCTATCACGTTCTCTTTTTCTTTTCCTATATTTCTCTGATAAGGAATTTCTAGCTTTCTTTGGTGGATCTGCCGCTGCTCAAGTCTAAACCGCAGGTCTACATTATACTACTATGGCAAGCCAAAGGGATCAAAAAAGCGCATGTTCTAAACTTGCGTCATGTCCGTCAAAATGCATAACGCGTGTTTAGAATGCGCGTTTTTTTGCCCCTTTTGGCGTCAAAACGTGTTCAAGATGCCCGTTGAGAATGCGCAATTTTAGAACATGCGTTTTGTTGCCCCTTTTGGCGTCAAAAGGCACGTTCAAGATGCGCATTTAGAATGCACGATTTTAGAATGTGCATTTTGTTACCCATTTTGGCATCAAAACGCGTGTTCAAGATGCGCGTTTAGAATGCACGATTTTAGAATGTGCATTTTGTTACCCATTTTGGCATCAAAACGTGCGGTCAAGGTACGCGTTTAGAATGCGCAATTTTAGAACGCGCATTTTGTTGCCCCTTTTGGCATCAAAGATGCGTGTTTAGAATGTGCGATTATAGAACGCGCGTTTTGTTGCTCCTTTAGGCATCAAAACGCGCGTTCAAGATGCGAGTTTTGGCGGAAATAATGCGCGTTTAGAACACATGCTTTTTTGACCCCTTTGGCTTGCCATATCGTGCCATAACGCAACACGCAGTCAGTACTTCCGGAGGCGGACCGCGGGTCAAAAACTGTATAGTGCGGTAAACAGACGTGGGACCCCCTAACACCATCACAGCTTTGAAAATGAACATAATAGATGATAGTATGCCGCCAAAAATTTACAAAAAACATTATTTTAAGGTGTAAAAGTTGCGGAATGTGTCTTTAAAGAATCTTGTCATATTCCACCGGCGTTGTGGTTTACGTTAATGGTTCAAATTGTTTATCTGGAGTTTGCTATGGGATGTCACACCGGCTCAGGTTTAATGACAAGTTAAACCAAATGTACCTTTAATTACTACTCTGATTATCATAAAAACAGTTTTATTTGTAATTTTAACTCACAGTGTCCAGGCTATCGATGTCAAAGTCTCCAGAAGGACAGGATGAGTTGAAAAACTAAATAAACAAAAAACAAACTTTAGATGAAGATTCAGTTTTATTTATAACTATTTTCTGACTCGTACAAACTCACCTCCATGAACGGAGACGGATCAAAGGTGAAGGTCTGCGAGTTCAAAATAGTTTGTAGATTTTCTAAGCCATTGTCAATGCTGTCCACGTGGTCAGACAGTTCATACCTGGGGACAGTGACAAGGCAGGTGTGAGGTGAATTAAACAGATGCGTGTTATTCTACATTTTCCATCCTGTCAAAAAAAAATCCAATCAGTGTGTCTGCTCTTAAATCTCAGGAATTTCTACTGAATGAGGTGAATCTTTAAAATCAAGACAAGTGGAGTAAAAGTGCAGCAGCCAGAGGTTCTGAACGTATTAAAAAGCTGTTTTCTGGACGTGATTCTGTTAAAAACAGAAATGATTGAGCATTCGAGGATACCTGATCACGTTTTAGGTGGATGTGCGGTACTAAAATACACACTACTGGTCTGGTTTTTTCACATGACAAGAGCAAAAAAAATGTAGAACAACACTAAAGATGGAAACAAACTAAAAGTTTCTAATCATCATAGACTTAACGTAAAAGCAGACTGTAGCCTCCTAGATGTCGTTTACATGATCAGGGGATAAAATTCTAAAGCTGTTTTTGGGCGAGACACGTGTTGCAATTTAGATTTAAAACAATTTAACTTCATGGGGGAAAATATTATTTATTTTTTTTGTCTAAAGTCCAATCAGACAGGGAGAGATCGATGGTTTCAATCCAAACTAAAAGGCCAAGTCCGTCTTTTACATCCAGTCTAAGATAATCGTTTAAAGATTCACTTGTCAGGATGTTTGGATACGATGCGCCAAGCGTCAGGTGGGAGTCCACCTGCAGAGGAAGGGAGGGGGAACCTAAAGGAAGCACAAGGATGTTCATAAACCACGTGAGCTTTAACAGAACATTAACACTGGTGTCTAACGGTGTTACTACAGGTTGATCGGGCAGACTCAGCTGTGCATTCTCTGCAAACAGAATAAGCTTTATGGATGCAGAGACGTGCAACAAGAACACACGTGAGTTATTGGAGACAAAGAAGGCGGGTTTAGTTGTGCTGCAGTGGCTGGAGGTTAGAAATCTTTTATTAGGCTGGGATTTTAATTAGGAATTATTGGTGGACGTTTGTTGGGAATAACGTAGCGGCAAACATCAGGACTGGACTCTTACCGGTCAAGACAGGCGATGGTTTGACATTTCTTCTGAGGTGTGGTGGAGCAGGGGGCGGAGGCAGCGTTTGAGCTGCAAACGGGGGCGGGGGATTGGATGGTTGGAGCTGGTGGAGGGGGCTCGGTGGAGGCGGGGCTCAGCACGACGACAGGGGTGGCTACAGGAGACACGGATTTAAGTTAACCGACATGCTTAAACAAAACGATGAAGCATTGATCAACAGATCTACCTGGTGTGGTGGAGGAGGTGACCTGCGTCGGCTGAGGCTCGCTGTCCTGGAGGATGGAGTTGATGAAGGCGGTGGGGGACAGAGGCGTGTCTGCGTTTGAAGAAAGCGTGTCCTGTTCCGCCTCCAGAACAGAAGACACCTCCACCTCAGGACTAGACGGCTCCTCTTTGATATAAGCTGACTGGCTCTCTCTGCAGGCATCAGAGTTAGACACTTAAAAGGTCTGACTTTTCTAAAATCATCTTATGTTGCAGAGCGATGGAATTAAAGCTAGTTTTCTGTCTTTAACCATCTTTTCCCAAACAGATCAGTCATGAATGTCGACCCAGTGGTTCATATTTTACTAAGAGGCAGGCAAAAACATTATCGCCCACCTTTTGGCTTATTTAAGTGGCCTGATCTGACTGGTTCTCACCCAAGGTCAGTCCAGTCAGCGACTGCGTCTTCTCCGGTGGACGTGGCGACCTCTGTGATGTCAGAGATGATGGGCCCAGAGTTCAGCGGCGAGTCGGCTGAGAGGAGACTGGCGGCATTCTGGAGACACGAAAGAGAAGTTTGTGTCTGAAAGACCCACGGCTGAAGAGCAGAGGAGGACCATTCGCTTTACCTGGATGTGCTCCAAGGTGAAAGGCCGACTGTATTTGGGCATGGAGTGTGCAGAACTGGAATCGTTGAGCATCAGAGGACTACGGCAAAGAAAAGAAACCATGAATCAACCAAGTAATGGTAGCAGAGAAAACCCAAATCAATCCACCGATGACAGAACTGAAGTGTGTCAAATCTGCAGAGGTAGAAATAAACTTGCATCTTCCGTTTGACTCCCATAATCCTGTTGGTCTGGACAAGAGACACCAGAAACTGGATCAACTGCAAAAAGAGAACGTTTATATTTAGTTGAGTTAGCAGCTATGCTAACGCTAACAGCAGCTATGCTATCTGCTGTTAGCGTTAGCATTGCTGCTAACGCTAACAGCAAATAGCACTCACAGCTGCACAGATGTATTTAGCTAAACCAGCACAAATGTTTATTTTATTTTTACAGCTCTGACGCAACAACAGGATCGGTTTGTGGAACTCTCCGGGTGTAAGCTACGTCTGTCTGGGTGGATGTTTTTGTACCTTGTTGACAACTTTCTGCTGCTGCACGTGTTTCTGTCTCAGACTGGCCACCTCCCTCCACAAAGCCTCGTTCTCACTGAAACCGACAGAAAAACAAGGTTAGTATTAGTACAACAGGAAAACCCTACTCAACCTAAACCTCTCTGCTGTTAGTTCTGGGTCTTACTGTTTCATGGTGAGGATCCTGGAGTCGATGGTTTCCTGTTTTCCCTTCATCAGGTGGACGTCGTTTAGGATTTTGTTGACTTCGTCTGTAGAAATTTTCACTTCCTCTTGACGGACCGCCGCGACCTGCACCGGTCACGGGAAGGAGAAGCTGTTACCACAGATATCAGACGTTTCCCTTCTAACTGCACGTGTTTATAAATGTAGGAGAAAGCAGGGCAATCAGAGCTCATGGGGTTAGACAGCTGCTCTGAAGATTTATTAGAAAGATTTCACTACAGAAACAGGAAAAATTAAGAATTAAACCCAACTTCAGAGTCACTGAGAGGCAGTTTTGGGGAGTTTCTCTGTAGATATAACAGTTTGTAATCTACTCCTGGTCAGACTGGAGATCATCTTTATTGTATTTATTGTAATTAATCAAGTTTCTCTCTAAAATTATAATTATTGATCATTGATGTCGTCAAAATCCTTTTGTTTTATAATAAAATAGTTGGATTCATGCAAGTAAATGGACAAAATCTCTTCTCCTGCCACAATTCTTACATTTTCTTCTTAACATTTAGCCAAACTCATTTGATTATCAGCACCTGGACGTGACTTAACCTCTAGATTACTTTGAAAGAACTAATCTGTCAAAAGCCATGAAAGCACCACATCAAGTATATGAACGTACATTTGTGACTTTCCGTTTGATGTTCTCCAGCAGGTGTTCTTGTCCTCGGACGAAGAACGGGTGCTGGAACTCTGTGTCGTCTCTCTCGGGTTTCACCAAACCGCCCTGCTCAATGTGCACCACCTTGCGGAAGCCATCTGGACACCAACAGAACATCAACTGCTTTCATAAATGCTGCTGATTAGTTCTGAAGCTCTAACACCAAGAGACCGTGCAGCTACAGCTGGTTTAGTTAGTTAGTGACAGCTGATACTCACACATATTGAGCTGTCGGATGAAGCTTGCCATGTTGTTGTGTTTGAAGAACTTTGGTAGAACCTCTTTAGAGAAGCGAGCCTGGTCAAACACGTGGAAGCTGGTTCCACTCTGATGCACAGAACAATCAGAATTAAGTCACGTTTCAAGAGAACAATTTAAGATTCAGTGAAAAGAATTTTAAAACAAAAAATACTAGATTTTGACATTTGAATATCCATAAATTGTGAATAAATGTTTTAGCATGTCAGCGTGGTGGAGAGAGGAACTGCAGCTGTCTGCAGATCAGTTTACACCCAGCTGCCACGATGATCTGAACTCAACTCGACTATTGTTGTGTGAATTGGAGTTGTCCAGAATCAGTTTGGAATTATTTCTGCACAGTTTTGCAAATTAATGCCACTTTTATTCCATTTTTAGTTCAAAAATATCGACGTCTTGCTAAACTTGTTCAGGGAATCACTAATCAGTTCCAGAGGAAATTTATCAAATGAACGTTTGCTAATTATTTAGTTCTTTCTACATCAATTACGTACAGAATTAGGGTCATCCATTTATCTGCACTGGCTGCAGCTCTTCTCTGCTTTTGCCATTTTTTGTGAAATAAATGTGTTTCCTTGGTTTCTACATGTTTAAACTTATGTCTGAATCTTATCCTCAACAGCTCAGACTTTAGGCATTTATATTTATTGTCTATAGTGATTTTATGTGTGATAAAAATGAAGTTGTTTTTTTCTTCATACAGTCTCTACAAAACGTGAACTCAGGATATTTTAAAGCTTTTAAATATTTTTGCTCTTAAGACAAAGCCTTTAGGTGACTAACATATACATTTCTGGAAGTGTTCATTCAAAATATATTATATTAGGACAGGAAACTTAATATGAACATTTTATAGTCTAGTGCGCACTGCTGAGTGATGCTTTTTGTGTTTGTTACTTGAAGCTCTTATTTTGATGACCCACAGCAGTGTTTTCAGCTGAAGAGGAGAAATAAATGCAAAGTGTTTTCCTAACTCAGGTAAATAATCACAATTTCAATAGATTATAATTTCAGCAAATGTATTAGACAAAGACAAGTTTGGAAACTAAGATTTGAATGTGATCTTTAAAGGGATATTCCACCCAAAATTGCAATTTTGTTGTTGACATATTTCCCAGAGTTAGGCAAGTGGGAAAAAACTATTTTTAACCAGCCCAGTCATTCTCCTGATCCGGCTGTACTTCTTTCACTTTAGCTTAGCATAAAACATAGTAAGTGAATGAATCAGACTAACATTGTGAGTAAAAACGTCCTTAAAATCACTCAGTGATCCAGGGACAACTGGATGAGAATCCGTCTAGAGGATTTCAGAAACCCAGTCAGTTAAACTCAGCTAGCAACATTATAAATAGAAAATGTATTACTGAGGAAGAAAAGAGCTCTGTAAAATAAACACTGCCATGCTTCTGGAGAAAAGTTCAGCTGTTAACGTAAAATAGTTATATATGAATGAATCCACATTTGAGTTCTTAGGAAAAACTGGTGTCAAAACTAAAAATAGGCCTTGAGTAGGTAAACTAAGCCCTGTGTGAGTGAATTAACTTAGTTGCTCACTTTCACTGACATAACTAACAGCAGCTCAACACCTGATCCTGAGTATCAGTCTAATTTATGCTAAACACCAGGCGAACACATGAGTAACTCTCCGAGGACCTGATGGCTAAATCCAGAGCTCATTATCTAATGTTAGCCCCGTTAAAGATTCACCTACAGCCATTACAGCTAATGTGTGTTATTACTTCATAATAAGATTACAAACTAACAAAAACATAATGTATTTGTTCGCTTTTTTAAAACTTAGTCCCTGGAGTGTGAGCTCTGCTCAGAATAAACTCTCAAGTGTTCTGCGTGTACTTAGCAGTTAGCTCTGCTAGGCTAGGCTAACGTGAGTACCGGGCTCCAGCAGATAAGAGGGTCGGTCTCCGGGTCCTCTACCAGGGTCCACAGCTTCGTTAGGAAGGCTGGAACGTTTCCGCCGCTCACCACCACTCCTCCTGTTCCTCCGAGATACTCCATTACAATAAAGGATGATTAACGTGCCCTGAACGTAGACGTACACTAAACTCTTGAAGCTAATGTCGATGCTAACTCGGTTAGCCCACCGTTAACCCCATCCACTCCTAACAGACCCAAAAACAACCAAACAAACTGCGACACTGAACCAGATTAGGGTTCGAGTTTCATCACGAAAAGTTTCCCCTTGTCTGGAGTGGTGTTCGAGTCTGCTACCCAACAGATTACTACTCTAACTTTATTCTAAACAAACTCCGTAGTGGAAAATTCCAACAAATCCGATGAAACAAACAACTGCGTAGCTGGTTGAATGGCTGTCGCTCCTTCGCAGCGTCACAGCATAACGTAAAGTGGACGTTCGGTCGCGGTGTGACGTAAAACTACATTATTGAAATAAAAAGGACTAAGGGTTAAAAGCACAGAAATACATATTTAAAATAAATAAAAACTTTATTATTTTTTTTATTTTTAATTACGTCATGTTTCTGACAGATGGAAGGTTGATGGTTCGATCCCAAGTGTTTTCATTTCCAATTTAAGTGTCCTTGGGCAAGACATTGAACTCTACTTGGCCTTCTTGGTTGTAAATTCTAGATAAATGCTTATTTTGAACTTTTGTTAATTTTCAGGGGCCTGATCTTGAACATGTGGTATTTTATATCCAACAACCAGTGCATTTTACGTTCCAGTAACCTAATTTCTATGGTTATTCCTAAAGCTCGCACCTCCTTTGGCCGCTCCTCATTCCAGTTTGCTGCTCCCAATGACTGGAATGAACTGCAAAAATCACTAAAGCTCACTACCTACGTTCCGTTATCTACCTTCAATAATTCATTGCATTCAATAGTTTCTGATCAATGTGCGTGCTTCTGAGTACTTAAAGATTGTTTTAAGTCTGTTTTGATGGCTTGTACATATTATATATGACATCAGTCCTTTGTCTTTATGTCTAGCCGTTTTATCTTATCTTTATCTGCATTTTTTTCTTTATCTTATCTGTTTTTTATCTTATCTGTTTGTGTAAAGCTAACTATGTGTCTGTTGCCGCTGCCTCTTGGCCAGATCGTCGTTGTAAATGAGAATGAGTTCTCAATCGACTCATCTGGTTAAATAAAGGTTAAATAAAATAAAAATAAAATACCAGATTTTGCCATATGTTTTCATGCCTTAAAACATTATTTTGTAATTAAATATGACCTTTCATGAGCCCTTTAACCAATATTTGGTCACACATTATCTTCATGTTGGCACATAGTCTGGACGGAGACACTCACAAATTAGATTTAATCAACAAATTAAATATTAACATTTTTTTAAACTTGACGATCAAACAGTTTAAAACAAGAATCAGTTCTCATTCAAATGTAAAATGTTTATTGTAGTCTGACAGGTTCAGTTTATTTTTGTTTTACATCTCAGACGGGTTTATTAATATTGAAATGTTATATAAGTTAATTTTGATCAAGATTAGTTCATTTTTGCTTTTAATCCCCATCATAATCTTCATTACAATCATACAATCATACAGAAATGTTGTTGCTGGTCACTTTGACAATACAGCTGTTGGGCTTGTTCATTTAAAACAGTAGGGTTGTTGACTTTTTATGTCATTAATTGACCTATTTCAAGATTACGGTTTCCTTTTTGTACAAATTAAACAAAATATTTTCTGTGCTCGAATGTGGCACACGACAGAAACATTCATATGTAAATATTTTAGGAATTTAGCTCTTACGGGCTTTGGGTATTTACACAAAATGTTTGTTTAGAATTTAAATGGGTATATATTTTTTTTCCTTTGTTATTTCATAATTTTGCACAATATTGATGTAATACACGTTTTGACCAGGAGAGGGCGACACAGAGCTGCACGTTTCACCATCACGTGCAACAACATTACTCAGCCCCTCCCTCCAATGCAGCCATTCAGCCACACGGGGGCGCTAGCTACAAACTCGCCTGTTTCCTCGCTCATAACCTCTGACCCCGAAAGTTTCCCACGTGGTTCTGTAGAGGAGAGTGGAGGAAACGTGCAGATTATTGAACTAAAAGGAAGGATGAAGAAAAAGGAGAAAACAGACAAAAAGAGGAGTCTGTCGGAGGAGGAGGAGGAGGAGCAGGTGAGGCACACTGACCGCCAGGACGAAGAGGAAAAGGAGGAAGGAGTGGACTGGTCAGGAGCTCCATGTTAGCTGTTAGCAACACTAGTCTGAGCTTTTTACCCACATGACAGATTCCAGTTGTTGTTATTTGAGGAAAAGACCCAAAACTCGAGGATCTGACTAGATTTTGACAAGTTAGCTGTTGTTAAAAATGCAGAGATGCTGTTTCTGAATGGAGAGTTGACAACTAGTTCCAGGTCTGGAGTTAAAAGTCTAACTGATGGTTAAACCTTGATGTTTTTTTGCTGCCCCAGATTATTATTATTTTTAACACAAACCCAAAAGCTAACACTACAAATACGTTTTAAGTGTCTTAAATTTAGTGCTGGGTAATAAACATCAGCAGAAAATGATCCTAGTGATCAGCAGAGCTGACAAATTCTGATGAAATCCACAACAAACTTTAATTAGAACTAGAGAAATTTTAAAAAATCTACTGATTCTGTTTTTGTGAATCGAAACCAATTCCTGCAAGTCTCAGACCTGCCAGTAATAATTCCTTTTTAGGATTCATGATGAAACAGAATACACCTTATTCCTAATTTCTGAGTAAATGATCAATTATGATGCTGTTGCATCAATCCAGTAAACAATATTAATGATCATTTGGCTGCAGGAGAATTAGAGAAAAATCAGCTGTTGGATTAAATCTGCTGGGATGTAGAGAATCTGGTAGTTTAAGTGATAATATAGAAGACAGACAGTTCAGTGTTAGACATGAGAATCTGCATTTATCCTAGATCTTTATTTTCCCTTTAGCTTTCTCTAAGTCTCCAACAGAATAACTGATATAAAAAGCAAAAAACTCATTTTTTGTGTATATTTTATTGTTTTTAGCGTTTAGAGTCTTGTGACGTGTCTTACTCTTCCTCAGCTCTTCAACTTAAACGACAAACCGTTTAAGGAAGATGAGGATGATGCAGATTTATCAGACAGCGAGGACAGCGTGTTTTCAGGACTGGAGGATTCTGGGAGCGACTCTGTAGAGGAAGAAGATGAAGAGGAGGGATCTGAGGAGGAGGAGGATGACTCTACTGCTGGTGATAAGGATAAGGATGATGATGAGTTAAATAAGAATACAGAAGATCAGAGTGAGAAGGTAGGACCCATCAGTCAGCTGATTGACTGGTTGTTCTTCCTCTGATCAACATTTAGTCTCTCGTGTTTCTGCAGAAAACTGTAAATGAGAGCAAAAAGAAAGAAGAGACTGAAGAAAAGGAAGTGACGAAACAAAATGAGTACGAACACGACAGTTCAGACGAGGAGGTGGGACTAAATGATCTTTAGCACATCAGATGTCTGGTTTTTGTGTTTATACTAACGTACCGGTTCTGCAGGACATCCGGAACACCGTGGGGAACATTCCCATGGAGTGGTACAAAGACTTCCCCCACATTGGCTACGACCTGGACGGGAAGAAGATCTTTAAGCCAATCAGGAACAAGGATGAGCTCGACGAGTTCTTGGACAAAATGGAGAATCCTGAATATTGGTGACCAGGCTAGCGTAACGCATCATAATCCACAGATTTAAACGTGAAACGCTAACGATCTGAACGTGAAAATGTCTGCAGGAGAACCGTCCACGATAAGAAGACGGCGAGCGACATCGTGCTTTCGGACGAGCAGATAGAGCTGGTGAACCGTCTGCAGAAAGGACAGTTTGGAGACGTGAACTTCAACGAACACGAGGTAGAACTTCTACTCGGCCTCGAGCGGCTCGTTTGTGTTTAGAGAGAAAATCAGGAAATATAAAATCCTTTTTTTTTTCAGCCTATGGTGGAATTCTTCAGTAACGAGGTCATGATTCACCCGGTCACAAACAGACCTGCAGACAAACGCAGCTTCATCCCTTCACTGATAGAAAAGGAGAAGGTAAGGGTCTTCATCAGGTCCACCCCCCAGGCAGCGCCATCCTCCACCTGTCTGACGTTTACCTGTCTGTCTCACCTGTCCGCAGGTCTCTAAGCTGGTGCATGCTATCAAAATGGGTTGGATCAAACCTCGGCGGGTGGAAGACGACAGCAAAGGTCGTTTCTATGACCTCTGGGCCAGCGAGGACTCTTCCATTCTAGCCAAACACAGGATGCACCTTCCTGCTCCTAAAATCCCTCTACCTGGCCACGAGGAGTCCTACAACCCCCCTCCAGAGTACCTGTTCACAGATGAGGAGGTCTGTCAGCTGGCTGCTCTGCTTGTTAGGGATTGATTGCTTTGGTCTAACCTGTCTCACTCTCTACAGAGAGCTCTATGGGAGCAGCAGGACCCATCAGACAGGAAGCTGCCGTTTATTCCCAACAAGCACCCGAGTCTCCGGCAGGTTCCAGCGTTTTCTCGGTTCATCCACGAGCGGTTTGAGCGCTGCCTCGACCTTTACCTGTGTCCCCGCCAGAGGAAGATGAGGGTAACGGCCCGTTAGGTGGTGGGGCTGATGACGTAACGCTGTGACGGGACTGACCTTCTGTCTGTCTGTCTGCAGGTGAACGTGAATCCAGAAGATCTGATTCCTAAACTTCCCAAACCGAAGGACCTGCAGCCGTTTCCAACGACCCAGTCTCTGGTAGAGCAAACACACAGATGCATAAAAACTCTCCCAAAGGTCGGGTTAAATCAACCGTCTGTTTTCTCTGCTGCTTTACTCACCTGTGTCCAGGTGTATCGAGGTCACAGCAGTCTGGTTCGAACCATTAGTGTGTCTCCATCAGGACAGTGGCTCGCTTCAGGTGAAAACCCGTCCGTTCTGATTTAAGAGAACATTTATCACAGCGGTGGGTTCAGAAACATAAAAGTACTAATCTATCAAACGTTTTTATAAAGCGTCCAACGGAGGAAGACGGCTCCCTTCCAGGACCTTTCATTTATGTCTGTGACTAAATGTTTAAATAAATTTGACTTTAGTGCTTTAATATTTTAGAACATGACCTCGTTGGTAAGACCTGACATCTGGGGGCTCCTGCAGATGTTCTCTCATCAGCTGATCTGAGTTCAGCAGATGTTTGAAGCAACATTATTGGTTGAGTCGGTTCTGGTTTGGTTACTCAGGTGTTGTAACGTGTCTGCAGGTAGCGATGACGGCTCCGTCAGGTTGTGGGAGGTGTGCTCGTCCCGTTGCATGAAGACAATCCAGGTGGGCGGAGCTGTAAAGAGTGTTGCGTGGAACCCAAACCCGTCTCTGTGTCTCCTGGCCGTTGCCGTGTAAGAATCTGGTTTTCTGTCTGTTCTGGTGGCTCGTTTACAGATCCAACTGTTAAATCAGTCTTTTTGTTTTTTAGGGAGTCCACCGTCTTGATCCTGTCTCCTGCTCTGGCAGACAAACTGGTCGTTTCATCATCAGAGAAGTTTCTTACTGGTCAGCAGGAGGAGGGACCTTCAGACGGGTCCGACCCTGTGGTCTGGTCAGAAACTGAGGGGGAGGAGCTAAATCAGGGGATCCGTCTCAAGATCAAGCACCCCAAAGTGAGACTTTCATCAGAACGATTCTGATTCATGTCTGGAGGGAACTAACCGGTCAGCGCTCGTCTCCCCAGGTTGTCCACCAGGTGACGTGGCACGCTAAAGGAGACTACCTGGCATCGGTGATGCCTGAACACTCAAGCCACCTGCAGGTGTTCATCCACCAGGTGAGCAAGAGGCGGAGCCAGAATCCCTTCAGGAAAAGTAAAGGTCTGGTCCAGCGCGTGTCCTTCCACCCCATCAGGCCCTACTTCTTTGTAGCCACTCAGCGTTGTGTCAGGATCTACAACCTGGTCAAACAGGAAATGACCAAAAAACTACAAGCCAACTCCAAGTGGATCTCCAGCATGGCGGTCCACCCGGGAGGTCAGTAGGTCAAGGGAACACGACGGCACCTGCTCAGTGTAAACGATAAAGATCATTCCATAGGAGGGCTTTAGTCTCACCTGTCTGTCTCGTTTCTTACCTGCAGGTGATCATGTGATCTGCGGGAGCTACGACTGCAGGATGAGCTGGTTTGACCTTGATCTCTCAACCAAACCTTACAAAATGCTGCGGTACGCTCATAACAGTCCAGCTGTCATTTTTGTCATTGTGCCTGTTCTAATAACGTTTTCTGGTCACTTCCTGCCTTCAGACACCATAAGAAAGCGGTGAGGGGTGTGGCCTATCACAGAGGTTACCCTCTGTTTGCCTCAGCGTCTGATGATGGATCTGTGATCGTCTGTCACGGGACCGTTTACAAGTGAGACCACAAACACACAATAAATATTTATAACAAATCTTATAAAAGACGATCCTGAAACGTGTCTCTCTCTCTTCCAGCGACCTGCTTCAGAACCCGCTGATAGTACCTGTAAAAGTTCTCAGAGGTCATGTGATCACCCACGACCTTGGCGTTCTGGACGTGACCTTTCACCCCACTCAGCCATGGGTCTTCTCCTCAGGAGCCGACGCCACCATCCGGCTCTTCACCTAAAGCTGAAGCTCTGTGTGTTTGTGGAGGAGGAGTCTGACCTCCCTACTGGACTGGTTTTTAGGATACCTGTGATTTTCACTTCTAAGAAAAGTTTTCTGTAGTTTATTTTAATGTTTATTTTCAATAAAATGTATCATTCTTACAATTAAATTGTTTATGTTAAAACTGAAAGGAAAATATTTTTTCTTGTTTTTAATCCTACAAAATGTAGTTTTATCTGCTTATACTTTCATTTTAAAGGAGTCTGAGATGTTTTCTGTGATGACTTGTTAAAAAACAAGTCAGTTTATTACAGCTTTCAAAAAGAAAACAAGATTATTTACATAATTACAGCTCTAAAGGTGATTTTTTTTTGTTGTTGCCAGAGTCATAAATCAGGACTCTCCTATCCCATATATGAAGTATTTGTACTTAAGCATTTACACACACACATATATATATATATATATATATATACACTGCTCACAAAAATTAAAGGAACACTTTTTTATTGGGCCTGGCATAAATCAATGAAACCTGTCTGATAATTTTCTGGTTGATGAAGCAGCTGAGGACATTGTTCATCACTTTCAGCTGTATTGGTGTTCATGGACTTAACGACAGGTGCACTAAAGTGGCAACAATTACAAAACCCTCAAAACAGGACTGGTTTAACATGTGGAGGTCATTTCAAGTTTCTCCCTCTTGATCTTTTTTGGCTGGTTTTCCACTCGTGCTAGTTTTGGCTTGAGTAATTATCTCTACTGGCAGCATGAGGCCATTCCTTAACCCTACAGAAGTTGCACAGGTTGTCCAACTTCTCCAGGATGGCACATCCACACGTGCTGCAGCAAGAAGGTTTAATGTGTCTCCCAGCACAATCTCCAGAACATGGAGGAGATTTCAGGAGACTGGCGGTTATTCTCGGAGAGCTGGACAGGGCCGTAGAAGGTCCACAACCCATCAGCAGGACCGATACCTGCTCCTTTGTGCAAGGCGGAACAGGCTGAGCACTGCTCGTGCCCTACAGAATGACCTCCAGAGGGCCACTGGTGTGAATGTCTCTACCCAAACAATCAGGAACAGACTTCATGAAGATGGCCTGAGGGCCCGACGTCCTGTAGTGGGCCCTGTGCTCACTGCCCAGCACCGTAGAGCTCCACTGGCATTTGCTCAAGAACACCAGAATTGGCAAGTCCGCCACTGGCGCCCTGTACTTTTTACAGACGAGAGCAGGTTCACCCTGAGCACCTGTGATAGACGTGAAAGAGTCTGGAGAAGACAAGGAGAACGTTATGCTGCCTGCAACGTCGTTCAACATGACAGGTTTGGTGGTGGGTCAGTGATGGTCTGGGGAGGCATATCCATGGAGGGACGCACAGACCTCTACTGCCTAGGAAATGGTGCTCTGACTGCCATAAGGTATCCAGATGAAATCCTTGAACCCTTTGTCAGACCCTACGCTGATGCAGTAGGTCCTGGTTTTCTCCTAATGCACGACAATGCCCGGCCTCATGTGGCAAGAGTATGCAGGCAGTACCTGGAGGATGAAGGAATTGAAACAATTGAATGGCCTTCACGATCCCCTGACTTAAACCCAATAGAACATCTGTGGGACATTATGTTTGGGTCCATTAGGCGGCGCCAGGTTGCTCCTCAGACTGTACAAGAGCTCAGGGATGCCCTCACACAGATCTGGGAGGAAATGCCACAAGACACCATCCGTTGTCTCATTAGGAGCATGCCCCGACGTTGTCAAGCATGCACACAAGCTCGTGGGGGCCACACAAGATACTGAAAAGCATTTTGAGTTGCAGAAATGAAGTTTTTGAAATAATGGACTAGCCTGCCACATCTTCATTTCACTCTGATTTTAGGGTGTCTACACAATTGAGCCCTCTGTAGGCTGAAAACTTTTATTTCCATTAAAAGACTTGGCATCCTTTTGTTCCTAAGACATTGCCCTGTCGTTATTTGTATAGATATCCAACTTCATATTGAGATCTGATGTATCTAATGTGTTTCTTTAAAGTGTTCCTTTCATTTTTGTGAGCAGTGTATATANAGGCAATCCACCACATACCTGTCTTCTCAATCCCCAGTGAGTCGTAGCGGATGGCTGCTCATACTGAGCCAGAATCCTCTGGAGGTTTCTTCCTGTTAAAAGGGAGTTTTCCTCTCCACTGTCGCTACATGCTTGCTTAGTATGAGGATTGTTGTAAAGACACTGATGCTAGTCAGTGACTTGATGCGATCTGCTGGGTTCCTTATATAGCAAACCTTTTTACTGATTGGCTTAATGAACTGAACTGTATTGGAATGTTTACTTTGTGAAGAGCCTTGAGACGACTCTTGTCTTGCACTATATAAATAAACTGAATTGAATTGAATTGAACTGCAGGATGTAAGACGCTGGCAGGGAAAGCATACATGGAACGCCACAACCAAGTGGCTGGCATAGTGTACAGGAACATCTGTGCAGAGTATGGACTGGAAGCCCCCAAGGTCAAAGTGGGAAACACCCCCTAAGGTGGTAGAGAACGAGGGGACTTTCAGATCCAGACCTACAAAATGGTGATGGTGAACCAACTGGACATTGTGGTGGTGGACAAACAACAGAGGACAGATGTTGTGGTTGACATGGCAACACCAAGTGATGCAACATCAGGAAAAAGGAACAAGAGAAACTAGAGAAGTACCAGGGCCTCAAAGAAGAACTTGAGAAAGCCTGGAGAGTGAAGACATTGGTGGTGCCCGTGGTCATCGGGGCAGTGACCCCCAAACTAGAGGAGTGGCTAAAGCAGATCCCAGGAAAACATCAGACATATCAGTCCAGAAAAGAGCAGTTCTAGGATCAGCTAAGATACTGAAGAACCCTCAAGCTCCCAGGCTTCTGGTAGACGACCTGAGCTTGGAAGGATGAGACCACCTGCGGAGGGTGAGATGGGGAGATATATGTACACTGCTCACAAAAATTAAAGGAACACTTTTTTTTATTGGGCCTGGCATGAAATCAATGAAACCTGTCTGATAATTTTCTGGTTGATGAAGCAGCTGAGGACATTGTTCATCACTTTCAGCTGTATTGGTGTTCATGGACTTAACGACAGGTGCACTAAAGTGGCAACAATTACAAAACCCTCAAAACAGGACTGGTTTAACATGTGGAGGTCATTTCAAGTTTCTCCCTCTTGATCTTTTTTGGCTGGTTTTCCACTCGTGCTAGTTTTGGCTTGAGTAATTATCTCTACTGGCAGCATGAGGCCATTCCTTAACCCTACAGAAGTTGCACAGGTTGTCCAACTTCTCCAGGATGGCACATCCACACGTGCTGCAGCAAGAAGGTTTAATGTGTCTCCCAGCACAATCTCCAGAACATGGAGGAGATTTCAGGAGACTGGCGGTTATTCTCGGAGAGCTGGACAGGGCCGTAGAAGGTCCACAACCCATCAGCAGGACCGATACCTGCTCCTTTGTGCAAGGCGGAACAGGCTGAGCACTGCTCGTGCCCTACAGAATGACCTCCAGAGGGCCACTGGTGTGAATGTCTCTACCCAAACAATCAGGAACAGACTTCATGAAGATGGCCTGAGGGCCCGACGTCCTGTAGTGGGCCCTGTGCTCACTGCCCAGCACCGTAGAGCTCCACTGGCATTTGCTCAAGAACACCAGAATTGGCAAGTCCGCCACTGGCGCCCTGTACTTTTTACAGACGAGAGCAGGTTCACCCTGAGCACCTGTGATAGACGTGAAAGAGTCTGGAGAAGACAAGGAGAACGTTATGCTGCCTGCAACGTCGTTCAACATGACAGGTTTGGTGGTGGGTCAGTGATGGTCTGGGGAGGCATATCCATGGAGGGACGCACAGACCTCTACTGCCTAGGAAATGGTGCTCTGACTGCCATAAGGTATCCAGATGAAATCCTTGAACCCTTTGTCAGACCCTACGCTGATGCAGTAGGTCCTGGTTTTCTCCTAATGCACGACAATGCCCGGCCTCATGTGGCAAGAGTATGCAGGCAGTACCTGGAGGATGAAGGAATTGAAACAATTGAATGGCCTTCACGATCCCCTGACTTAAACCCAATAGAACATCTGTGGGACATTATGTTTGGGTCCATTAGGCGGCGCCAGGTTGCTCCTCAGACTGTACAAGAGCTCAGGGATGCCCTCACACAGATCTGGGAGGAAATGCCACAAGACACCATCCGTTGTCTCATTAGGAGCATGCCCCGACGTTGTCAAGCATGCACACAAGCTCGTGGGGGCCACACAAGATACTGAAAAGCATTTTGAGTTGCAGAAATGAAGTTTTTGAAATAATGGACTAGCCTGCCACATCTTCATTTCACTCTGATTTTAGGGTGTCTACACAATTGAGCCCTCTGTAGGCTGAAAACTTTTATTTCCATTAAAAGACTTGGCATCCTTTTGTTCCTAAGACATTGCCCTGTCGTTATTTCTATAGATATCCAACTTCATATTGAGATCTGATGCATCTACTGTGTTTCTTTAAAGTGTTCCTTTCATTTTTGTGAGCAGTGTATATGTACTTCAGCATTTATATATATAGATAGATATATCTATATATTTAAAAAAAAAACTTGAACCAGATTAAATGAATTTGACAAAAAAAATGGAAAAATACCAGTACAGACATTAACACTTTGTTTTTACATTGATACAAGGGTATTTTGAACTCTGTTAATAATAGGTGTTTATAATAACCTTGTAAATGCACAACTATGCAGGTCTGGGAATATTTGTTTTATCTGTTATTTAACCAGGTTAAAAGTAAAATAAGAATCTCAGCATACTTCATGTAACAGTTGTCCTGAACACACGGGGGAACTTTGTTTAATGACAATATTCAGGCACCAGCGTCTGTTTCCTTTACTAAAATAAACAATAAGATCATTATTTGTTTTTAAAATTATTTTCTTTAAGGTGAAATTGGTGTGAGAAGTTTTCAACCAGGGGGACACATTTCGATGTGACACCGTCGGAGCGGTTTCGGTGTGACACCGAACCATGACGGAAGCAGAGGATCGAGTCATACCGAGTCGCGAATTCTGTGTTTACACCAGCTGTTTCTGGTAAATCCTGCGTGTTGTGACGCTAAATTCATCCTGCTACATTATGAAAAAAATTCACTTTAATTTAATTTTCAGTTTTTGAGTTTTACATAATTATTAATCCAAATATGTAGCAAAAACAGTTGATTGTTAGCTTAACTGCTACATAAGTCACTTTGGATAAATTATTATTATTATTAGATTATTTTACTGTGATTTTAGATGTTGTCTTTATTTGCTTTGCAGTGAGGAGAATGTGTGGAAGCTGTGTGAGTTTGTTAAAGCAGAGAGGACTGCTCCCCTGGAGCAGCTCTTTGTGGTTTTCATCTCTAATGACAACAGGATGGTGAGGAGATCATCTCTGAGAGATCTGTCATGTTGAAGGAAACATTTAAACACGTTTAACAAATCATCACAAACTTCCTTAAACCTGTCAGGTTTTTATAAACAATCAACGTTTTCACTAAGACCTGACTCCTGCTGATGATCAGTGATGTTATTTGTTCTCCTTCAGGTTCCTCTGTGGAAGCAGAAGTCTGGACACGCTGACCGTCCAGTGATCTGGGTCTGTGATCCTACTTCCTGCTAATGTGACATGTGAGCATTAATAATAGTCATTAATCATGTTTATTTTAGGACTACCATGTGATCCTGCTTCATGTGGATCC
This sequence comes from Aphyosemion australe, assembly GCA_006937985.1. NCBI lineage: Eukaryota > Metazoa > Chordata > Actinopteri > Cyprinodontiformes > Nothobranchiidae > Aphyosemion > Aphyosemion australe. The sequence continues at coordinate 112,431 of SSNS01000583.1, forward strand.
TCAGTCTGAGGTTCTGGTTTATGATCTGGACACAGAGCTGTCCTTCCCATGCAGCCTGAGGCTCTATGGCGCCCAGGCCCTCCGCTCAGACCGCCACATCAAACCTGAATATCACAGGTAACACTGCTGAGTTACAAAGGTAACACTCTGGAGTGACGTCACCAACACCTTCTCTTATCTGTGACAGGAAGTTACGTGTGATTCCTGCAGAGAGCTTCCTTTTGAACTTTGCATCGAATCGATCTCACATGAGGAACCCTGATGGGAGCTGGAAGATGCCCCCTCCCTCTTACCCCCCGTTACAGACCACAGGTAACAAGTCAGATTAAGTGGAGCGTGTTTTCTAATTCCTGCCAGAAGAAAAGGTGGTTATGTAATTGTGTTATGGTGCATGTCCTCTTCAGAGTGTCAGATGAACCTGGACGACTTCATCAGCATGAGCCCGGCTGTTGGCTGGGGGACAGTTTTCAGTCTGAATCAGTTTCTACAAAAATACTTAGGATGCTCCACCACCACCTCTTCATCATCATCATCATCAGCTCAATCCTGATCAGCATCCTGGCAGCTGCTGTTTTGTGATTTTTTTATGGGGTCCTTGGTGTTATTATGAACATTTAATCTGAAATGATTGAGATTAAAACAAACTTTATGTTTGGGGCTCAGCTGCATCTCATTGGACCTCTGAGTCTCTGAAGCTCAAAGGAAACCAGAAACATGAAGGCGACAGCTCTTCAGTCGACCGAGACGTATCCCAGATTCATCTGGACACTGAACTGATCCTCCAGATGAGAATATGGAGCATCAGCACCTTGATGTCACCTGAGTTCCTGAGCAATAAAAACATTTTATTTAACCTTTGGTTTGTGTTGGATTTCCTGTCCCTGCAGCACAACAATCGAGTAAAAATTAAATGTATCAGTTTAACTTTTGGTGTCAGTTTGAATTTTTGTTTCCAGAATATTTTTATGCAGATTCTAGCTGATAGTTAGCAGACGTGTGTATTTTTTCATGTGTGGGTTAAGATTCTGTTTTCTGTTGCACATATAGGTGACCGGTGGAACTTGTGCAACCACATTCACCCGTGTCATACTTTTATTTTGATAGGTTCACATTCAGTATTGCAGGAGTGGTTAGGACAACACTGGTTTAAACCGGAGGATCAGGTGTGTTTGGTTTCAAATCATTTTCTGGAAGAAGCTCAGGACGACAACCAGATAAAGTGTATGTTCTTTTATCTATCAGCATTATGTGCAATCTAATTACCTAGTCACTTTAATTTTAACCTGTGAACCATAAATTAGGAGTTGTCAAATTTGTAATTTTGTTTTCATTCAATTTACTTTTCCTTACCAAGTCTAAGATCAGAATGCCAGTAAATGCTCGGTTTCTTTCATGTAAATTTTCTCACATATTCTTAACTAATCCATCTTGAAGATGATTTTCTCTTGAGGTTTTTATTCTCCCTTTGAGATTTGCATCGTCTCTTTAGATCCAACATGAGCGGCAATAACAACTCTGAGCAGGACAGAGGAGAGGGAGGAAGCTGGATCACTGCTCTTGGTTGGGCAGCAGCAGCAGGCGTTGGGCTCATGAATGCTTATTGTGAGTTATTGGAATTTATAACCTTTGGTTGAGTTTGGCTTGTAATAAATAATAAATACATGTGTGGAGATTTAAATGGAATTTCACTCAGGAAAATGAAGGAAGCAGTGTTGAAACTTAGTTTCCAGTCTGGGATTAAAATGCAAAGTAATCATCCATCCATCCATTTTTGTTCGCTTATCCGGAGTCAGGTCACGGGGGCAGCAGCCTAAGCAGGGAGGCCCAGACTTTCCTCTCCCCAGCCACGTGGGCCAGCTCCTCCGGGGGAATCCCAAGGCATTCCCTGGCCAGATGAGAGACATAATCCCTCCTGCGTGTCCTGGGTCTTCCTTTAGGTCTCCTCCTGTTTGGACGTGCCTGGAAAACCTCACCAGGGAGGCGTCCAGGAGGCATCCTAACCAGATGCCCGAGCCACCTCAACTGGCTCCTCTAGATGTGGAGGAGCAACAGGTCTACTCTGAGCCCCTCCTGGATGACCGAGCTTCTCACCCTATCTCTAAGGGAGAGCCCAGACACCATGAGGAGAAAACTCATTTCAACCGCTTGTATCCGTGATCTCGTTCTTTCAGTCACTACCCAAAGAAAAACTACCACATCATCTGCAAAAAGCAGAGACCTGATCCTCAGGCCACCAAAACGGATCCCCTCACCACCTTGGCTGCTCCTAGAAATCCTGCCATAAAAGTTATGAACAGAATTGTTCGAGCCAGATTATCTAAACACATCTTGAACATGATGAGTCTGTTATGTTTGTTTGTTTTTGTCTCCTGACTCAGTCTGGAAGAATCAGACCAACAAAATAAACGAGATGGAAGTGAAGATCACGAGAAACCAACACTTCATCAAATGCAATCAGTGGTTCACACACATCAGAATGCTGAACATGCCTTTAAAGACAGAGGAAGTGATGGAGACTGACGTGGAAAACCTGCACAGAATCTTGGTTTTGTCAGAACTGGATAAATTGGAAGATCTGTTGGTAAAGAGGCAGCATCTCTTCTGCAGCTACTTCACATCAAAATCTTCTCGGCAGCGACTGGAGGCTAAGATTAGGAAACAGACACTCGTTAAACAGGCCTGAAATTAGGGAAGATGTGGAGGAGATCTTGAACTACGATCGCTCCTGCAGTCTCTGTGCGTATCTTTGGAGCGGAGACAAGAGAAAGCACGGAAAACTGATGTGGGAGAAGCTGAAGAACAGGAGGAAACAACTCAGAGACGAATTTAAGGGAAGTGTGAGTATGACTGAAAACCTCCATTTATTATATAACCGTCAGATTTTCTTTAGGCTGTTTCACATCTGTTTTTTTATTTTGCAGCTTTTTCAACATCTCAACAAATGAATTTACTGGTCCAGTTTCCAGCTGATCCCTGTTCTGTGATGTTTGGTTTCAGTTTTAAGGACGGCGTTGTTTTTGTATTTTATCTTATTATTACGTCACTTAAAGATTTAAGGATTGTGGCAAATTGGTGCGGTAAAATAACTTTTTACATATTTAGATGTTTTAATATGACTTTTCTGATGGGGGGGGGGGGTCTACAGCAGATGGACAGTTCTAGGGGTGTTGGGGGGGGGGGGTGTTGGGGGGTGTTGAGACCCAAATCAAAGGAACAATAGGACAGCTGGGAGAAGCTCCAGCTGCTGCTCAGAAAGTGAGACAACAGATGAGCTGCTGGTGGGAGAATGAGAGCATATGGAGCTCACAGCCCTACATGTATGTGTAGATTAGCTAAAAATAAATAAATATGAACGTGGATGTTTTTATACGTGTGCTGAATGACACCAATATGCTTATCTCAAATGTTTTCTTTTGCTTTGTTAGTTTGAATGAAACTAATAAACAAATAAAAGTTGCACTTATTTGTTTCATCAGGAGAAAATACTTGCAAATAAAATTTAAAATCTGGAGCATCACGACACCGAAAGAAACTTTTGAAACACGTTTTAAGCTGTGGAGCATTCTTTGGTTGTGTTTGTTAGTGAAGCATAATGTTGAGATTATTATTAACAGTACTGATTGGAAGCCAAATGAGTAAATATTGAATTGATAGGAAGCAGTACGTCTTTTTTACTTTCTCACACTTCTTTTTGGATGTGTAGATTGGTTATTTATTTCGAAGTTTCTGATTTCTTTTTTGTTTTTTTTTGTTTGCACAATTTAATTATTATGTTTTTTCTTTTCTTTTTACATGTTTGAAATAAACGAAAAATAATAAATAAAAAATGTTTTTATAATACTTTTTAAAAATATTCAGTAGGTATATAATCAAAGAAACACAACAGCCATGATAAATAGATAGATAAATAAATAAATAAATAAATAAATAAATAAATAAATAAATCCTGGTGGTGGGCGGAGCTTCACGCACTCTCGCTCTCTCTGCGTCTGTTGTTGTTCAGCCCGACTGGAAGGAAGCTAACACCCAGCGGGAGCCGAGAAGATGCGGCGGAGGGACTGATCCGCAGAGCTCGGCTCGCTCTGCCATCTTCGCTCTCAGCTCGGTTATTTACTTTTGTTTAAACCCGAATCGGCCGCTTCAGGTTCTGCTTTTACGTTCTGGTGGAGGACGGGCTGGATGGCCATGTAGCTCCGTTAGCATGTTGCGGCTAATCGGCCAGTTTCTTTAACGCCTAGCTCGTTAGCTTCTGGTAGTTTTTACTTTTTTTTGTCCAAGTATTTTGGGGAATCCGAAGATATTATCTTCGCGTAACTAGATGACATTGTTCCATCACAATATGTACCGTCGTGTTGTAACAGCGGTGCTTGTTCCTGGGGCGAAACCTCGGATGACGTTGGCTTTTTTGCTAACAGCTAATAAGGTAACGCTAGCTGTTAGCTGCAGCTAACCGGGCTCTAGATGCCTTTGTTTCCAGCGGAAATCAGTTTATGATGTGAGCGCAGATTAGCTCCGGTTAGCACGGTTAGCTGGTTTTAGAGTAGAGTTTTTGACATTTTGAGTAGCAGATGCCAAGTTGGCAGATAAACCAGAATCTCGGATCAGTTTTTGTTGTGGTCAGCTGGCATGGAGCTCTCGGTTCAGTGACCTTGGACTCATCTTCTACATCATATTCATCAAAATAAGCCCCGCAGCTGGTGAAGACATCAGGGTTATTATGGCCTTCAGATCAGACTGCAGGCAGAGTGTCGTTTACCTTCTCATCCTGACAGGTAAGTCTTGATCTGAGCCATCAGCAGCTCTATAGACCGAATTTTGAACAAAATATTTGTCACTGTTTATTGTGAAATGAGTAATCTGCTCATTTAATTTCTTAGAAAGATTGCCTAATTGAGATGAGCAGCTTAAAAAGGATTTATCCAAGCCCTTTATGATTTTTCCTTCCGCATGTGATCCATGATCAGACTGTTGTTTACGAAATGAAAAGCGATAATATTATCCTATAATCCTCTTCAGCACAAAGTGAGGATGTAGGCGTGCAGTCAGATTATCAACATAATGAAAAACAAGTTAGCGTTAAAGTTGATCAGGATACAAAACAACTGATCCGGATGAACGCTCTGTTAGAATAACTTTAGATAGATGAACAAATATAGCAAACACGCTCTGCTGAGGCAGTTATGATGGGTGTTCTTTTAGATCTTCTTAGGTTTTGGTGTTTTTAATCATACTGTAGTGAAATAAAAAATATACAAACTGTTCAGACAGCCCCTTTGTGTCGTTTGATAGTTCAGCTCTATGTGAAAAAACTGCATTCCCTTTTATCCGGTTTAAAAATAGCCGGATTAAACTTCCATCGCTATGCAAATGGACATGAAGAGCTGCCGTTCACTCAGATCACCAAAATATAAATGACTCATTTCTGCTTAGGGTTCATTAAATAAATACTATTTCATTTTTTCTTCCTCACTTCTTCGTACGTCCTTGTGATTTTTCCCAGGATGCATAGCCGCCTCTCAAAGGAACGACAACGTCTATGTGTCTGGATTTTCCAATGGTGAGTTCACAGTGTCGGCGGTCCAGCTGTCATCCCGACTGTGGGAAGTAGAACCCTAACAAGAATTCTCCCCCCTCCCTCTGCTCAGCCTGTGGTGATGTGGCGGAGCTCCTGCGAGCGTCTAGTGGCGTCATCACCAGTCCCGGTTGGCCCTTTCAGTATCCAGCTAGGCTGAACTGCAGCTGGAACATTAGAGCGAGACCTGGAGACTCAGTCACTATCAGGTACCACTCCAACTGCTTCCTGGTTGATGGTATCACAGATAAATGTGGAACCTAAAACATTTCTGTTCTTCTCACCATAAATCAAAGAGTTTTCTTTTCTTTTGCTACAGTTTCCAAGACTTTGACCTTCAGGGTTCCCATCACTGCACTTCAGACTGGATGTCTATCAGCAGCTACAGAGGTCTGGACGGTCTGCGGGTTTGTGGTTCCTCCCTTCCATCTCCTTACATCTCCTCCCAGGACCACGTCTGGATCCACTTCCACTCTGACGACAGTCTGACAGGGAAAGGTTTCAGGCTGTCCTACATCACCGGTGAGGCTACAGAACTCTGATGTTGCCGTCCTGACCATCCTTTGATCACCAGGACTGGGAATGCTTGTGGTTGTTGCATAACAGCTGATGCAATGATGTAATTCCGGATTAGAGTCTCATGCAAATCCTCAGACCGAGGGCCGAAGAGTCGAGGCTAGGACTAGCACAGAGCGCTCTAGGGTTTAAAGTCAAATGTTTATGCTGCTGGTTAATTAATCAGCTGTTCTGTTCTTGCTGTAGGTAAACCAGAAGCATCCAGCTGTGATGTGGACCAGTTCCACTGCTCTAACGGGAAATGCATCCCAGACTGGTGGCGCTGTAACTCCATGGATGAGTGCGGTGACAACTCGGATGAGGAGCTTTGTGTGGATTCTCCGTTTTCCTTCCAGCCCTGTAACCTAAACCAGTTCCCCTGCTTGTCCCGTTACACCCGGATCTACACCTGCCTGCCACACAGTCTGCGCTGCGACGGGAGCATCGACTGCCAGGTACCGGTCCCTCTCAGTCCCACACCAGCCACCGAAACCCACGGCTATAATCTTATTTAATCTGATAGTCAACGCCCTGTTGGGTCTAATGATTTGCTGATTTTTCAGGATCTTGGCGATGAGATCGACTGTGACGTTCCGACTTGTGGAGAGTGGTTGAGGAACTTTTATGGTTCTTTCAGCTCTCCCAACTACCCGGATTTTTACCCTCCAGGAAGCAACTGCACCTGGCTGATCGACACGGGGGACCACAGGAAGGTAACGTCTGACCTTCTGAGCTGAAAGGGTTAAATGCATAAACATATAAAACTGGATTCTAAGCTCCCCCCCCCCTCCTCCCAGGTTATCTTGAGGTTTACCGACTTTAAACTGGACGGGACCGGTTACGGTGATTATGTTAAAGTTTACGACGGTCTGGAGGAGAACCCTCGCCGCCTCCTCAGGGTGCTGACGGCGTTCGACTCCAGAGCACCGGTCGCCGTGGTTTCATCGTCCGGTCAGCTTAGAGTTCACTTCTATGCCGACAAGATCAACGCCGCCAGAGGCTTCAACGTCACCTATCAGGTGAGTGTGGTGACCTGACGTTGCAGATGTTCTGCTCAGATTTCATTCATCTGAGATGAGTTGGCCCGTTTTTGCGGATGCGTTCTTTAGGTGGATGGGTTCTGCCTGCCCTGGGAGGTTCCCTGTGGAGGGAACTGGGGCTGTTACACGGAGCAGCAGCGGTGCGACGGGTACTGGCACTGCCCCAACGGCCGGGACGAGCTGAACTGTTCCTCCTGTCAGGAGGACGAGTTCCCCTGTTCCAGAAACGGAGCCTGCTACCCTCGATCCGACCGCTGCAACTACCAGAACCGCTGCCCCAATGGTTCTGATGAGAAGAACTGCTTCTTTTGCCAGCCTGGAAACTTCCACTGCAAGGTTTGACACTCAGCAGAACCCAGTTAGATCTAAACATTCCCAGTATGACCCTGCTGTGACCACGTTGTGTTGCACCTGTAACTGGAAAAGCTAATTCTAACCAAACCTTCGACCGCTGTACGTCTGCAGAATAACCGCTGCGTGTTTGAGTCGTGGGTCTGCGACGCCCAGGACGACTGCGGCGACGGCAGCGATGAGGAGAGTTGTCCCATCATCGTTCCCACCAGAGTCATAACAGCCGCCGTCATCGGCAGCCTCATCTGTGGCCTCCTATTGGTCATCGCCCTCGGCTGCACCTGCAAGCTCTACTCACTGCGCATGTTTGAACGCCGGTGAGGATTGCGGAGGCTTTGTTCTCTTCTTCTCGTTGCCGTTTGTTCTTTGTGCGTTTGAAATGTTCTGTTTGCTCGTTTCAGCTCGTTTGAGACTCAGCTTTCCAGAGTGGAGGCGGAGCTGCTGAGAAGAGAGGCCCCACCCTCTTACGGTCAGCTAATTGCACAAGGACTGATCCCACCAGTTGAGGATTTTCCGGTGTGTTCTGGGAGCCAGGTACAGATAAAAGCCGCTGTAATAAAAACAAAAACAGATCTAGGATCAGGATTGTGACATATTTCATGGTCTCTGTCCTCAGGCATCAGTTCTGGAGAACCTTCGCCTGGCAGTCCGGTCGCAACTCGGTTTCACCTCCCTCCGACTCCCCTCCTCCGGTCGTCATAGCAACCTGTGGCGCAGACTCTTCACCTTCTCGCGATCTCGCCGCTCGGGTTCTTTGGCCCTTGTCTCTGCTGACTTGGAGGACAGCTCTGGTACCGGGAGCACCGGGAGTTCCGGCTCAGATCTGTTGTCTCCAGACTCTGATGACACGGACACAGAAGGTGAGCGAGGGAGGGAGCGAGGTGTGGGTGCAGTGGGTGGGCCTGTTGCCCCCCTCCCTCAGAAAACACCACCCTCCTCTGCGGTAGAAGCTGTTGTGTCAGTAGCAGCATCAGCCAACCCCACACCAAGCCGAGAGCGAGGCCGAGACCGGCCCAGAGAGGCTCCGCCCCCCTCCAGCCCCGTCACCGTGGTGACTTCCAGTGCAGTTCCTGAATGTCACAGTGATGCTTCAGAGCTCCAGGCTCCTCCTCCTTCTGCGTTGCAACGCCTGGCCAAAAACCTTCACCGCTTTGCTAGAACCCTGACCCGAACTAACCAGAACCAGCAGAACCAAACCTGGACCAATCACAGCCCACTCCGCCAGCTGGAGACAGGAAGAGGTGGTGCTGATGCTGTTGAGCGACGAGGGAGCAGAGAAGAAGAGGAAGATGTGGAGCTCCTCATCCCCGTCTCCGACTCTGATTCGTCCTCCTCTTCATCGCTGATAAGTGACATACAACAGCCTCTACTGGAGCCACACCCCTCTACCACGGGCCCCGCCCCCCATCATCACCGTGGGAACAGTGGTCGAGGAGGGCGCGATGGTACTTGTGAACACTGTGGGATGGTCCACACCGCTCAGATCCCCGACGCCTGCCTCGAGGCCACCGGCAAGACGGAGAGCAGCGACGATGAGCTGCTGCTGCTCTGCTAACAGGCTAACCTGCCAGCTAACATGCTGCCACTTTTCTCATTTAGCTGGTTAGCATCATAACTCACAACACTATCAAACAGGTTAACAATACACCTACTGCTGGCTCATTTCATTACTCCTTTAGTCTGGATTTAGAGTTTGCAACTGGCTAAACCTTAAGCTAACATGCTAACTTACATCATTTCTAACAAACTAGTTAATGCTACCAATATTAGCCTGACCTAGCATCTCACATAGCTACGGAATCTCCTAACACCCCGCACTGGCCTAGCTAGCCCACGTCAGACTTGTGTTAGCATGCTAGCTGGATTAAAGGTTAGCTCTCAGTGAGGCTGAAGACAGAAGAACCAATCAGAGGCCGGGGTGTGATGTCACTGATTTCTGTTGGTACGACCACGATAACTGTTTCTTGTTTACCTGGTCCGTCTGTTTACCTCTCCCGCTCCTCCGCCGCCGTGCAGGCTGGCGTTCCGCTCATCGGTACGACTAAACAGATTCCTGACGGTTTCCCCCGTGGACGTGGACAGGACATTTTTATTAGGAACCATCTGACCCGTGGATGTGTAGGAGCTCCTGGTCAGGTGGAAAATTCTTAAAAGATCCCTCCATTTTTAAGGCTGCTGGTTGAGTGTTGATTGGAAAAAGAGCGTGACGAGGATCATGTGACCTGTTTTTATTAATTTTATTATTAGGTTGCTAACAAGGCTTCTTGATGTTTATGTTCAAACATCAGTATGGTCTCCTTATTCAGCTGTTGCAGCTGCTGCCTCAGATCATTTGAACCATCTGATGATTCATTTTAAACAAGATAAAAGTCACCAAATATATCAGAAAAATGTTTATTTTATCACCTTTCCCTCGTTAGCGCGCAGCCTTTTGTTTTTTAGCAGTGACAGATACGAAGCACAACAACAAAAACGTTATTTTAGAGCTAAGTAGTCGGTACTTTAAATCGATCCTACGCTGAGCCGTGTTTTTACGACTGGTACTGGGAACACCCCCAGGTCACATGACCGTTGTCTTGCTGTTGGAGCAGTTTCCGTTTTTCTAGGAAATTGAGAGTTTTTTCTCAGTGTTGAGTGGTCTGCGTTATCATTTCTACTTGTTTAGGGAAGATGAGGTTCCAGGTGATGAAAGGTGTCATGATCAAGTCTGTAGGGCAGCATTTACCTTTTTACTGAAATGTCATGTAAGTATTATAATCAGGACCAAACGTCGATGGGCAGTATTAGATCCAGTTGGAATATAAACACCTTATCTTTATTTTGTTAGTCCTTTTTTCCTTCCCAGACTGAAGCCATTCAGATTTCTGTGTTTCTGAACTTTGTTACTGTTTTTGGTACTCAGATGACCTTGTGTGAGTGTGACTGTGTATATTTATTATTATTATTAATATTACTATGGTTATTGTGTTAATTTTGCTGTTGTGTAGTTGTTTTTCTGACCTGCATGATTCGATTTGTTTGGTGTTTTTCTTTGAGTCTGTAAAACTAAAACCTGATAAACTGCACTAAAGATTAAAGGTTCACATTAAGTGAGTGGACATGATGCTGAAGGTTTAATCTCCTTTATGGTGTCACGTTTTCATCAGCTACAGCAGTCTGCATGAACAATGTTATATTGGAGCTTTGGCGCCCTCTGTTGGTTAAGTCTTGCCGCTTCATTCCTTAATTTCAGAATCAGAAGGGTTTAATTGCCATATGTGCAGAAATCACAACATTAGGAAATTGCTGCGGTACTTGGTGCAAGAAGAGATAAAAAAAACAATAGTAATGATAAGAGATGAGCAAATATAGGAAGTGATAATATACTCAATTTAAATCAACACTAAAGAGTTTTAAACATAGACATGAATACGTAGACGCCCCATTGGGTGCTTGAGAGCGGAACAGCGTCGCCGCCATATTGGATGGGTCTCTTCACTCCAAACTCAATGCAGAGTGAGCAACTATGTGCAGCCTACAGCTGCAACAACAGGTGTACTATTGAAAACATCACGGGGGATTACTATTGACTTTTCTAGCCTACCTGTTGGGATTTTATATTTTAATTTATTTTGTTTAATTATGTTTATATTTTAATTATCATGCCATACCATGTGTCTGATTTTGTGATGAAGCTTGATAAAATGTGTTAGCTGGGTAAGCACCTTCCTCAGTAGAAATGACTGCACTGGGGGCGAATGGAGACCCAACTAAGATGGCGGCCGGCCACTACGGCAGCTCCAATAGGCAGCGCCAGTGCACGCATATATGTCTGTGGTTTTAAACATTTTAAGCCCAAGTCTCCCCTTCCGGTCGTGGGTCTCCTGAACTTATATATACAGTCTTTGCTGTCGAACTAAAAATAAATAAATGTAAGTGAACGCGGCTATAAAAGTTATCTGGTCCGCTTTGCCTTGCGCCATGAATCACACACATGTTGAACTTCAATTTAAATGATAAATAATTATGTGTTTCGACTGTGTTGCTTAATTAAAAAATTATTTGCTTGTAAAAATTCATAATTGAAAACAACAAATCAGAAGTTGCATATATGACGTCACAGCAGAATCTCCTCTCCACCAGCGTAGCTGCTACTGACCACATGGCCAGATTTTTGATGTTTTTTTCTCCACGTTTAACGCTCTTTCTTTCGTCCTGGAAGAATGCAAAGCTCGCTAAACTCGCAGCCATTTTTCATCTTCTCCTAGTATCGTTTGAAAACGTAATTTTGTGAGACGAGCAGCTGTAGTCCTCTAGATATGTTCACACAACCTAAAGTAACCAGAAGTAGATCGGCGTCACCAGTGAAACCTGCTTTATGGCAACAGCTACCAGTTAGCTTATTCAGTTCGCTGAATGTCAATAAAAAACACAAGAAAAATAATTTTGCTTTTTTGTTGGCATCATGGTGGAGCCTGGAAGTAATGTCTTTGGAGGCAAATAACTAAAACCAGAGTGAACATCGACGCGGCCTACGCTAGTTTGACGGAGCTGAACAAAGCTACATAATCACAGACTGATGATGACTTGGCTTTGTTGCTTCTGGACTTGTTAGTAAAAAATTTTTGTCCAAGAATGTGGATTTTTACTTTGAGGTTTATTTTAGTATTAGTTGGCTCGTGTTAGCATAGCTTGTTGTTAGCGCTAGCTACAGCAGGGTGTGGCAGGGCTACAACAGTTTTATTTCCGCTTTAAACCAGTAGGAGGGAGAAGTGGGAAACAAGTGTTACTAGGTGTGGTTGACTTAATATTTTTTTCCTCTTATAATCAGTCACTGAGTTTTTCATGCAGGCTGAACATGAAAATAGTCTCCTCCACCTATCTCCTGCATTAGCTTCTGATAGAAAATAGACTCTAGGTGAAACTCTAGGATTAGAAAATCCTGACAGATCTACGTCACACTGTCACTTAACATTCATGGACTCACCCATCTTGACTCACGACGGGGAAGGCTGTTGTTGGTTTAGCGTCCAGGAAACAGCAGAGAACGTCTGGGCTAGTAGAAGCTAACCGTTAGCGTTAGCAACTCCAAAGCAGCAGAACTCCTCCAGGCTTGTGTTATTAGTGGAGATAAAACATCAACGTTGCAGAGCAGACAGAGTCAGTGGTAGAGTTGTGTTGCTGTTAGCCAATCAGAGGAGAGATGTCCACATATCAGGAAGTAAGACTCCAAAACCTGTCGTCTGAAGCTCAGCTGTTATGTGGGCAACTTTTAGGTCCGTGAAATGGTGCACTGGTATATTTTTCCCCCAGAACAACGTACAAGACATTCATTCCTACTGCAGATGATTAAACAAGTGTTCCACTCCTTTAAAGGTCTCTGTGTTGGCAAAAACAAAAGACATTTCAACTGAAACAATGTTTAAATGATTTGCAAATCATTGCATTCTGTATTTATTTACAGTTTACAGCATCCCATTTTTTTAAAACAAGGCTGTTTCAGACATAGCAGCAGAACCTTTACGAATCTAAAGTCATCTCGATAACGGAGAACGTGGAGTATGTTGTGTTTGTGACACCAGCTGAAACAGACTCATGTCAGAGATATCTTACAAAATTCACAATTATTTCTTTTCCACTTTCAGGCGACATTCCCATGGTTCCATGTTGTTTTTTCTGGTTTTCCTCTTGATGTTTCAGAGATTTTTTTGTTGTTATTTTTTCATTGTCCCATGCAAAAACATAAAAAAAGCAAACCTCCATGTTTTTTGTCTTCCCATGATAACGGTTGAGTCTCAAGTCCTTGACATGCCTCCTGTCATGTGACTCCTGAGGAGCTGCTGTGATTGGCTGGCAGCTTGAAGTCTTTTGGCCTCTTTTCAAAGCATCTTTTGCTGCGTGGCTCTGCTCCTTCTGGGGTCTACCTTCCCCCCAATGACACTGTCATGGCACCGGTACGTCCTCGGTGTGACATCATCATGCAGCATGCAGCAGCAGGAGAAGCACCCAACTTTTTAAAACCCCACCCAGCGGTAGCGGGGACCCTCCCGCCCGCTCTTGGCCCCCTGCTGAGATGACAGTCAGTCCTGTCCCCCAATGCTACGATTTACTGCCTTCTGTTTCTTTATTAGTTAGTGGGGCCAGGGCCGGGTCCACCAGTGAGGTGGCAGGAAACAGTTTAAACCAGCCAATCACCATGTTGGACAGGTCCAAGTCATCCAAAAGGATCTGAGCAGCACCCATAAAGGATTTATGGTCCATTCGTCCATAGTCGCCCCAGACGATGATCTGCAGACCAAAATCAGATCAATGCTGCTTACTTCAAAATTTTACATTTATATATATATACACATTAGTTTTCTTGTCATTACTAGGGTAATTTAACTAAATCTAATCTTCAGAATTCCTGTTTTTGTATCTAAGAGGCAAAACTCTAAAAAAAGCATGATTTTTTTTACCTGCAGAACTTTTCCTTCGGGATTTTCTTCAAACTGTAGCTGTTGCTGATAAAGAGGATCAAGGGTTTTTCTCGCCAAACGGGTTCTCCTCTTCAATACGCATTTTCCGTTGTCCATTAAATAAACCTTCACATATGGAGCTGCAAAACACACCATTGTGTATTAGTCAGCGACACACACACACACACACACACACACACACACACACACACACACACACACAGCTCATTTGCTGCAAAACAAAACCGTTTTAATTAATTTATCACAACAGCACAGTGCAATGTAAACCTGCTGAGGTAAGGATTTATTTAACATTATTTTATGTGCTGTTATAAATAAATAAAATAAAATACACTGCTCACAAAAATGAAAGGAACACTTTAAAGAAACACATTAGATACATCAGATCTCAATATGAAGTTGGATATCTATACAAATAACGACAGGGCAATGTCTTAGGAACAAAAGGATGCCAAGTCTTTTAATGGAATAAAAGTTTTCAGCCTACAGAGGGCTCAATTGTGTAGACACATTAAACCTTCTTGCTGCAGCACATGTGGATGTGCCATCCTGGAGAAGTTGGACAACCTGTGCAACTTCTGTAGGGTTAAGGAATGGCCTCATGCTGCCAGTAGAGATAATTACTCAAGCCAAAACTAGCACGAGTGGAAAACCAGCCAAAAAAGATCAAGAGGGAGAAACTTGAAATGACCTCCACATGTTAAACCAGTCCTGTTTTGAGGGTTTTGTAATTGTTGCCACTTTAGTGCACCTGTCGTTAAGTCCATGAACACCAATACAGCTGAAAGTGATTAACAATGCCCTCAGCTGCTTCATCAACCAGAAAATTATCAGACAGGTTTCATTGATTTCATGCCCGGCCCAATAAAAAAAGTGTTTTTAAATAATATGAACATTTAATTTCCCTCTAGGAACAATAAAGTATGGACAAGCAATAATCACTATATTTGCAAACACAAGGGGGCGCTGTGAGATCTTTCTTCACTGGGAAATAAAAAAAATGTGCAGAAAACACAAATTATACTAAAAAATAATAATTGTATTTGATATTGTAACAGTTTAGGTTTGTTTGTTGTAGTTTATTTTATTTATATATATTAAGAGAGTCTAAAAGCATTTTCACCTGGAGTGTTCTTGTTGCCCTGTTTACCCACAAGTCCCCGCGCTCGAATCACCTCCACGTCCAGGCGCTCCTTCCTGTAGACCATTCCGATCTGGATGTCACCTGATCAACAAGGGGCCAATCAGATTAGGTCGCCAATATGACATCAGGTGTTTTATTGTGATAGATGTGCAGATTTCTGCCTCATCAGATCTTCATTGGATCTAAGAATGTGCAACTTTTGCACAATAAATGCTGCAGCGTGAACTTTGATCCATGTTTAAAAGACAAGAAATCAGAGGTGAATATGGATTTGTTGTTACATTTAATGATAAAATGCAAACGTGTATAAAACTAATGTTCAAAAACACTCAAGTCATTTATGATTGAAATAATACAGAAAATAAAAATGTAATTATTAAAATATGACTACAAACGACTATATAGTGGCCTCTGTGGCAGATCCTCATTACACAGGGCAAATTACAGAATACTCACAAGTTGTGCCAAATAAAACTAAAATATCTCAAAACCTAAACCTTAGATCTGACCCGTGCATGGTATGTAAAAGTTGGGTCACTAATATAGGAGTAAAAACCGATACAGATATTTTCCGATATTACATTTTAAGGACAATATCAGCCGATAATATCGGTAGACCGATATTATCGGACATCCGTAGTTTAAATAACTAAATAAGAATGGATATTCTTACCCATAGGGGGCGTGGCTAAAGTCTGTCTTCCAGCCAGCTGGCCAGGGCCTAATCCCTCCAGAAAACCAGTAAACTGTTTATCTGATGCCAGCTTCACTCCTGGAAATATCAGACTGACAAAGGCCAAAAAAATTTGAAATCAGTGAATAATATCAGATTTAAATGAGAAAAGTTCTGAAGATTAAGAGCAGGGTTAAATGATTCCTACGCTCCAGGTTTTGGGTCCTCAGCATCTGGATCTCGACTCGGTTGTCGGGTGAATCGAGATTTAAACTCAACGGCCAAGCCGGTTTCCACACTCCTCTGGACGGGAAGTCGGATCACTTTCTTCTTCTTCTCCTCTTCTGTGTGAACCAAAGAAACGAGAACGAGTTTGGAAGCAGTAAACACTGAGACTCCAGTTTGTTTCAAAGAAAGCTCATTTCTAAATGTCAGAGACCAGCACCTATCAAGGAATTTAAACTGGGACTGACCCTCTGGGTTGAGCTGGGAGGCGCTCTGGCTCTTCTTTCCCAGTCCAACCATTCCCATCATCCTGGCTCCAAAGCTGGAGCGCCTCTTCTTGTCGTCATCGTCGTCGTCGTTTCTCCCCAGCGAGCAAATCTCACCGCCGACGCTAGACGACTTGGTGAGAGGAGCACCGGAGGTGGACGCAGCCCTGCAGGACAACAGAGCAACCATGTTCTCAGACTGCACCTGTCAATCACCTGAGGGGGAGGGACTTATGTGGGTTGGGTGAAAAAGCTGGGAAAGACTTGGAACTGAAGAAAATCACATTAAGTAAATAAAATTATCACAATACAGATGAAAAAAATCTGATTATGGTGCCAGTTTTTCTTCCTTGCAGCTCTTATTTTGAAATATTAGATCCAAATTATTTTAAAACCAATATTTTCCACCCTTTACAACACTGACCCCCCCATCATCACCTTTATCTTGCTTGTGTTTTGGCACACGGTGCCTGACCGGTCATTTCTGTGGCCAGTCTCTTACTTTGAAGTGTCAGGCTCCTCCTCCTGCCCTTCGTCCACTGATTCGCTCTTCTGAAGCGTCGCTTCACCCACCGCTGTTGCCACTACCTCATGAGCCTCCTCTGAACCTGCACCTAAGTCCAACGACTGGCCCTCCACAGATTCTGCTTTACTGTCTCAGCCAATCAGAACACGGGACCGCAGCATGCAGGCAGAGACATGCAGGACGATGATTGATTAAAAAAATTCATGCAAACTTAAAGCGTGAAAATAAAAATCATGCAAAAAGCAATTTTAAAGCATGCAAAAAACAAATATGAAGTGAAATCTCACCTGATCTTGCGGGCAGTTCTGGTTTCAGAGGCGTTGGACATGGCTGAAACGTCGCTGACATCACTATCAGATGATTTAAAGGACAGGCTGTCCCTCATCTGGAGGTGGAGTACAGGTGGACAGGTGTGTGAGATTAACAGGGTTAATTTAGTGTTGCTATTCTCTAGTGCTGATTTACCTTTGTGGGGTCTTTCATCACACCTGCAGAGATTTAAGAGATGGATTAGTTTAATACAACAATAAGGCATGTTCTTTGTTTGTTGCAATGACAACCTTTATAGACACAGGAAATGCTCCCATAAACTATAGCAACATTATATTTGATGTTTCTCCCTCAGAAAACAGGACAAACAAAATTACAATACAATAAAAAATCAGAGATCAAAGGGTTGCGAGGAAAAAACACGATATCGCTGCTGAACAGACAGAAAACTGGGTTTCAACTTCCTGTTTGTACAAAAAAAAAACTACCAGCATTGGTGATTGGTCAAAAGTTTCACAGGAGAAACAAGCAGTGCCTCTACCTTCTCTGTTTGCAGGTAACACTTCTCCTTCAAATCACAACGATGCATCAAAACAAAAGAAATCCAACAAACTCATTCACAAAGATAAAATCACTTCCATCCTAAACATTTAGAGTTGAGTATATTGCTAGTTCAGATCTAGGCAACACAACAACCATAGATGTCATCGTGGTGTACCTCAGGGTCGAGTTGTCGGTCCTATTTCAATGTAAAAAGTTACAAATGTCTAATTAAAAGTCTTTAGGACTAATTAAACAGGTAGAGACTAATCTAAATCCTTTCGTTACTATCTCACAGCCGACTCAACCCACTAACACCTTCAGGTCACATGATCTAGACACTACCTGTCTACACATGGCGGTGTCATACCATTGGGTGTTTTCTGTTGTTGGTCCTGCCACGTGACTTCTGCATCATGCAGATAGAGACGTGTGACTGGTCAGTTTTAGTGAATCCAGTTAGTCATCATCTATATAATGCCCAAGGTAACGAGCCTAGGATCCCCTGAACATCTCATCAGGTCACCCTGAGACTGAACTTGCCTTTTCTGGTCCCTCCAGGTGTAGCTGAACGTCTCTCTGGATCTGAGACATGCAGATGGGATGTGATGATGTCAGCGTGATGTAACAAACATGAATATGTAATTGAATTAATGGCATTGATAGTGAGAAATGTTTGACAAACACACACATCTATTAATTGTGAAAGAACCAGCTACTATTTCTACTGGTCAACACTGACCGGACAAATTTGTACACACCTGGAGTTTGAGGGGGCGGGGCTGGAGAGGGAGCTGGTGAAGGGGCAGGGCTAGGTGTTGGAGTAGGCATGGTGGATTCGGGAATAGGGTGTGACTCAGCGACAGGAGCTGGGGTCGGAACTAAAGCTGGAGTAGGAGCAAGGGGCACAGCCTGGGAAGGTGGAGATGTTGGGCCAGTATTAGGGGCAGGTGTTGGAGGGGCAGTAACTGCAGGAGCAGGTGTGGGTGCAGGTGTTTGTGCAGGTGTGGGTGCAGATACAGATGTAGGCATGAGTGCACGTAATAGTGCAGGTGCAGAGAAGCGTCCAGGTGCAGGTGTTTGTGTAGGCGTGGGTTCATGTGCAGGTGCAGGCACATGTGAATGTGTGGGTGCAGGTGTAGGTGTAGGTAAGGGTCCAGGTGCAGGAACATGTGAAAGAGTGGGTGCAGGTGCATGTGTAGGTCCAGGTGCGGGTACAGGTGCAAGTAAGGGTCCAGGTGCAAGTGTAGGTGTAGGTGCAGGTCCATGTGCAGGTGCAGGAACATGTGAAAGAGTGGGTGCAGTTCCATGTGCAGGCACGTGTGAAAGTGTGGGTGCAGGTGAGAGTCCAGGTCTAGGTGCAGGCACATGTGCATGTGAATGATTAGGTACAGGTGCAGATGAGGGTCCAGTTGCAGAAGCAGGCATAGCCGCACTTGCAAGCACTTGCGCAGGTGCAGGCACATGTGCATTTGCAAGCATATGTGCAGGTGAGGATCCAAGTGCAAGGCCAGGTGCAGGTGCACGCACAGGTGCAGGAGGTGGATGGGTCTGGGTAGATGGATGAGGGGGAGGAGGCCCTTGGATTCGTATAAGAGGTGGTGGTTGATGATTGACTGAAGGAGGAGTCTGCTTGTGGATGGGGGGAGGGACCTCATGATATGGAGTGGGTGGGAGTATGGACACTGATGGTGCTCCTGGAGTTGGCATGGTCAACACTGATGACAGCAAAATATTTTAGAGAGATAGAAAATGAAACGATGATCAGAAACACAAATGAGAGGATGAAACAGCTGCATGACCAGATTCAGAGACTAGCCAATCACATTTGGCTTAAATTCCTAGAGCTGAGCATAAAAATGGTTCAAATTCACGGGTATCAGTAATCAGAAAACTACACAGTTACTAACAGTCACCTGGACCTCTGGCTTCTCAGACTTCTAAAAGAAACTAAAGTGATCTATGAACATCAGCCACAAGGTGGAGAACGAGCGTTTCCTTACAGACCTCTGAAACTGGTTCCTCCAATCAACACCTCCGTACTTATTCCTACACATCATTCTAAAAGGGCTAAAATAAAGGAGAGCTATTCTAGCTCAAGGCAGGTAAACAACTCTCAGGTGCTAAAGCCGGTACCTGTCTGTACAGTGTCAGGGAACTCTCCATCTGAAAGACACGACTCAGTGTTAGGCTGATGCTCCTACTCAGCAGAACCAGGTAAACCACAAAAGGGACAACCCCCCAAAAAATACTCCGCCGAGCTCGTCGGCTTTAGAATATACAGTTTTCTTGGTTCCAGTAGGAGTGTGTGGTGGTGTATTTAGTGTGTATGGACAATGAGCTTTAGGCCGAGGGTGTATGGACCCCTGACAGGTAAACAGCTGCTCCAGCATACGTACTTCTGTCCAGAACTCCTTTTGGCGGGACGACAGGCAGCTGGCGCCCTCGGCGAGTGCAGACCGCCGTTCCTGTCGGGCTCGTGAGCGACGATCCACCTCGAGCGTTTGCTCTGATGTCAAAACAGATAAAACCAATCAGCAAAACACAGAAGTATGGAAGGACCAGCCTGACCAGAGAAAAGTAAGGTCAACATGAGCACCGTCCTTAGAAATGAAAGTTTAAGATCCCACATTAGTTTATTCAGTTGATCCACCGTCTCCGTGGTTACAGGGAGAGATCTGATGAACTGATCAGTTCCTGTGAGAATTTGTGGGAATCTCGGTTTTGGCCGACAATAATCCAAATGTTTCTGCTTCCTGATAAAACGTGTTTACTTCAGCACAGGAACCAAATATTATAAAAATATTTAATCTGATGCAAACTGAAGTAACAAGAAAAACACAATCAGCAAACAAAGAGATGAAAACGATTAACAGGTTGAAAAGAAACATGCAACAAAAGACAAAACGGTTAGTTGACAAAAACATTAGTTGTGTGATGTCACTGATGCAAACGAATGAGTTCAAACAAACAGGATGTCAGACTTCATGCTTCAACTGAAAAGGCCACAGATATGGAGCTGCCTGCTGATTGGTTGGCAGCAGATCACCTGATCAGGGCAGGTGAGGGGGGGGCGGAGCGACCAGACCTCAGGTAGGAGGAGTCAGCTCTGTCGGTCGAGTGTGACCGCGTGTAGACGGGTCGGTCGGCCATGGCTCGGTGGTCGGCTGAGCGGGAGCGGCTATAGTAATCCCTCCGATCCATCCCCCGGCTGTACCTGCATATTACCATGACAACAGTCACCTGCTGTCACCATGACAACCTCTGCATCTGGGGAATGAGTTAGTTAGTGGAGTTAACCCGCCAGCAGGAAGAAGTCTGTGAATCAAATTTGCGAGACACTGTAGGCACCGAAGGAAGAGAAAACAGGTTCAGATGTGGCACCGTCGGCCTTCTACGTCTAACAATCTACATCTACAGCTGTCTGTCTGTCTGTCTGTCTGTCTGTTTACCTCAGCAGCTCCTCATCGTAAGCATCAGGCTCATACGGAAAGTCGGGGATGAAATCCTGACTGAAGAACAGAAAAAACGTCAAAACTTGAATCTAAATCTTTTTATTTTTCTTCTCTAACTACTTTACCCATGACTACCAGAGCTCACCTGTAGTCCTCACAACTCCCGTTCATTACATGGTTGGTCCAGGTGTGGTGCGGACCGTTATTATATCTTTTACACAGGAAAACACACGAATGCCTTTTAGTTTTGGAACAACTACTAGATCCAAAGTGCTTCCAGCTACAACGGAAGTACCTGTCGTAGGAATCAAGAGAGTTGCCAACAGATAATCTCCTCAGGTGTCGCCTTCAAACAGAGAAACAGGCAATGAGACCCGAAGTACAACACCTGTGATACAAACTAGGCTACACACTCACTCCAACCTGCACTAGCGGGCAAAAGCAACTGGACTAAAACGCAGATCCAGAAGTACCAGAACAGTGAGACAGAGTACAGTCTGCACCTAGATCACTTCTACAATCTACCAGTTCACGCCTGGGGCTTGGTTCAGACCAGGGCCGCTGCTAGGCTTTTGGAGGCCCTAAGCTTGATCGGCCAGGGAGACCCCCCCCCCCCAACAGAAACGCACCCAAAACGTATTTAAACTCTTGCTATTTATTTTAAAATTGGAATTAAATAAAATGAAACACAAAGGATATCATTTATAGCTTTGTGCTGAAGTGGAAGTAGATGACTGCTGGAGTTTTTCAGGATGCTGCGGTTGTTGATCAGAGTTTGAAAATGGTTCCTCATCTTCAGAATCTTCCTCCTGGCTGCAGGAACTCCTTGTAAATATTTAAGCATTGATCCTGTGAATGTTTTTGAAATGTAAAAAAAATGTGATTAGCAAAAGTTAAATAAAAGTAACAACACATTAGCATTTTCTAATGATTTTTTTTACAGTGGGATAAAAAGTGACTAAAAATATGAATCATCAGTCTGCAGTTTACGGCACTGTAAAAGGATATTCAACTATGTTATATTAATATAATGGAACATGGACAAAACCTATACTCCATTTATACACATGAAACAAAGCAATGGTGGCATTTTGTACATGACCAAAAGGGAAGATAACAGAATTAGGGTGACCATAGTTCATGATAATAAAAAAGAGGACACTTGGCTCTGTCTCGAGATACATAAATGATTCTCAGTTTTCTCAAAGATGCCTTTAATACATGTAAAGCCTCCTCTGTATCATTAGATTATTCAGCTATAGAACACAATAATATATTTTTATAGACTTCTCCAGAGGTAATCCAACATGCTTTTTGGGCCTAAAATAATCTTTTCAACAAGTCAATAGTACAAGAATGAAAATAAGAAAATGAAACTGTTCTAGAAATGATGCTATTATTATAAATAATAACTATTTACTGATTTATCAACAGGATTGTTTCAGTAATTAATCTCAGTCCAAAGTTTTACATTTGACACATTTTATGATTCACCATTGTGTTAACACTACAGGACTGTCAAAAAGGAATTTTGACCCCCTACCCTACAGCACACAATGATAAAGATGCCCTAAACAGAGGCTGATCATTTGTTAGAGCTTTTTTAATCACACAGAAGTAAACATAGCAGACATAACAATTGTTTAATTAGCAGGATTTAGTTAATTAACAAGGTTACTGTGAACTACAAAACATACAGGAGAACTATAGGTTGTTTGCTGACAGACAGCTGATCAGCTACATGGAAACAGACAACATGGTAAAAAAGATTTTTGAAAGATGAGTTTTATTTATAGAACATTTGATTTATGACTCACTTCATCCAATAATTAGATTTTCTGACTGACATGTAAACTGGAACAAAGACGCCGCCTCTGGCTAAGCTCTAAGTCCGATTTCTTTCCAAAGCTCAACTAAGATGTGCATGTGAACTACTGAGTTAGCAGCTAGCCTCTGCTAGCACCAGAATGTTTACAAGCCTCAACACAGAAGCTCAGACTCCAACTAAGGTAGCTAATAAAGAGAAACTTACCAGGATGTACGGGAGTCATCTCTCTGTTCTTTTCTTTCTTCTCTGCTCCAGATTCGTGTTGTCTCTTCATCATCGGCCGCAGCAGCGCCGCGGAGTATCAAATAAAAACATTGCGGTGATGAAGCGAAACCGAAACCAAACCTTTGGGCTGTACCATTACCGTGCGGGCGGGCGGGGGTGTGGGTGTAATGTTAGTAAATTATGAGAATAGCTATTTTGCCCAAATTTTGACCGATAGGCTAAATAATTAAGAAAACACTCAGGGGCTCTCTCTGGGCAGCTAATTTATGTGTTTTCTGAGCAATATGCTACTGTAATAACTCAACTCTGTAATAATTTTTTGGGGCCTCCCCCAGGTACCGAGGCCCTACGCACTCTGCGTACCTTGCTTATGGACAGCGGCGGCCCTGGTTCAGACCAACCTTTGACACCCCGACACACAACAAGACCTAGTCTTGTTGTTCAGGTCAGGCGTGTTACCATGGTTACCTGTCCAGGCTGCTGAACTGCGCGGCGTCAGAGTACGCTCGGCTCAGTTTGGAGCCTCGCAGCAGCCGCACAGCATCCTCTCGGTACAACGGATACAAGGGGTTACCGCTAGCAACCAGAGGTCACAGGAATAGAAGAAGAGAAGGGAACAGTGTTGTGGTAACATGAGAAAAGACTATTTGCACCAAAAAACTGTAAATCCAAAAGATAAACCAGATCATCTGACTTTGCTCTTAGGGAGCACCTCAGCTCTAGTTTTGTCCTGTATCAGGTGTAGCTACTTACCTCTGAGGAGGAGGTTGGCTTGGTGACTGTGCCCTCCTCACCATCTCCGACCGGGAGCAGTGATTAGATGACATCACTTGTTCTGGCACCGAGAGGGTGGAGCTGTGGAAGTCCCGCCCATTTTGTCTGTAATCTGCATAAAAAATAAATAAATATAGTAAAAAGTTGCTAGAAGCCTCCAGCAGACCTCCTTTAGGCTGATTAGTGGGTTTGTTGAGCTGCGTAACCAAGGAGAAATACTTGAAAAAAGATCCCAGCCAGCACACATAGGTCGGCCCCATATGGGATATACATGGGCAAGCCGTGTGGGTCTCAAGAGGGTTAGCTTGCTGCGTAACGTCACTGTCGTAACATTACATCTCTCTCTGGGGCATAAGAGGCATGTTTACATTCCTAATGTCAGGCAAAACAACGAAAAAACAAACTTTTCCACCTCCACACATTGAATAAATAGTTTTATCAGTACTGTATAACAACTTTATGCCCGACCAAACACAATAACCCTGGTGAAATCATTTATTACTTACCTAGCCATTAGCAGCACGGCTAGGTCAGAGTCCGTAGTTCATGCTGTTCTTTCTAAAAGAGCTCTCCAGCGAGGAAAAGACGGCCCAATAATAACTCTGGTCTTTGCTCTTGTTCTATCACGTTCTCCTTTTCTTTTCCTAGATTCCTCTGATAAGGGATTTCTAGCTTTCTCTGGTGGATCTGCCACGGCTAAACCGTGGGTCTACGTTATACAAGTATGGCAAGCCAAAGGGATAAAAAATTGCTCATTCTAAACTGTCCGCCAAAACGCTTGTTCAAGACGTGCGTTTTGGCGGACAAAATGCTCGCTTTTAGAACACGCGGGTTTTTGCCTTCTTTGGCGTCAAAACTCACATTCAAGAAGCACAATTTGGCGGACATAACGCGCGTTTAGAACGCGCACTATTTTTATCCCTTTGGCTTTCCGCATTCTGCCATAAAGCAACACACAGTCAGTACTTCCGGTAGCGACCCGAGCTCAAAAACTGTATAGTGTGGTAAACAGACGTGGGACCCCCCAACACTATCACAGGTACGAAAATGAACATAATAGATGATAGTATGACGCCAAAACTTAGCATAATTTTAAGGTGTAAAAGTTGCGGAATGTTGCTTTAAGAGGCTGTACCACCTCGAGTCACATGACAACGTGACTCAATGTAATACAGCCCCATCTAGTGGACAAGATTTGTTTTTTACACATATGTGCAGCTATCGTCCATTTATCGTTATCCAGGTGAACTTCTCAATATACCGTAATGTTGATATTAGGTCGTATCGCCCAGCCCTACCTCCATATGAGGCCCACCTATGTGTGCTGGCTGGGATGTGGAGTAATCAGCAATAACTTGATGTGTTTCAATGGAGTGATCCATATAGAGCACCAGGTTTACCTGATATCACCCCGATGCCGTCTTCACAGTCGTAATCTGAAAACTCACTGTCACTGATTCTCTGAGACCCTACACACAGAGATAGAAGGAAGATGTTTAAACTTACACACACACGCACACACACACACACACACACACACACACACACACACACACGTGCTGTTACCTGAGTTAAAGTAAGGACCTTTGTCTGGCAAAGCATCATACGAAGTGAATCAAAGTAAACAAAAACAGAAAACGACATGAAGACATTAACACGATAAACAGAAGACAAAAAACTTCCAAAGGAAAAGAAAAAACAACAAATGTTCATAAAACTGACATAAAAGCAACAAAAACCAGTGTGAACGTGTGTGTTGTTCCTGCGTATGAGTGTGTGTCTCACTCTGAAGCCTCCTCGGCGACTGCTCGGCCTGCAGCCCCCTCCTCTGCAGGTATGGAGAGGCATTAGGGAGAGGCAGTGAGGAGACGTCATGGAGCTGCATTTTGTACCAGTGAGGCTGGTCGTCCAGCAGCGCCGACTCCAGCTCTATCAGAACCTGACACAGAGACAGAACAGCAGAGGTCAGACCTTCAGACGACTCTAGTCTCACACTCCGAGTGTCCTCACCTCTCCGAGGAACTGGCTTTCCTCTTCTCTAACTCTGGCCTGGTCCCACACCGTCAGCTCCAACATCCGTTCTCTAAACTCACGCCGGTGCACCGGAGAATACATAAACGTCTGATTCCAGCGAGGTTCCAGGGACTTCTTCACGGTCTTTGTCCTACGTTTACTTTTATCACTGCAAAGACAAAAAGGAACAGTAAAGAAACAGAGGGAAAGACTTCCTGGTTCATAAAACCAAATGATGTTGATGTTTTTTTGCCTTCGGTCCGGCAGGAAGTAGATCTTGACATAGGGGTTTCGAGGTCGGCCATCATCCCGCACAGGAAGTTCTTTGGCCCCGAGGACAGTAACGATCAGCTGATGACCAACTTTATCATACCACAGTTTTATCTATGTTTGAAACACAGAAACCACGAGAGAACCGTCAGAACAACAGACAACTGCAGGTAATATGTAGAAAAGAAGAAGAAACGAGAGAACAGCGCCCATCATAAGGAGGTTAACCCTGCAACAGAACGTTGTCTTGAGCATGGAAGAGAACCAACACTAGTACCCCACAAGAACAGGGACAGAGCAATACATGACAGAGGCAGAGAAAGTTTAGGAAAGCTAGTGAGCAAAGATTTTGGACCTCAGAACCAAGAACTGAATAACAGAAATGGAAGGAAAGAAGAGGAAACCCATCCATTTTCTTCTG
Source organism: Aphyosemion australe (assembly GCA_006937985.1). Lineage (NCBI taxonomy): Eukaryota > Metazoa > Chordata > Actinopteri > Cyprinodontiformes > Nothobranchiidae > Aphyosemion > Aphyosemion australe. The sequence goes on from SSNS01000583.1 coordinate 139,037, forward strand.
CTTATCCAAAGTCGGGTCACAGGGGCAGCAGCTTAAGCAGAGAGGCCCAGACCTCCCTCTCCCCAGCCACTTGGTCCAGCTCCTCCGGGGGAATCCCAAGGCGTTCCCTAGCCAGCTGAGAGACATAGTCCCTCCAGCGTGTCCTGGGTCTTCCTTTGGGTCTCTACCTGGTTGGACGTGCCTGGAAAACCTCACCAAGGAGGCGTCCAGGAGGCATCCTAATTAGATGTCCAAGCCACCTCAACTGGCTTCTCTCAATGTGGAGGAGCAGCAGATCTACTCCGAGCCCCTCCCGGATGACCGAGCTTCTCACCCTATCTCTAAGGGAGAGCCCAGACACCCTGCAGAGAAAACTCATTTCGGCCGCTTGTATCCGTGATCTCGTTCTTTCGGTCACTACCCAAAGCTCGTGACCATAGGCGAGGGTAGGAACGTAGATCGACCGGTAAATCGAGAGCTTCACCCTCCAGCTCAGCTCTCTCTTCACCACGACAGACCGGTACAACGCCCGCATCACTGCAGACGCAGCACCAATCCACCTATCGATCTCCTGATCCATCTTTCCCTCACTCGTGAACAAGAAAAGGAAACCCTAATAGGTAACATTAGCTCTATGATCTAAATCAAACCTTTATGAATAGACAGAAGAAACTGGAAACGAAGATTAGAATAACTGGGCTGACCTGAGAACAGATCTGAACAGAGATCAAAAACTGCCAACGAAACATGTGGACATTAATAATTCTGCTAAAAGTGTGAATGAGTACAGAACTCAATCAATCAGACAAGAGGAATCACAACATGGAGCCTTGTGAAACCAAATTACACTCTACTGATGGGAAAACTAGACTGTCCAAACTCTACGCTAAGCTACTACCACCCTACATGTCTGCAGCCTAGACTAAACTACAGAACAAAGACAGATGGAACACCGGTGTTTAAATTCAATCTGTTCTACCGTTTACCTCAATTCTTGGAATCAGAGGACGCCTGTTCACAGTCTGAAAACACACACACATCACCATGCAAACCCACGTTTACTAACAGATAACGGACCGTGAGACGTGAGAGGCTGATAAACTTACAGAAACTTGTCCGGACAGAACGCTGGGACTCAAAGGAGACGTGACAGAGATGGACGGACCGACTTTCTGAGAGTCAAAAGAACAGGAACCTGAAGGCAGAACACAGAGTTTAACTTACGGCCTAAACACAGTCGTTTTGGTTTATTCTGGTGTAGTACTCACTGGCGTCCAGGCCGTGTACGGATCCGTCAGCTGTTCTTGAAACATCTCTGCAGAACACAAACCAACAGGTATTTAAAAACGTTTTAATAAAAGTACGAGCTTGAGATGAACGATGATACGGTCTGACACTGGCTCACCTGATCGGTCGACAGACCACCAGCTCCACCTGTGGTTCTGGTTTAGATTCCATGATGATGTTGTAGACCTCATTAAATGTTGCGCCCTGAAGAACCCGGCCGTTCCATTCTAGAACCTGGTCACCTGAGGCAGAAAACGAGGAGGTTCCATCCAGGCAACATGCATATCAAAATAGTTGCTTTACTTCAAGAAACGCGTCCAAGTAAAGTAAAATACGGTACGATAACGCTACAATTAACATAATAATACAACAGCCGAACAACAGACACACAATAGGGATCCAAAATTATTCCATGTGTTTACCTGGTCTCAGATGTCCAACGGTGTCAGCCAGACTTCCCTTTTTCACTTTGGTGATGAATGCACAAAGACGACCCGACTCGGTCATCTTCCCCCCGACAACCTGGAAACACATCGCCCATGAGCAAGGCACTAAACTCCACCCAAAAGAATAAAAGACGAGGAGATTTTGGATCCTCACCTTGAGTCCCAACAGGGCTCCGGTGTCTGCAGGAACCGTTCCATCCTTCATTCTTTTGTTCAGCACAATTCGACCAATCAGGCGCTCTCCATCTTTGGATGGTTGCCATGTGACCGGCTGCTAATCAGTCACAATGATAAACATGTATGGTTAATGCCAGAACATCCACAGAAAAAGCTATGTTTTACATTAAAGCATAACAGTTGAGGTTAGACTGATCAGGACTTTGGTTTATATCTACCATTGACATAGGTGCAGGCTCGCCATGCCAAGAACCGTGATCCCACCACTGGCTCTCCATGTCTCCTAGAAACAAGAGAGAGATCAAAAATTTTAATTTTGAACTGCTGAAAAATGGGGGAAAGTAATTTTATTAAATGAATTCCCTTTGACTGTTTTGAGTATCCTGGGGAAAAAAATTGTTTGGAGAAGAAAAAGTGAGCATCAGTCCAGTGTCACGCTAACAGTAAAACATCCTGCGACCATTCATGTGTGGAGTTTCTCTGCCAAGGGAATGGACTTACTCACTCAAAGTTTAGCCTCAGAACACAGCCAAGAACAAAGAAAAGTCCCTAAACATCCTCCCAGAGGAACTCCTCCTATCCATGTAAGAAAGGTTTGGTGACGAACGACTTTTTCAACATGAAGAACTACAGTGGTTTACGTTTTAAAACATTATAACTAAGTGATTCAGGGAACAAAATATCAATATTCTGGGTGTATGTCCAGAAAACTACTTACTTTAAAGGTGTTTGTGGTGGATCTACTTAGAATACATTAAAAGTTTGGATAGTACTGATACATCCTGGAACGTTACACGTGTGCTCCAAGATTCTTCTCTGTTGTTTTCCTCTCATCCAACAAGGACTTTAGCAGTAGCTCAGGCTAGCTTTAGCAGTAACTCGGGCTAGCTTTAGCAGTAGCTCGGGCTAGCTTTAGCAGTAACTCGAGCTAGCTTTAGCAGTAGCTCGGGCTAGCTTTAACAGTAACTCGGGCTAGCTTTAGCAGTAGCTCGGGCTAGCTTTAGCAGTAACTCGAGCTAGCTTTAGCAGTAGCTCAGGCTAGCTTTAGCAGTAACTCAGGCTAGCTTTAGCAGTAGCTCAGGCTAGCTTTAGCAGTAGCTCAGGCTAGCTTTATCAGTAACTTGGGCTAGCTTTAGCAGTAGCTTGGGCTAGCTTTAGCAGTAACTCGGGCTAGCACTGCTCTGTTAGCATTAGCGCAGCCAACGTTTATATTGCCAACGTTGAAGTGGACATGCAAATGTGTGTCTCTACCCTAAATCTATGACGTGTTATACCAGCTTTTCTCAGACTGAACTGTTTCTCAGCAGCCATTACAACATTGCTAATTTACATCAGAAAGCAGTACAGAGACAGCACAGGTGTTTTAGTTCGAGTACATTTGACACCCCAAGCTGTCTATAATCAAAAACAAGGTAAAAGTGGCTTTGAATCCTATGACAACTTTAACCTCACTAAAAACTTCAATCCTGAAGCGATTGGTGGGATCTTGAAATAGAAGAATCAGAAATTACTGAATTTTTTAAGGTAACTTAACGTAGTTTTCAACAAATGCTGTTGAAACTTGCGTAAACCAGAGAAACAGACAATAGCAGAGATTTAAAAACACACTAGAAACCAATGCTTGTGTCATTCTCAAACCCTTTGGCCATGGTTGTATACAGACTGGACTTGAACCTACGAATCAGAGGGAGGTCACTTAGAGTCATCTCCACTCTCAGCACCATTAAACAGCTCCAGTCTCTGCTGTACTCACAGGTCTGTGTGGATGCCATGAAAAAGATGATGCTTCACAGGTAAAAAGAAAATATCAAGAGGAGGAAGCAAGCGTGCAGAACCACAGTCTTCCTTGAGTCTGGGATTGTAATTTTCCCTGAGCTCTGTCTGCAGGCTCCAGAGCGGCTCATACCTGACTGTAACAAGATTAACGCAGTCTAAACACAGAGTCCAGCTTTTGGCTAGTGATTTCACTGTTTGCTTGTTGTTTGTAAGCTTTGGTTTGGAAGTCTGTCAGAGATCTGTCAGGTCAGACGGTAAAACTGGACGGTGATGAGGTGAGAGGAACATCTCAGTTGCATGCCGCCCTATTTTCTCAGAGATAAATCCAGATGTTACCAAGGGAATCACCAAAACTCCAGTCATTCTGGGCATCCAGCCCTGTTTATGACCAGCCACCTGGGTGAGTGGGCACACATAAAGTTGGTCCACAGGTCCGTTCCCTCCTGAATGGCGCGTTTCTATTCCTGTTTCTTTGCAGTGACTCCTGATAATCCACACTCTTCCCTTTTAATCCAATTGAACAAAAGCTGACATGGTGATTTGCAGCCCAACAGCACTCGAACAGCCAGGTCGTGGTGTTCTGTCCCAAACAGGATTGGATTATCAGACGGGTTCTCCAGAGTCCTCCAGTTTGTCCAGCTGTAGACCTGTCAGGTCGTTGATGGTTTTAGTGGTTCTTCTTTCAGCCCAGGTGTCCTTGGCCCTGCAGCATCGAAGGCTCTGAGCTGCTCTATCACCTCTGAACCTGAGGGGTGGAGCCAAGAGCCTTCTGAGCCAATCAGAGCTCATCATCTCTGATGACACAGACGCAGCAGATTAACTGGTCAGCATGATGATTCCTGATTTCCTGTGAGAAAACAACTGAAACACTTCCTTCAAGCACCACAGCTAGAGAGTAATGCAGAAGTGTTTACTGTCCTACTGAGGTAGAACCATTTTTGTGTCAACATCCACACCAAGACTTGTGGTCCAATAGATAATACTTCCCAGGAGTTAAACCTTAGCTATAAGGACATGAAGGTTGTTGCAGCTAGCTCGTTCCTCGTCACTAAATCATGAAATGTCACATCAGAGCAGGACTGAAGATGACAAAAACCGTTAGCTCTGACCTCATCATCAGCTCCAGAATATGAACGAATGCCAGAAGACACAAACTAATCCCAATTCCTGAAAACAGATGAAAAATGACTAGAAACCGTTATCGAGGAACACGATGCAGCCTTTATGGAACTAAAGAATATGAAGTCAATATAAATTTACAGAATGAAATATGTCCGCGGGTAAAACTCCACCGTCATAGGTCACACCTGAGTCCTACTCTGAGGTCTCACCAGAGCCCTCTAGTGTGAGGCTGAGGAAGCGCAGGTGACGCTGGTTGGAGGTGAAGCCAGATTCAGCTGTAAGAAGATTATCACACTGAGCTCATTTAAATCAGAGGCAGGGAGAAAACATCCTCAGTGTCTCTGGTTCAACTCTCAGATTCCTGTTCACCTCAACTTCAAACCTCACAACATCAGGCTGAAGGTCACACGTTCCACAAACCCTTCATTTGGACTCAAGTGAATTTTCTCAATAATCCTTTGCTCCATACCCTGAAGGAGTTAAACTAAACCCTGTGATTTGTCTTTAAGGCTACACCGGTGGCTCTGTTTGTGTGTGTGCAGCCTCCCACCCTTATGAGACTACCCATCAGCATGTAGCCACTCACTGTCAGGCTCGTCACAGCTGGTGTATTCAGGTGTGGTCAGTAGCTCCTCCTCTGAACTGCTGAAGCTACCGATCACATGCATCTTCCCGATCATTCGCCCCCGCTGTGCCATGCTGTCATTGGTAGGTTTTCTCTTGAGGGCGGAGCTTGGGTCCAGGTGTTGCTGTGGCAGTGGGCTGCGGCGGGGAGACGTGGGGCTGATGTGGCTGCCTGCCCTGTCAACAGAGAATGACCTCTGACCTCCAGGTCCAATCAGTCCCTGAGGTCGGTTCTGACGGACACCTGAGAGCAGAAACAAGTCAAGCTAATGGCTGTGACATCAAGAACCAAGGGATCAGCAGGTGGTCGGATGTTTTCTGACCTGCGTGTCTCAGGTTAAGGTGTTCGGGTTCAGCAGTTGCCAAAGAGACATCGCTATGGCGACGCTGGTGACGGACTCTGCCAACCTGAGCCAACATCTTCATGGTCTCCTCGCTCGGCTGCGGCTTCACTGGGTAACGAGCCAGATTTGGGTCGCTACGGTAACGAGCCTGGAACTCCTCTTCCTGCCGTCGTCTCTGCTCTCGATCAACCAGGACCTGGTCCAAGGGGTGGTCCTGATCCAGGAGAGAGGAGAGCTTAGCATCTCCATCATAAAATAACGTTAAACAGGATCATTTAACTCGGATCCTTGGATCAAATTCAGATTACGATCTTGATTTTTATCAGTTCTGTTTTACAGACTCACTTGTGAATGCCAGCGGCCTCGGCTGTCTTTGATTGGTCGCCTCTGGGTCCGTAGCTCCGCCTCCCCATTACCGTGGTAAGTGTGCAGCAAGCGGCTGCGGCGATCCAGACCATGGTCAGAAGGTGAGCGAGGCATCCTGCCACCGCCACCATCGTAATACGACCCCGATGGGCTCCGCCTCCTGTCAGACACACATGGACCAATTAAACTCAAACTGTCCGTTCCAAACAGAATGTTCAACATTTTCTTAATCTAAATGAATATTGTTACAATTTTACAGTCATTATTTAACTGTTTTTGCCAAAATCAAATTATTTATTAATTTTTAGGAAGATGACATACAGATTACACAAACTTCTACACGCTGATAACACAAAAATGAATTTTTTTTATTCACATTAACCCTTTAAAAACCAAGTTCACTTGTTTTATCAACACATTTGCAGTGGTCTCTAGTATAAATGAAAGCCTTGTGGGTCAAAAAGCTCTGGCGCTCCTGTTTCAGGAACTAGAAGTGAGCCAGAGAAGAGGTGAGAAGACGATGACAGGATCTGGAGTCTTATTTCCTGATATGTGGTCATCTCTCCTCTGATTGGCTAACAGCAGCACGACTCTACCACTGACTCTGTTTGCTCTGCAACGTTGATGTTTTATCTCCACAAATAACACAAGCCTGGAGGAGTTCTGCTTCCCCGTCGTGAGTCAAGATGGGTGAGTCCATGAATGTTAATTTACAGTGTGATGTAGATCTGTCAGGATTTCCTGACCCGAGCGTTTCCTCACCTATTTTCTATCAGCGGCTAATGCAGGAAATAGGGCTAGAAGACTATTTTCATGCTTAGCCTGCATGTGACTGGTCATATATCAAAAATAACAACTTGCTCTTTAAAGTCCACAATAAGAAAAACAATGAATTTAATTCATTTGGTAATATATTTTTACATAATAATATTTTTTTATTTAAACATCCCCATGTTTAAAAAACTGATTAGTAATAAAAATGCTCTAGTGAGCTGCTGATGAAAGAGGTAAACTACATGAGGCAATCATGAAGTATTTTTTCAAATTAAAGACTTTTACTTGCAAGGAAATATATTTACCTGTAAATTTGCATTTTACCTAATATCAGAATACTTCATCACTGACAATTGATTCATCAGGTACATAGCTTTGCAGCTACTGAAAACAACCTGAGCTGCAACTAAGACTAGAAATAATGCTATAAACATAACCGAGAATAGAAAACATAAGCTGTGTACTTACATGCAGTCATCGTATCTGCTCAACAACGCATGCGTCATATAGACACTTCAAACAGATCCAATCAAAATGTATTTCTTTTGTCAGAGAGAGAATTAAAACGCTTCTTACTGTTTTTCTGCAAGCTTTTGAACGTTTGAAGCATCATATTGGTTGGACACACGACTCATTGACACACATTTCCACACACTCAGCAGATTTATAACTGACAGCTCACGCCCCGCCCATTCGGGTCTAAGCCATCCCTCCAGCAGCCACAGCCTCTCTCTGACTCCGCCTCCATAATATTACATCATTGCTCTTAGCTTCTGTTAGCCTGCTGTATTTAGTAGCAGCAATAATCCCCAGTGAGCTGCAGGATTATTAATCTGTTAATCTGATTACTGTGTGTGTGAGGGGTGTGTTTTTGATAGGGGGGAAATAGACACAGTGTCTGCGTGTGTGTTGGATCAGGGGTCTGATTGTAAATGCATCTCTGTGATCTAATTAATGCTGAGTCAGACGTCAAATCAGTGAAGTTTTTGACTCAGCAGTAAAAGCTGATGGTTTTCCCCTCTGTCATAACAATACCATTACTTACAAATCAGATGATGTTCTTAAAGAGCACCTTCACTGAGAAACCATTTTTCATTTTTATATCTGATTCTAATGTCACTCTGAGTTTTTCATGCAGGCTGAACATAAAATAGTCTCCTCCACCTATCTCCTGCATTAGCTTCTGATAGAAAATAGACTCTAGGTGAAACTCTAGGATTAGAAAAGCCTGACAGATCTATGTCACACTGTCACTGAACATTCATGGACTCACCCATCTTGGCTCACGACGGGGAAGGCTGTTGTTGGTTTAGCGTCCAGGAAACAGCAGAGAACGTCTGGGCTAGTAGAAGCTAACCGTTAGCATTAGCAACTCCACCACGCAGCAGAACTCCTCCAGGCTTGTGTTATTGGTGGAGATAAAACATCAACGTTGCAGAGCAAACAGAGTCAGTGGTAGAGTCGTGTTGCTGTTAGCCAATCAGAGGAGAGATGTCCACATATCAGGAAGTAAGACTCCAAATCCTGTCGTCTGAAGCTACTTTCTCCCCCGAGGCACAACGGAGCTTTTTTTCCTCAGAGTACGACTTACAGGGCATTCATTCCTTCTAGAGAGAGACCACTGCACATGTATTAAAATATGAGTGAAGGACCTCTTTAAAAACTCATAACACTCACTGATCTGTGGCTCCATTACTCAGGGGCCCCATGGCCCCTGGATGCCCCTGTAAAGGCAGGTGTGGAGGTGATGCACTGGAATAAAACTCCCCTGATCGAGTCAGGATCTCCTGCTGCTTCCTGCACACGTTACACACCCACATCACCTAAAACACAAAACCAACACACAATACTGTTTTAATCTTTATTTTCATGTAAAATATCAACATTAATATCTTTTTTTGTTATTCTTCTTATATTTTTTCTAAAGGAATTCTGTAGGTTTATGTGCAAATGAATTATGACCTGCTGAGATGATTTCCCTGAAAAAGTGAAGCTGCATCTTGTGTGTAAACACAAAAACAAGTCTAAGCAGACACACACCCCACATAGGAGAATTTGTTCTTATTACTGATAAAATTTACCGTATTCATGATATTACTGCAGTTTCACTGAACTTTGACCCTTGTTTACTAAAGGTGCATTATGTAAGAATGAAGTAAATTCACTGGAGCCCATTTTCTACAGTTCCATGAGTTTCACGGCTAGTTACGGATCAGCACCAGAAGATTTTAGATGACGAGTGAAGACGAGTCATACACAGTAAGTTGATAAGTAGATAAATAAATTTCACTGTAATAATATCCAGTTGTTGGTAATTGAAAAAGTAGCTTGAGATGTTTTTAGAGCTGACTATTTGCTTTATAATTCACCGTTGTTATTGTTATTGTTAGCTCAACGTTAGCTCAATGTTAGCTCGTCATTAGCCTCTAGCCTTCTTTACCCAATATTAGAGTAAAACAAATAGATGACGTGGCTTCTTAGACTGGAAATATACTTGCTGTTTAACCTCGTGTTGACGCACGCAGCAAACTGCGTCTTTGTTCACATACTTGCTGCTGCACTGCATGTAGTACTGGAGTGTTCCACTAAGGGGCACAGTAGAGTAGTCAGACCGGATAGAGAGCTGGGTTTGTGGGTACAACCAAAAAAACATGGCGTCAATAGAAGAGATCAGTAACTGGTTAATTTTGAAATCGCGACAGAAAAAAAGACAGCAGCGGTATTGTAGATAGTATGAAAGACCTCTAAACCAGAGACAGAGTCACCATGGTGAGTGTGTCTCGCTCGTTTTGTCAACTCCACCTACTGATTACTCGTATATTGCAGCGTTCAAATGTGTTGCGTTAATTTCGGGGGACGCGCACAAACGACGCTTCAAATCAATGCAAGTTAAGCTAGGCAGCCATTTTAAAAACGCGTATGCGTTGGCAAACATCATGTATGTTTCCAGCCTTAGAGGTATAAGAAATAACTTCTGGGTCGCTCCTGTTTCTGGCTTAGGATCTTTACAAAATGCTGTTGCATTTTGATGGCCGGTGTCGAATTACAAATGCCGGCGCTGCAGCGTTAGCTAGCGCAGACTACTTTGTCTGCTACAACCACGTCAAACACATAAAGAAGAAATTATTTTCACCCTAAAATCATTTAAATAAGGCAGGAACTAATTTCTAGCATCAGGACCATTTCATCCTCACGTGATCTAATGATTTTTGCCTCTAATGAAAAAGGTCTGGATAAGATAAACTGACCTTGTTGGCTCTCAGAGGTACACGCCCACCACAGCGGGCGCAGAAGCGACTCTGACAGTAGCAGCAGGCTCGGCCGCAGCCATCAGCAAACTTGGTCTTGTGGCAGATGCCACAGGTGGGAGACTCCGCCCTCGCGGTCTGTGCTGCAGGAGGCTCCTCCCCCAGCTTTTTCACCTGGTCTTTATACATTTCAAACTGTTGATGTAACTTCCTGTGAAGAAGAGGGAAGGTGGGACTGGTCAGACGCTGGCATTGAGGTTAAATCTTCTCTAGATTCTAATGAGGCCTGAAAGAACCAATAATTTTGAGAAGGTTTCGTGTTTTTTGTCAGTTCTGTCAGATTCATTAACGAGGCAGAAACAGAAGGTCAGGCCTGAAGATGCCCGACGCAGACTTCTGCAGAAAGAGCATCATAAAATATATTTTACCGCTGGCTCTGATTGGCTTTATTTCCACCCCTCTGACTTCACCAGTAAAATATTCCAGAGCAGAACCAAAAGACAGAGTTGTGTCACTCAGGTGAAACAGATCTCAGGTTAGTTCACCTTTTCCGGGATTTACTCACGTCTGCGACTCGCTGTCAGTCGGACTTTTAACCTGCAGAACTTCGGACACATTGGCTGCAACATTATTGACCAACTGACTGAACCCTGAGAATGGATTCCACCTGTCCAGGTAACACAGACAGTCAGCTGACAGGTAGCATGTTCACCAGGAGGAGGGGGGAGCAGTTTAGGAAACAGAAAGTGACTGAATGAGTAAAAAGAGGTGTGGCCAGGACAGGTTTTGGAGATCTGACTGAGGTACTTACGAAGCCGGGGGAGGTTTTGATTCCTCCTGATCCCTGCAGACATAAACGCCATGATGATGATGATGATGATGATGATGATGAAGCAGAATAAAAACCATGTCAGAAAAGAAAATTAACTGAAATTAAAACATAAAATAATCAGAAAAGGTGGAAAACACAGAAAAAATAAGCTGCTGAAGATCATCTGAACTAAATTTGACATAATTCAGATATTTTTTTCTGTTGGTGCCCAATTGATTAAAAAACCATTCTGCAACCAAACTGCAGTAAAATCATAATGGTTTGGATGAAGGTTCTGCTGGTCAGGGGGTGCTAGAGCTCTTGGATATCATTAGGAAGTCATTCTGTTTAGGGATGATGGATATCAGCCTTTTTACCGATATCCGATGTACCAATGTGGTCTAATAAACCAATACCGATACATGCGGGGTCCTCCCTCATAAAAAAGAAAAACTAAATCATTTTAGTTAACATCACATACCTCCTATCATTCATACTTTAAACATTATCTGTGAAAATATGACAACTACTTCAATTTAAGTTAGACCAGTTGTGCGAAACAAACTAAGTCTAAACCGCCGATCGGTCATATTCTAATATTTTGAGTGAAAGGAGAAGTAGACGAAGAGTTTGATGTATAATATATGCATTATATGGAAAGGTTATGTCATTAAAAGAGTAAAAACAGATACCGATAATTTTGGATATTGTCTTTTAGTGCCAGTATCGTCCAATACTAATGGTAGACCGATAATACTGGACATCTAGTTGGTTAGTGAGGTCAAAGATTCGTATGTAGGGTGTGATAAGTTCTAGTGGTCAGTGAAGTTTTCTTAGGGATGAAAGAGAATACTCCAGATTAGGGCTGGGCGATAAATAGAAAATTTATCGTTATCGAAATTTCTGACTAACCAATATCATTTTTCCCATGTCAATAAATTTAGTAATAAAAAAATTAAAAGATGTGTGTAGGTTGGCGACGTTCATGTCCCTTTAAGAAGCTGTACCACCTCGAGTCACATGACAAGGTGACTCAACGTAAAACACGTGACAGCCCCATCTAGTGGACAACTTTTGGTTTTACGCATACATGTAGTTATCGTCCATTTATCGTTATGGAGGTGAACTCCTCAATAAACCGTGATATTGATTTAGGTCATATCACCCAGATATACTCCAGATGCAGATCTTAATATTCTAATGGTCTGGGAGTTCCTGACGATCACAGGGAGAGTTTTGAATTGGCCCATTTCCACTATCGGAAATTCCGAGGAATTTTACCAGACCTTTTTCAGCATGCACGTGTCTCCATTTAACCGTGCTGACCCAAAAATACCTTTTTCCAGGTCATTTTAAGAACCAGTGGAGCCTGAACTGGTGTAGGTATTTGGAAAAGGCCCGGTAGAGTCGCTGGATGGGACTTGTAGCTGTCTATTGTTGCTCAACGAGCAGAAACTGCCTATGAATATCTCTCCTCCCTACCTCCCAACGACTCTAAGGAAGTAGGGAGGAGGGGTATTCATAGGTAGTGTCTGCTCGTTAAGCAACAATAGACAGCTGCAGTTTATAAGATTGACCCTCCCATATTCCAGTCAGAATAGACAAAGCTCCTCGGATGAGAAGCGAAACGTCTTCAAGAAACCAAAGAAATCCAGTTGCCTTCATTCGAACCCCTTTGGATTTCCATCAATTATGTTTCTTTGAGATAAATTGGAACCATAAAACATTGGTGTCTGCAGGTCAGAGTTGGACAAGAACAACAAATTGGAATTGGCTGTAATTTGGTTGGTAATAATTTCCTCTGTGTTGAACATTCTGATTTAGATTTTTCTTCTCGGTGGAACCGGTAAAAGTTCATCTAAAGAAGCAGCTTCGATCATCTAAAGCTTTTATTTTCACAGATCGGGCTGCTTGCAGGTTTGTTTGAGCTAGAAGATGTGTGTGAAGAAGACTCAAAGATCGAAAACCTAAAATAAACAGAACAAAGTATCACAGAATCACTGCCTAATCTCCCATCTGACTCCAGCAGCTCTCACATGGAATGAAGAAAAACAAACATGCTTAGACAGAAAACTTAATCAAATTAAAAGCAAACACACAAGGCATGATTGACTAACCAGGAAAGCTGGAACTGTTTGGAATTCCTGGAGTGTGAGACATCTAGGGCGAATTTCGGAGGACATGTCTATTTGCAGCTACTTAGAGTTTGGTTCCAGTTTTTCCACTTTTAATTTAACATTTTAATAAAAATATGAGGAGAACGTGTGATGGAATCATGTCTGACGGGACGACCAACTTCCTGTGTGGTTTTATAAGTCAACAACCAAAATACAGAAGAAGATTTTATAAATTTATAAATATGAAAAGAAGTTTTTAAATGATTCACTTTATTAAGGGGAAAAATCCATCCCCACTAGCCTGACCCCTAACTAATTCACCCCAGCTGGTACTGAGTGTCTCACATCCCTGTGGAGGAATTTTGTCCCACTTATCTTTCCATAATTGTTTTAATTCAGACACATTGGAGGATTTTCCTGCACAAACGTCTCGTTTAAAGTGACGGTGTGTATTTTCCCTGGCGATAGGGGGCAGTACATACCTAAATCATTGCAAGCAAGCTGTATTTTTGTGTTTGAGTAAGACCTTAGCAATGGATGGCCATTAGGGTCAAAAATCCCTGGGAGCACAACCTCCAGCAAAATGACATCAGAGTCCCTTTCATCACTGGCAGCAAGTGAAGAGGTAAATGTTTAAAATGGTAAACGACCTGTATATCGCCTTCTTAGGGTTCTACAACCCCCCAAGGTGCTTTACGACACATTCAATCATCCACCCATTCACACGCTGGTGGGGATGAGCTAATGGTAAATGGCCTGTATTTGTATAGTGCCTTCTTAGGGTTCTACAACCCCCCAAGGCGCTTCACAACACAATCAGTCATCCACCCATTCACACGCTGGTGGGGATGAGCTACATTGTAGCTACAGCTGCCCTGGGGCGCACTGACAGAGGCGGGGCCTGCCGTACACTGGCACTACCGGTCCCTCCGACCACCACCAGCAGGGAAGGCGGGTTAAGTGTCTTGCCCAAGGACACAACGACAGCCACAGACTGAGCGGGTCGTGAACCTGCGACCTTCCGATTGCAAGGCGGCGACTCCTCTGCCACCATCGGCCAACAGCAATGTTAATGAATGGTGAAAGTTTTGTAACCGTTTGTTACAAATAGGTAAATACATTTTGTCCTCACAGGCTCCAGTAGAAGGAAACATGGCATCCAATATGGCGTCGCCCAGAGATTTGGGCCCAATACCAATACTCGCATTTGCACCCTTGCACCCTTCAATTGCATGTTCCCAGCCAGGGGTGCGAGTGCTTAGGGTGTCCCGATTCTCAATTGCGAAAGGTGACCACGCCCCTTTTGCACCCTTAATCTGCACTTCACCCAAGTCCGCATCGGTGCGGACTTCGGTCAAGGGTATGACCCACAATCCATTGTTGTGTGGGTAGTTTGAGAAGAAGGATCAAGTGCCTTTTCTTTAAAAAATGATTTTCAAATGAAAGAAGTTCATTTTAAGACGATTAATGATATTTATTCATGCTCTGAATGTTTTAGACTAAGATTTAATGTGGACAGCAATGAATGCAAATTTTGTTTGTTTGAAAGTTGTTAATAAAGTTTTTTTTAAAAAGTAGCACACTGGCATCCCGGCATGAGTCACGGTCGATGACGCAATGCTCCCTGCACACCTCCTCTAAGTGCACTTCACAGAAGGTCGTAGGACGCAGAGTATTGGGATTGGGCCCCAGACCCGCTCCCATGTGTTTTAGACCAGATTTTTATGGTTAAATGTTATGAAGCCGCCAATATTTTTCAACAACTGGACATAATTTAATTCATTTTCAACAACATTTTGATGGGTATTCAGAGATTAACGGTAAAAATTACACATTGTCACTTTAAGGTCAAAGGTCGGATATTCTCCTTCAGGGTTTTCCCCAGCTACGAGTCGTCCAGTTGTAGACCAGACCATCATACTACCACCCCCATGTTCGACTATGATTTTTCCAAAAGTCTCGAGGATCGTTTGTTTTTTCAGCCGTTTTTCTCCTTGGAACTCTCTCATGGATGCCATTTACTGCTCTGGCCTCTTCTGTTCTTCAGTTTCGTTACAAAGAGGTTGGGTGTGCTGCTTTTTGAGATCTTATAGCGTACTTCATGTTGTCCGATCGTTTCTATTGAGTGATTTCTTAATTCTATAGGACTGCTAGTGATCAGGTCTGCTTTTTAAGCCATCATTTGTATTTACTCGGCTTGTCTTTGGCGTTGGAACTTGCTTTTTATTGATCTGAAACCTTTCTGTGACCAGAAAAAGCAAAAACAGGTTCTACTTTGCACTACAGCCTGTTACTGGAAACTTTACCAGCATGTCTTCAGAGACATCTGCTGGGCATCAGTGGCTACAGCAGCTCCATCAGTGACCAAAAACATCATCTCACCTTATTTTAGACACCATCAAATAAACACAGGTTCGTCTGCTTCTCTTCCTTGTATGAATCACCTCATAAACACTTTCAATTTAAGATATTTCTGATGACTTAAACAGTAACTTTGTTCTCATTTTGACAATCAGATCCATGAACTGATCATTTTGGGACCCTGATTGATAAAAAACCTAATTTATAACATTTAAAGCAATGTGATCCCAGATCCCCAAACCTCAAGACGCTCTGATCCACATTAAAGCACAATCACCGGCCCACCAACACTCCCACTAATGGGATAACTGGATTAAGTCTGCAGTAATTAAAACCAAACAAAAGCAGAAGGGCTGGCGGTAACAAGCACACAGCCTGGGAAACAGTCAAAGGTTTTGTTCAAGGTAATAACCACAAAACCTGCAGAGGATTCAGCAAAGCATCCTGGGTAAAGAGCACATGTGTTCAGAATGATTGCACCAAACTAACAGATTTGAACCCTGCAGATTTAAAAATCCTGTTAATTTAAATAAAAAAGTGACGTTTTGATTACATTTGGCTCTTTGTTAATCTTCACATTACTCAGATGATACTGATGGATGGGTTAGGGTAAACAGCTCAGGTTTATTATTTAACCAGAAAAGTGGAGTCCAAGGTAACCTTCCTCCTCACGTGACATCTTCATCTTATTGCTGCTGCAGCTGATCATGAACTAACTGACAGCACACTCACTTTAACATGCTCTGCTCCTTCTCCTCCTCCTTCTTCTGTCGCTCCATCACCGAGAGGATGATGCGCCGCTCCTCCTCGGTCAGGTGGCTCAGGTCCGGCAGCTCCGACCCGGCCCCGGGGGGCGGTGCAGGTCCGGTGGCTCCAGACATCCTGAGAGCCGCTGGAAGAAAAGATCACCGGAGTCTGTCAGTGAATAATGATGAAGGTAGTGATGGTGATGGAGGCTGCAAAGCTTCAGCGTGGTGATGTTATTTTGGCCAGATGCGTTCAGCGGCTCTGGGTGCAGCTCTGCGGCCGCGCGCGAAGCTTCCAGGAACGGTCAGAGAGCTGCATCTGCCCCCTCCATCACACCATCCACCTGCTGATGTCCATCCATCATCCATCCACCCCATCCATCGCCTCTCTCACCGACAGGCGCAGCGGCGTCCTCCTGCCCGTTTATTCTGCGCTCATCATGTCGCCTCCTCCGGTGCTCAGCGGCGGCGGCTCCGGTCGGCTCTCCGTCCAGCCGGCGGCTCTCATCCTTCACCCCTCCGCTGCGGTCAAGCCCTTCCGCTCGGCCTGCTGTCGTCGCGTTTTTCCGCGGGGGTCTCTTCGTTTCGTCTCGGTGATAATGGACGCAGCGGCGGCGGAGGAGACGGAGGAGAAAATAAATAAATCCTCCATAGGAAAGGGGCGGAGCCACGACACGCGACGGCGTTACGTGCGACAAACATCAGCTGGTCGTCGGCGGGTGGCGGTGGTGGTGCGGGGGTGGAGGAGGGTGCTGCGGAAGCTAAACATAGACCTGCAGCCAAAGATAGAAATACAACAAACCCTCTCAGCAGCCAATCAACCAGTCAGTCAGCGAGCGTTTTTATAAATAACCCAATTATCTCTGACTGCTGACGTCACCAATCAAGTCCCAACAATCTGCTTCTGCTGCGTGTCATCTTTCTGTCAGCAGCTGCTGGGGCCATTTTCCTGACTCACTCCTCCTGTCTGGTTTGGATATGGGTCATATGGGTTTGTGGCAGGTAGCCCTGCTGGATGTCTTCCTGTTTTAATGATAAATAATGATGCATCCTTCATCTGCATGATTCCCAAAGAAGGGGTCAGCAGCTGGAGGCTCTGGAGCCACATGAGGCTCTGCAGCCTCTCTGATGAGGCATGAACCTATCATTTTGGTTTGCACAAAGTGGTAAAAGCAGAGGTTTTGCAGATGTGTTTGGATTAATTACATTTTAAAACATCAAAAGCACGCTGTTTTATATAGAAAATAA
This sequence comes from Aphyosemion australe, assembly GCA_006937985.1. Lineage (NCBI taxonomy): Eukaryota > Metazoa > Chordata > Actinopteri > Cyprinodontiformes > Nothobranchiidae > Aphyosemion > Aphyosemion australe. The sequence goes on from SSNS01000583.1 coordinate 156,463, forward strand.
AATTCTAATAATTATTTAGCCTTTTAAAAGCCTGACTCTTTTGGTAATTTATTTAAGTCACAAAAAATGTACAACCTCATCTTTTTTACAGCTTTCCTAAATTAATGCAATATAAGGCAATAATCAACTAACAGGGAACATCATTTTCTTTAACTATCAGAAGAACTGTTATAGATCAAGAAATTGTGGGTTTCTTGTGAATAATGATTTCTAACAAAACAATTTGGAAAACAAATGTATAATTTTAACGATAAAGTTGATTTTGTGGCTGAAGACTATATTTAGTAATGAATGCTATCAAAAAATGTCTTTAAGTTATAGGAGTTGGACTCCTGCATCTCAGCTGTGTAGCTCAAGCAGAAAATATTTTACATTTGCCTCAAAGAAACCTTTAAAATCTTTTAAAAAGTCAAAAAATATTTACATTTTAAGAACAAAACACTCTCTGGCAAAATAATAATATAATATAATATAATATAATATAATATAATATAATATAATATAATATAATATAATATAATATAAAAAATATAATATAATATAATAATATAATATAATATAATATAATATAATATAATATAATATAATATAAAAAATATAATATAATATAATATAAAAAATATAATATAATATAATATAATATAATATAATAAATATAATATAATATAATATTAAATATAATATAATATTATATTATATTATATTATATTATATTATATTATATTATATTATATTATATAATACATCATCTGGAGTTTTAAAAAATATATAGTAACATAAATTAAAATCATATATTTAAAAATGAGTCTCATCGTTTGAAATGATCTAGTGGAGAACATCGCCCTCTGTTGGACAACTACAATAACAGCATCTAGAGCAGGAACCCCAAAGATTGGTCCTAGGATGACCTATTGACCTGCAGTCACAATCTATAATTAGACTGTGTTTGGGATGTTTTATGAAATGTTTACATAAACCTAATTCCACTTTCTTCTTATTTTTTTTAAACTATACTAATATTTTGACTAATTGACATCAGTGATTGAACCTTCTGCTGCTGCAGGTAAAGCAGATAAAGACACATGTAACAAAAAACATCTGCTGCTTCAAGTGGGACCATTAAAAATGTGTTACCAGTTTACAAATGCATTTTTACATTTTATTTACAGCATACATTTTAATGCAACTTCTGCACAAAAAGGCATCTACTAAAACAAAGTATTGTTTTATTTTAGCATTACTTATTCTGCAGCTAGTGTATTTTATACAGAAATAGTTGCAGATAGCTCTTTTTTGTCACCTTTTTAGCAGAGCATGCATCATTTAGTATTTGAAAAATGAGAGCAGATATTTGACTCTTTACTTCCAGAGTAAATGTAACATTAACATTAATGATTATTGTTACTTCTGATGCCTGCTGTAGACACAGAGAGGGGACGGACACGCTGATTGTGTTGATGATCTGACTAGTTTTTTTTAAAGGGGATCAGTGTGATGTCATCATGTGGCCATGTGACTCGTAAACCAGCTTAAGGGGATTATTGTACTCCTTCTGTCATATTTATTGTGTTTTATTACACAACAGTTGTTTGTTGTTGTTGTTGTTCTGTGGACGGCCGAAGCACTGATTTGTTTATTTTTTTCCACGCATGATTGGCATCAAATCGGTACAAGATTGAAAGATGAAGCTGAGTGTGTGTGCAGTGCTTCTGCTGCTGATCGGCTCTCTGCTGAGGGTTAACTGCAGTCTGCCCGTCTTCACTCCAGCAACAGCACAGCTGCAGGTAGGACAGGTGCATGCTGGGTTAAAAAAACTAACCATTATCATAATGTTTCCACCTGTAGACTATTAAACTGTTCCATCAGCTCTCAGATGTGTTTATAATCTGCTGATCTTTCCTGCAGGAGAAGGTTTCTGTAAACTCTGAGTCAAATGTAGTCAGATCTTTAAAGAAGAACGACTTCACACGACTTCCTGGAATCTGTAAACGCCTGAAGAGACGCAGGATCACCATCCTGGTAAATATCTTCCTTCAGTGCCAGGAGGGCCTTTTGTGTGTTGTCTTTGTCCACTCTTAGATGTTCATATTTCTCTGTTCTCAGGGTGAGTATGAAGGGTCAGTAATGCTCACCCTTCCTTTCCTCTTTCAGTGTAATAAGTTCTGTTGGGGACACACCTGGTGGAGGAACCAGAAACCCCCACCTGGCCAGGTGTGTCGGTGCCCCCGGGGTTCCAGATGTTCACGTTTCTTTCTTCACAGTCTCTGAACAAAGAACGAAAATCAGACATTTGCTTTAATATTGACATCTGTTTTTATAAAAGCTAATTTAAAAATTATATTTTTTTCTAATTCACATTAAATTTGCTTCTACTTGCTCTTTCTGAGTTTTTTTTGTCTTGGATATTTACTACAGATCAGTGCAGATGAAAGGATCACTTTAAATGTGAAAATAAAAATAAAACGTCGTGTTTACAGAACAGATTCGTTTTTCAGATGACAGAAGTGAAGCTTGAGGCATAAACACCACCAGGTGGAAGTGCAGAAACACTGATGACGTTTGTCTCTGACTTCCGCCAACATCTACGTTTACAACAGAAACAGGAAACAAAAAGAAAGGGTCAGTCCTACACCTTCAAAGTAAAAGCATTTATCAGTAAATATATCAGTGTATTGTAAAATTTAAATCACCAATATTTGATTATAATGCAAAATATTGGGCACTGAAAATAAATTATAAACATTTCAGGAAGAAAACCCAGTCACACGTGTAAGGTCAGGATATTTGTTAACATAGAAACTCCTGAAAGACTACCCGAACACCACCCAGCTATGTTTAATCTGCAATATCTTGTGTTTTCTCTTTTGTTGTGTTTGATATAAACTATTTAAAGTTTAAAACAAATCTGAATTAAGATATTTGATCAAACTAAATACATGTTAAAAAGAAGCTACAAATACAGAAAATCAATGAAAGACAAAAGTGTATTTGAGAGGATGACGTTTCTTAAAAATGCTAAATAAAAATTTGGTCTTTTAAAATTTTTTAAATAAATTAATTGTTTATTGTGTTATATTAACAATGACGTTATATTCGTAAGAAATTTTAACAAAAATAAGTTTGTTTAAACTTAGTTCCTATCATGTTAGCATGAAAACTGTGATTTTTGCTTTTATTCTGAAAATACTATACCGGAAGCATTACTTGTGTTTTTCCATATTATCGAAATGGTGTGAGGCTGTTCGCATTCCGGTGAATTTCACCAGCTTTCCGTCTAATAACCGTTAAATCTAACAGAGCCTTTGTGTCATTTGTCTTTTAAACCTTTTGATCTTCTTGTCGGTTCTCGTGTTGACTCAAAGATGGCGGCTGTTCCAGCTGATTACGGTGAGTGTCCGGTCTGGAGTTTAGCTAAACTGCTAATGTTAGCTTCACTTTAAACAGGTAAACAGTGTGTGAATGGGGGTAAATAATACCTGTAACCTCATAGTGTTTGTGTCTCTTTGCGTGCGTGTCTTGTTTAATAATAATTCCTCTATATGAACAGAGTTAAGACTGGTAAATGGTCTGAATTTATCTATTAGCTGTTAGCTGGCTAGCTAGTGTATCAACGTTTGTTATCTTTATTTTGAGTCTCACTTTTATTGATTATTCGATTCATAGATTAGCAGATCTTTTAAGGCTTTAAATATAACTTGGATTAAATGTTAAATTAAAGTGACCATATTAATAAGATTGTTTTTGTTGAACTTTACACTGATCTATATAAGTAAATCATTTAAAAACAGTGGAGAGGCAGAGTCAGACATGCATAAAATTAATTTGTGATCAGACAAACTAAACGTCAAAAATCAGATTTTGTTTTGGTTTGCCTAGATCTTCAATGTGAAAGATTTTATTTCCATAAAACTGTTTTTCAAGGTGATCAGAAAATAAAAATAATGAAACTCTTTACCATGAATGTATCAGCAGTTGAGCGCGGCACAAAAATAAGAAATCGGTATCGGCTTTCCATATCAGAATCAGTGCTTCTCTAGAGACATCAAAGTAAAGAGAGACACCTTTGTTCTTTTTCGGGATTCAAAATTGCCAAAGAACACATTTTAAATTGTACCTTACCAGCTGCAAAATTATTTTTTTGTTCCTCACTTTTAAACTAAACTAATTTGTCCAGAACAATTCACTTAGAAAAACTCAGATTAGGTTTAAAAAAACTTTTAACTATCTTGGAAAACTTTTTCTCAGCACTTTGACAGGTTAAGTGGGATTTAGTGAAATTGGCGACAGTAAAACTCAAATTTCGACCACCTTATTTTTAGATTTAGACACAAATTCTAAAAATAAACGGAGTTAGAAAGATTAACTGACTGATTTGATTATGTCTTTAGGATTCGGCTGCCTGCTGCCTTAAATCCCTGTGTTTTGTCTGAGCACCATGTAAGCAGACAGACAGACAGGGAAGTGAGAGTGAGACTGCACCAGCTCCAGAACCATTTGGTTACGGCTCAGTAACCAGCATCAGAGGACCAAGGTGGCTGTGGCGTCTTCTTCCATCTGGAGAAGCAGACTAATGGAGAGCGACTGTCGGATCCCGGTTGCTTGTTGTCGACCCCGGGTCCTCCTCCTCCATGCTTTGTTCTGGGGCCTCGTCTCACTCAGGTGAGTCTGGGCATCGAGGTCAGAAGTCCCTCTGGTTTCTTCATCAGGTTTTGTGTATCAGGCTGTTTATCAGGTAGAAGTGAGTCATTTACAGATCAACAAATCGTTTACATGAACATAAAACGCTAAAGTTCACTTTAGCCCAAATATTCCAGACAAAAACAAACAAGATTTCAAGATTATACAGAATTATGTCCATAATGTCCTCTACAGTCCAAACCATGTCTGTAAAATCCACAAGTATTTGATGCTTTAAGTGTTTTTTTTTATTTCAGAGTGTTCGGAGCAGCTCTGCTGAGTGACGAGAAAACCACAGGTACGCTGATGCCTCCAACACAAACCGTTCAGGGACTTAAAGATTCAAAACTTTAGATAAATATTATTTTTTGTCTCTGCAGCTGCTTTAAAGCTGGGCGCCCCCCCCTGCTGGTTAACGGAGGAGTTTGTGGTGTTGGAGGAGTGCGTCCACTGCAGCGACTTCAACTCTGTAAGTGAACCGGTCTCCTGGGACGTCTGATCTCCACTAACCAGTGATGCTAATGTAACACGTTTGTTCGCCTCAGAGGGCGCGATCCGCCTGCAGCCAGACGGGGTACGTCGAGAGAGTCAACTGCACCAAAACCGTCAAGGAGGTGTACAAAAGGTCAGATCAGAAGTATCTAAGCTCTAGACCTTGAATTTGGCAGCTGCTACAGATGTTAGGCAGAATAAAACTAAAACTCTTCTCTCTCTTCCAGCTGTCGCTCTGCTCTGATGGAGGAACATCTTTTCTGGAAGTTCGAGGCAGCCATGTTGGCTCTGACAGCTCTCTTTGCCGTCCTGGTGGTCATCCGTCAGCGCCAGCTGGATCGCCTGGCCTCTGAAAAGGTCCGCCGCCAGATTGAATCCATCTAGGATGGGGACTTTCTCTAGTTTTTATCACACAGCAGTAATTTTAACAGCTGGTGGTGCTGAAGTGGACCCGAGTTTAGAGATTGGACCCAGATCCACCAGGATGGAATACAAACCTGCCAGGAAAAGGACTGGTCAACACGAACAGATTTAAACGGATAAGACAAGGCAAGGAGGCAGAAGGATGTTTGAGCCTCACAGCTCATCTTCACCAGCGTCGTTACTTCCTGCTAAAACACTAAAACCAGAAATGTTCAAACTCACCACCACGACAGACTCTAAAGTATATGTTAATGCAGAAGGTTTATAGATAAGTGAGAATGATAAAAGGGGTGACTCAAAAACAGGAACTGGAGGTGAGATTTTAAAAAAAGAGCCGGGACTGCGTGAAAATAAGTGAAACTGAAATATTTCAGAAGCTGATCTGGATCTGACAGCTTCCTCTGAAACACTTCAGGGTCACTTATTGGAGCCAAAATGTTGATATTATCCTAAATCAGTGATCTGGAACATTCCCAAAGGACCATAGTCGTAGTAAATACATGCCAGTGTGGTTTTCCTCCCTTTAATGGACAAAGTTTCAATTTATTTTGATGTTAAAAGACAAAGATTGTTTGGTAATGATGGGAAAATGTTTATTATGAAATGAGAATTTAACTGTAAAATGATAAGCCAAAAAAACAACTTGATGTTTTAAACCTTCCTGATTGGTTCCCGTTACCCCTGGCTGATCTCTGATTGGTTGCTGCACCAAACGAAATGGAAGCAGGACAGAAACCTCCACGTGAGCATCTGTGAAACCAAGCTGTGACATCATCGTCTCACTCGGCTGTGAAGTTTTTCCTCGTGTCGTCTAAAATGTTTCATCAGCAGACGCCGTTCAGATGATTTTATTGTAAATAAGTTTGGTTTATTTTTTTCTCTGTGAAGTTTCTGACAAAATAAACTGAAGAGAAACATTTCGCTGAGTCGTCCACCTGTTGTGTGCTAGATTTAGCCAAAATGGCTGTTTGTCATGATTTTAGTTAAATCTCTTGCATTAGTCAATGGTCACCATGGATACCATAAAAAATTTCTACATCAGTATTTTCCTCACACATGACAAAAAAATCGGATTTCACTTGTGTTTTGATACCAATAAGTTTAAAAAACACTTAAATCAGCAACATAATCTACACGTTGCATCCATTCTCTTCTGCTTATCTGAAATCGGGTCACAGGGTCAGCAGCCTAAGCAGGGAGGCCCAGACTTCCCTCTCCCCAGCTACTTGGGCCAGCTCCTCCGGGGGAATCCCAAGGCGTTCTCTGGCCAGCTGAGAGACATAGTCCCTCGCGTGTCCTGGGTCTTCCTTTGGGTCTCCTCCTGGTTGCACGTACCTGGAAAACCTCACCAGGGAGGCGTCCAGGAGGCATCCTAACCAGATGCCTGAGCCACCTCAACTGGCTCCTCTCCATGTGGAGGAGCAGCGGGTCTACTCTGATCCCCTCCTGGATGGCCGAGCTTCTCACCCTATCTCTAAGGGAGAGCCCAGACACCCTGAGGAGAAAACTCATTTCGGCTGCTTGTATCCGTGATCTCGTTCTTTCGGTCACTACCCAAAGCTCGTGACCATAGGTGAGGGTAGGAACGTAGATCGACCAGTAAATAGAGAGCTTCACCTTCCGGCTCAGCTCTCTCTTCACCACAACAGACCGGTACAACACCCCCATCACTGCAGACGCAGCACCAATCCACCTATCGATCCCACGCTCCACCCTTCCCTCACTCGTGAACAAGACCCTGAGATACTTAAACTCCTCCGCTTGTGGCAGGACCTCGTCCCTGACCTGGAGAAGGCATTCTACCCTTTTCCGACTCAAGACCATGGTCTTGGATTTAGAGGAGCTGATTCTCATCCCAGCTGCTTCACACTCGGCTGTGAACCGCTCCAGCGAAAGCTGGAGATCACAGACTGGTGAAGCCAACAGGACCACATCATGGTCCCAAATGTTCATTTAAAGACTCGGGGAGACAGAGCATTTTCTGTGGCTGCCCCAAAACTCTGGAACAATCTTCCTTTTCACATCAAAACTGCTCAGACTTTGGATGTTTTTAAGGCATTGCTTAAGACGCATCTTTTTGACCTGGCTTTTAATGTAGATTAATTTCTTTTTGCTTTTCTTTCTATTTTATTTCTATTTCATGTGTTTTATTGACTTTTGAAAGTTCTGTTTTTACTATTGTTTTTTTTAATACTTTTATGGTTTTAAGCTTATTTTTCTTACAGCATGCCTTGTTTATGTATGTACAGCACTTTGGGTTGCGTGAGCATCAATAAGTGTGCTCTATAAATAAAGTTGACCTTGACATCATCTGCATGAAGCAGAGACCTGATCCCCTCACCACCTTGGCTGCACCTAAAAATCCTGTCCATAAACCTTATGAACAGAATCGGTGACAAAAGGCAGCCTACCGTACACATTGCACATTTTATTAAATCAGAACTTTTTGGCACAAATTCAAGAAAAGATTTAACCAACAGTAAATTTACAAAATACATGATTTTTAAAAAATAATTTCAAGTGTGAACCTCAAAACGTAACTCTCCCACTCAGGACAAACCTCCTCAGATGACATTAATTGTTGTTAAGGCTGAGATGATTAAAACCTTCCCTAAGTTAGTCATGATTTAATGTGTTGATGCTGCTGTAGACTCATTTAATGCAGATCGGCCCTGAAAATCCACCAGTTGTTTAAAAAAGCAGCTATGTGTAACTAAGTGTGTCTATTAGAAATAAACTGGGACAAGATGTCAGTATTTAGTTCGAGTCAAAAAATGATGAAAAAAGGTTGGAAAATATCAAAAATCCATTAAATCTTCACAAAGGTCTTAAAAACTTACAACTAGAGCACATTTTTATACAATAAATGCTCCTGATTGTGCGTCGTTTCGCTCTTGATAGTCCTGTTTTTTCTACTTTAAATAACTGATCTGTTATTTAAAATGAAATTATTTACAGGACAAGATGAAGCCTGTCCTGGAGTCTCTCGTCCATCCCGGTTCTATAAATGTTTCAGTCTTAAAAACACATCAGTTGTCAGTTGATTCGCTCGTAGGCCGTCACCGTAGCGCGCCTCCTTTTGTAGAGGAAGACAAAAACTCCACCCAGCAGCAGGAGGATCACAGGAGCCCCCATACACACCGCCATGATGGCGAGAACCAGGGGAGAGAACGAGTCAACGGGAGGAGAGCCGACGCCCACCAGCATGGTCCTGAAAGCAGAAACACAGTCAGGTTTTTTTTTTATTCACCTGTTCTGATTTTAAACATCTGATTAGAGAGAGCGAACAAACCAGCTGAGGAACATGGTGCTGTTGTAGAAGGGTTCTCCTGCCAGGCCGAAGCTCACGTTCATTCCCGTAGCTTCTGGATTTGAGTAGAAGCCACGGATCAGAGCAGATAAAGCCGCCGTTTCCGTTCCGTTCTGTGATTCTGGGTCAGAGTGGCGGCAAGGCGTGGCATCCTCCAGCACCGGATGGTCCTTCCTGTACGCCACCGGCTTCCACTGGACAAAACCCAGAATGTCTGAGCTGCCGTTCATCGAGGATACCCACTGGAACATCTGAGAGATGGAAGAACAAAAAAAATAACATGGTGACATCCGAGGAGGGCAAACCAAAAGGATACGCAGGCGCTGATAATCACCTTGAATATCGACGGCGTGTACTCGTCATCGATGGACTGGCGAGTGTCCACTCTGCTCAGCGGATAGGTCCCGCTCACTGCCTGCAGTTCCAACACAAACCTGGAGCTGTTTGATCTTGGCTGTATGCCGTTAAGCCACACCTCCACCTGGGAGGAGTTAGCAGAATGTAGGAGGCGGGGCCATAACTCGTTACGCCCCTCTGAGTCAAACACCGACAACTGAAAAGAACAAAACGTCAAACGTCTTTTTGTTTAATGTTCAAAGTCTGAGACTTTTGTCACCATGGCGACAAACCTGCAGGCAGAGCGATCCATTGGTGGAGTCCGGGGGGGCTCCACAGAGTAGAGACGTTGCACCAGACAGGTTGAAATGAGACCAGCTGAAGTCCTGCAGCTCGTACGGAGGGAAAAGGTCTGAGGAGGCCTCGGCTGTGTTGTTTACGTCATCATACTCCCACAGCTAAAACAAACAACAACAAAAGGGTTATCCAATAAACACGCATCAGGGTTTTCCCTATGGATGGATTAGCTAATGCTTCTGACCCGGCTGAAGACGACAGCAGAGCTGTACAAGATGCTGCTCTCTGGCTCCACCGTTAGGCTGCCGCTGGTATTACGAGCCGAAAACCGAGACCAGTTCACCTGAAACACAAACATTTAGACAGAAATCATACTTTGTGTGCAAAAATAGAATGAAAATGAAAAATAATCCAGACTGGGACACTGAGTTTTCCACATTAAGTCCTGCCAACTCCTCCCATACACAAATTATGATGAGTTTTTTTAAATAATTGAATATGTTTATTAGAATAAATAATATCTGAACATACAGCAGCAAGCTAATGCCTATGTGAATCAACAACAATTATCTGGCGGTGCAATAATTTTTAGTCAGGAAATTGTCCCATTTATTTATATGGAGGAGGCGGGGCTTAACACTTGTACTGCAATCAGCAACGAGAGGGACACGCTTCAACATCTGCATTCTGCTCAGTTTTACACTAAATGTATCCTGCATATAAATACTGTATACGTGCCAAACCTTGACAGTAGAAGAAGAAGTGTTAGTATGGACGATCAGCAGCGTCGGTGCCCCCTGGCTGCAGAACAGGTAATGCAGCGTGTCGTTTTGTCCCACAGCTCTCACATGCAGCAGTTCACCACCGCGAGGAACAGAACTTGAGTTTGGGTTCAGCTGCACCGACAGCTGAAAGATGAAAATTCAAAGATTTGTAAATCAGGAGTGATCGAAAGCTGCAGCAGCTTACTGGCTGTTTCATCGATCAGCTGAAAGTCGTTTCACAGAACTCACAACATGTCTGATAAGACTATTGATTCTTAACTGATTCAATTATCACAAGTCACATGACTGGTGTCTTAATGAGAAGTGTTCCTGAAGACTTAGGTAAGGGGTAGGCCAAAGAGGAGAAACAGGATTAAAGACACTGACATTTCACATTTGAATAATGTTGTCATTATTTCTACCTGATGATTAGCAATAAAATTATTTTTTTAATATTCAAGATCAATCAAAATCTGATTAGAACAAATAAATAATAATAATAATAATAGTAAATAATAAATAGAAAAAAACAAAGCAAAATACAATGACTGACCTGTTTGGGTATGTTTCTTATTTAAATGTTTTCTTCAAGCTGCCTTTTACCATTATAATAATAAGCGATTAAAACAAGCTATGTAGATAAACTGATGAATATAAATATTTGAACAAAGAAAAACTTTAATATCTCTGTTCAACACTTTCACTTCCTGCATTTTCCTCTGACACTTTTCGACTTTTTAAAGTCTAAATTTAAACCACGTCACTTCGCTGTTCTTACCTCTCTTTTGTACGTGTGTCCTCCGTAAAACAAACCTTGACATGAACGAAAAGTAAAGGCAAGTAAAATCGTACAAGCTAGTAACGTCCCTGTGGCCGCCATCTCTGTTGTGACCGAGCTGTGCTACGGATCACATGACCCCCTCCTTCATGTCAGGTGACCGCCCCGAGGTCCCGCCCCGAGTTAACAGCGCAGCCGTAGTGGTCGGCCGCCATCTTGGATGGGTCTCCATTCGCCCCCAGTGTATTCATTTCTACTGAGGAAGGCGCTTACCCAACTAAAAAACACGTTTTATTATGCTTTTTCACAAAATCAGACATGTGGTATGGCATGATGGTTAAAATATAAATATAATTTAAAAAAATGTAAATATAAAATCCCAACAGGTAGGCTAGAAAAGACGCACGTGTTCTGTTTTCTGTTGTACTGTAGAAAAATCGGGCATAGTAACTCACCCTGCGTTGACTCCAGTTGGTTTGGAGCAAAGACTGTATATATAAGAGGTTTGGAGCAATAACTGCAGAACAGTGAGAGTATAAACCAGCCTTTAGGGACCCTTCCAACATGGCTGCGATGATACGCTGGTCTCCAGTATCAATATGGGAGCATCAATGGGGCATCTACGTATTCATGTCTATGGTTAATAGAGCCAGCGATTATGGAAAGCCGTTTTAACATGTATTAAGCAGGCGAGATATGTATTTTAATGAGAGGTTCGATTGTTGATTAAACGTTAAATGGCTTGCCGTAATCAACAAAACCATCGCTGCCTCAAGACATGCCTAATCATACAATCGTTTTAAAGTCAAAGTCAACAGACTTGTTCTTTTTAAACCCCTAAAATTTTAGATTGTTCAAAGGCCTGACTTATTTGTTGAACCAATGACGTACAACAGTTAATTATAACCAGTAAATCAAAAAGAAAATCCTTAGCATTTATGTTTCTATTGTTTTATGATTTGTTTTGAGCTGTCATTACATATATTTACTGTTTGGATTTGGAAATTAACTTTATTGTTGCTTCAACACCCAGCATTCTTCAGCAGTTGATAAAATATCAGCCATAACAACAGAACTTCTATTCTCAACATTATGTAACATTACAGAAAATGTTTTAGTATGCATTGTACACATCTTTAATGGTGCCATTTACATGAATCCTAATGTTTTATAAGGTAATATACCTTATAAAACATTAGGATGTTTTGTATTTGTGTTAATTTTAACTAAACCAAATCACTTTAATCTGGAATAAAATCACAGAAACATCTTCAAACGGCTCAATTGCCAACAAAAGTAATTTCAGTAAAACCTTTTTGTTCACATGTGCACACATCTGGATTTTTCTTTAGATTTTGGAAGACTTCAAATCAATTCTGGGCATAAATATTCACAGGAACTGAGTGGACTTTGATTTGAAAGCGATTAAAACAAAAAGGCAAACATTTAAACCAAAGGAACGAGTCAAGTTTTCTAACGTTGTTTTATTATGATTGAGTGAGTCAGGTGGTCCCCACACATGCACACACACACTTAGATACAAACAAACAGTCAGAGTGACTCTGCAGCTCAGCCTGGATCTACTCAGACCTATTCGGCTCCTTGTCCTCCCATCTGCTCGCCTTTGTCTTTCTTCTTGTGCCCGGAGACAATATCATCAATACGTAGCAACAAGATGGCCGTCTGCAAAACACAAGAAAATTATAAAAACTGCGCTCAGTGAAGGTAAAAAGATATTACTGATCAGATCAGATCTGAGTGTGATTCTGACCTCAACAGCAGTCTTGTAGGTCTGAGCTTTAACAGCCAGTGGCTCCCAGATGCCAAGAGCCGTCATGTCGGACAGAGAGCCGGTTTCTCCATCAACGCCCCAGCACACACTGTTGTCCTGAGTGTGTTTGGCCTGAACACACAAAGCATATTAAATGCCCGTGTTAACCAACCAGCAGCATATTAACTCCAGCCAAACGCTCCAGGTTTTAAATAAAACTTGTTGTTACCCTGAGTGACGTTAGAACTCGAATGGTGGAGGCTCCACAGTTCTGGATCAGGGTTCGGGGGATGACCTCCAGAGCCTGGGCCACAGCGCGGTACGGCCACTGTTCGACGCCCGTCAGAGCGCGGGAACGCTCTGTCAAACGCTTCGACACCGCCATCTCCACAGCGCCGCCACCTGGAAGCAGGAATGGCTCGAGCAGCACGTTACGGCACACCTGCATGGCATCCTGCAGGTTCCTCTCCACCTCCTGAGAACACAAACATCATTACAGACGGCACAGATTAACCTGACTGATCTAGAAGACGGGGGAAACTCACCGCCAGGATCTCCTTGCTGGCTCCTCTCAACAGGATAGTGCAGGCTTTGGGATCTTTACACTCTGTGACGAAAGTGAAGTACTCGTCTCCGATCTTCTTTATTTCAAATAGCCCCGCCTTCAAACCAATGTCTTCCTCACGCAGTTCGTCCGTTCGGCTCACAATGCGAGCTCCACACGCCCTGAAAAACACAGCAAACGTATAACGACATGTCGCTGCGTAGGATTGATTTGATTAAAGTTTTCTGCGTAACAAAACAGCGTACCTGGCGATGCGGTTGTTGTCAGTCTTCCTCACACGGCGAATGGCAGTGATGTTTGCCTTCACCAAGTAGTGCTGAGCCAGATCTGAAAGGGTAAGAAGAGTTAGGAATGAATAAATAAATAATTTTATTTGAATTTGTAATGCAAAGACTGAACACCACCAGAGAAAACTGGTTCAGATACCTGAAATGCCTTTTTCGGTGAAGATCAGGTCTGGTTTGAGGCGGATGATATCCTCACAGATCTGATGGATGTATTCTTCCTCCAGCTGGAGGATCTTGGCAAAGTCTTCCTCCTTAGTTATCTCTATGTCCGTCTGTAGAATAAACCAGGTCAGTGGCCTAGTGGTTTGAGTGTCTGCCCTGAGACTGGGCGATCGGGGTTCAAATCCCGGTCGGGTCATACCAAAGACTTTGAAAAAATGGGACCCAATGCCTCCCTGCTTGACACTCAGCACTAAGGGGTTGGATTGGGGGGTTAAACCACCAAATGGTTCTCGAGCGCGGCCACAGCTGCAGCTCACCGCTCCCCCAGGGGATGGGTCAAATGCGGAGAACAAATTTCACACACCAGTGTGTGACAACTAGTGGGACTTTAACTTTAATAAAAGTGAGGTAAATACTGATTTACATAAACCGGTTATGTTGTAACACAAATAAAAAGCTCGCTATACCTGACTCTCCCCCTTTTTGTACTCCAGAGAACAGTCCAGCAGGATGATGCGGGGATTTTTGATCATCCTCCTCATTCTTGGGTGAGTCACGTCTTTGTTCACCATCACTCCTTTCAGCACACACGAATCCTCGATGATGCCACCTGGAACCTGAACACAACATGGGCATTAGGAGACAAAGAATGAATGTAATCACCTTTATGCAGGAAACATTTGATCTACTGTTCTAAAGTGATCAGGTGTAATGAGCAACAGTCATACCTTCTCTACTTTGGCATATTTCTTGATGTCGATCTCTTTGCGTCCGTTCTCCTCCAGCTCCACCGTACGAACGGCGTCCAGCGCGATGCTGCAGGCCAGCTCCGACCAGCGACTCAGGGCTTTGGTGTTGATGGCAGAGTGGACGATCTTCAGCATCATGGAGCGGTCTGAAGTGTCCACAGGGCCGCTGGAGGAGGATAACAATAGAGTCAAACTTCCTGTACAAGTTCCACAAGATAAATTCTCATTCATAAATATTTAATGTTATTTCTGAGCTGCTGTTTTGTTGGCTTACAACAAATCAAAAATAAATATAATGTAACAAGACGATGACAGTTTGTCAGAAGCTGTGCTGCTGAGTACCCCATCCCTACTGACATGACAAGGACAGAAACGGTCAGATTCTACCTGATTTCCTTCAGAGTGTCCAACATGTCCTCCAGAGCCTGTCTGTAAGCACTGATGATCACTGTTGGGTGCATCTGCTGCTCCAGAAACTGTTCAGCCACAGCCAACATCTCTCCAGCTGAGATCGACACATTAAATGACAGATGTGAAATTAAACGAGGTGAATTTCCTCTAAAGGGCAAGTTTGGGCTTCTTGAGATTCAAGATAAAGTCCTTATACCCAGTATGATGACTGAAGTGGTCCCATCTCCCACCTCTTCATCCTGTGTGCGGCTGATCTCGATCATCGACTTGGCTGCGGGATGCTGTACCTGAATCTGTTGCCATGGAGATGCAGGATGTTATGAAACACTGAAGGAATTGATGAAGTGACAAATTTCCAAGTGCTTATGTGACCCTGACCTCTCTGAGGATGGCATTTCCATCGTTTGTCATTACGATTCCTCCTGTAGGGTCAAGCAACATCTAGACAAAACGATATGAAAACAAGGGATGTTACTGACTAGTGTTGTCACGGTACCAAAATTTCAGTATTCGGTACCGGTACCAGTGAAAATCCACGGTTCTCAGTACCAAACAAAAATTTCATTTAGACTAAATTTATCAATAAAAACATAAATTTTCCTGTACAGTGCTTTGAGATGACATCTTTTGTGAATCAGTGCTGTATATAAGAAAAATGAACTGAATTACTGAAGTACTACTATCATAACATGTTTTTAATGCACTTTTATTTAATCAAAATGTGTTTTTATTCATATATTTTTGTAAACCTGCTAGTTATCCAGACTAGAACCTCTAGTTAGAACAGCCTCATTGACAAACTGATTTTCAGGACATAAACACTGACTGAGCCATACATTGTTGTTCATCTTTTGGAAACACATTACAATCATTAAAAAAAGAAAAACTCTGGTCTGTGAGCAGTCAACGCCTTTATGTCATCCTGTTAGTTTGTTTGTTACCCTAATTAAACGTATAGGAGATTTAAATAGTTAATAAAGATGATGGTGTATTCACACCGCACTCTATGTAGTACTGATTCTGACACATATGCAAATTTTTTGAAAGCGACTAGTCTGAACGGTCATGTCGCATTAAATCCGCCTCCTACGTCACTGATCAGCGGAGGTGAGCGTCGTGTCAGGACGTTTCTGATGACAAGCGCTGACAGAGGCATTCAGGGGTCTGTGGGACATCCTGTCAAGTTTTGGAATTAAAAATACAAGAAAGCATGAGAACGGGAGGAGCTGCTGGAGCGAAGCGTCTCTCCTGTCGGTCTCCGTGACAGCGGGGCGGGGTCTCCGTGAATGAACTTTATTTACCACATCAGCTGGTCCACCGCTCGCCGTCACTCTGCGTTCTGCGGCGTTGCTTTAGAAGCGACTGCACATGCCCAGTAAATGCGCGAATCATGCGCATCAAGGATCCGGGTTTAGACGGGTCCTCGGTTGTTACAGCCCTTGGCTGTTTTGTGTTGTATTTTAAACTTTCCTGTTTTCTCCCTTCCTGAGTGTGAGAGGAGAGCACCTGCAGCACCTGGCTCCACTCTCACTAATTGCCTCCACTTTTGATTGTACCAGCTGACCCAACTTCCAATCAGCCCTGACTCTGCTTTAAAGCTGAGCAACACCTTAGATTCTGGGAGTGGCAGGACAGGAAGGAGCGCTGTCCTGTTGACTCCCTGGCGGTGTTTTATATTCTGTGTTTTCTTGATTTTTAACAGCTTGTCTCAGAGTTTAAAGTTTTAGCTAGATTGTGTGGTAACCCTTTTGGGGTGAATTCTGTAAACTAGGGATGGAGAGATTCACCGATCTGAGCCGGTGGTTCGTTCATGACGTTAGCGATGCGACTGCACCGGTAGCTTCAGTGCGCACCGGTTATAACTGACGGCTGTATCGCAATGTATCTTTCCGTACGTGCCTCTCATCGGTTAAAACCATGGTTACATCGATTACTTCATTGTTTTCCTGCTATGTCCTCGTTTTTTGAGGCACATTGAACGCACCGTCCTTCTCTTTTAGCGGAGGCCAGGTGGTGCGCAGCCGCAGTTAGAAAAACCATCGTGGGACAATATTAACCGACGTACGAGCTTCCTGTCTTGTCAAAATAAAACTTTCTAAAGTCCGTGTGACCGGTTTCTGCAGCAGCGTATTCTTCCGAGCATTCTTGTTGATCTGCGCAACTAAAGCTTTGTGTGAGGTAATTTAAGATATTTCCTTATTATTGTAACATTTGTGCAGAACTAAACAACAGACAGAATGACATTTTAGTTCAGAGAAGTTCAATAAACAGCTGAGATGAACTCACATCTCAGCCTGGACTTTTCTCTTAAAGGAACAGTAACATTAGGCTACAACAGCTTTTAATATATCCACATATGGATCATTACCATATTTAGAAGTGTTTTCAAATTTTTACTGTTTCATAATAATTCCAAATAATTGAAAAATGATGAACTCTAATAATTTTCTGATTCTGTTGGTTTATTTTTCTGTCTAAACCTAGTGTCAACCCCCTTATTTCAAGTATTGTAGCAATAATGTTATGTATAATATGTAAAATATCACTGATGAAGTGCATTGTCTTTTAATGTTGCATTTATTGATTAATCAAAAACAATAGAGGATCAAATACATCCTTCACAGAGGAGAGGGAAAATCATTTTGATATTTAAAAATCAGATGTGGGCTGGAAAATCTTTTTAATGTGTTGAATCGTTTAAAATAGCATCATGAAATGTATCGAATCGAAAATCGTTTTCAAATCATTAAAGAATCGTCAGCAGGGATGAATCGTATCGAATCGTATCGCCAGAGGGTTTACCGTATCGTTAATGTATCGTATCGCCAGTAGCGTATCGAGATACGTATCGAATCGGCCTCAGTGGTGGAGATTCACATCCCTACTGTAAACATGTCTGTCAAGTGCAGACTAGAGGTTTTCCCTGAGTTAGCCTGTATGCCTGTAGAAAGGTAATGTGAAGTCCAATTAATGTGGCATTCACTTTGGGGGTGGCGACCCAGTAAAGATGGGAAAACATTTGGGGCTAATTCTCTGAAGCTTTTTGTTTAAGCTGTATTTTGGGTCTCATGTTAAGTTGTAAGCAAACAATTCAGTATTCATTCTGTTAACCGTTTACGATGTAATCCTGGACAACTATTCATTTGTGTAACAGTAATGTGATGTCTTTCTGACGAGCCTGCTTAAAGCAGACTAAGACATCACCTCAGTTTAGGGTTTGGTTTGCTGGTTTTGGTAATGAGACTTTTTGTTAATTATGTTAACCCGCCAGTTTAGTTTGTTTGCATTTGGATACTTTTGTTAATAAAACATCTTGCCATGATTTTAACATCTGAACATGTCTCCTTATTGTTACCCAGACCACCTGGACGGTCTGGTTCGTAACATCGGTACTACCGGTACCTACGAAATCTTGGTATCGTGACGTTTACATTTTTGTAGTACCGGGTCGGTACCGAAGAACCGGTTCTTTTGACAACACTATTACTGACTCATTCTATTAACTTTTATTTTGGTGATTCTGTACAGACAACCTCACCTTCATCATGGCCCGTGGGCCGAGGCAGGTCCTGATCACATCTGCTATGGTCTAAAATAAAGAGATCACACTGTTAGGTGTTTTCACAATGTCTGAGAACAAAATATTTAAGGGCTGGGAAAAAAAAAGCACAATTTTAAACCAAATGAAGCATTTTCAGTCAATTAGGGGAACCTCTACTCTAGTCTGGCCTTTTCTTTCCCAACTACTCAACATCAGCATAATAAAAACAAAGTTTGTCTAGATTGGCCTCATCTCAAACATTTAAAAGTTTTCTTCCACACTCAAGACAGATGAGACTGTACAACACAAGCTTAAACGTTTTACCGCAAAAACGGACCTTTGCGGCATTGATGTTTCCAGTTTGGACTTTACGTCCCGATTCTCTCTTCACATTCTGGTCTGAAAAGAAATGGACAAACAGGGTGTTTTTACTCTCACAGCCATTATTTCGAATAACTAAATAAAATGACTCAGCAATTACAGATAGTTGGTTTTACAGAAAGTCATTTGTCAGTCTAGTTTGCCAGATCTACAACAAACCAACATATTAGGTCTAAAATCCCACATTAATAAATACAGCTGTGTATAAATATGCAATGGATCAATTTTAACAAACTTACACTATTCAAATGCTTCAAAATGAATACGAAAGATTTAACAATCACTTAGGCCGAAGTGCATCTATAACTAGAATCCTTCAAATTATTCTCCTTACAGTTTATTTATTTTACATACATGCATACACCGGTATAGAAATTATGCACTTTTTATCTTTTCCATCAAAGTAAACCGGGTTGTTGCATCTTTAAAATTCTATATAAATTCTGTTGCACTGATTTTTTTAAACTAGTAATATCTACATGTCTAAATAAAGCATTTTCTAATTCCATTCCACATAAATTAGTATTTATATTTTAAGTGTTTGTTTTGTTGCTGTTTACTTCTCCTACATTGAATTTAATTGCTGCTGTGACAATAACATTTCCCCACTGAGGGACAATAAATTAATTTTCTATTCTATTCTGAAATAATTGGAAAGACAAAATGGACGGAATACACAACAGTTTAGAGCTTTCGTGATTTCATACGCTATGTTCAGTCACAGCGCACACACAAAGCTAATTAAAGTCGTGCTAAAAAGCTGCATCAAAAGTAATTTCACGTAATAATGAATTCTTATATAATGTTCGCAGGTGTCTAACTGCACGCTCATGCTGAGTAGGGGACTGTTAGCTTACGTTAGCCTAGCCTAGCATCCCTACACGCTTTCCGCTACTTCTGAACACGAGCTAAAGATGCTAATGATACCGGTTGGGTGTGGATGCTATCAGTAGCATGTAGGCTAACAATGCTAATACCGGTGAAGTAAGATGACGTTCGGCTCAGCTACAACAGTTGGTTGGTTAGCACATGCTTAGCCGCTTTGTGTCCCAGCCGACCTGCCCCGCGTTCAAATAGTAACAAAATTGAGTGAATTGCAGATACTGGCGGCAAGTAACCCGTTGAAAGAATAGTTAAGGATAATTCCGATACTTACTAAGCACTAAAACCTGCTGGCCGAGCATTTTGAGACCGAGATGCCAACAGCAGTAGCCTCGAAGGTTCTGGGTGGCACGAGGAGAGGGACGGCTCAGACAGAATGGGCGGGACATTACTTGAGATCCGGCCAATTAGCAAAGACTATTGTTTTGATTGACACGCGCTTTCACCAATAAAGTGAATGAGGTAGACTCTACTAGTAATAGGCCTTTTATGGAGAAAACCTACTAGATCCCATTCCGATTTTGCAAAAATTTTATTTTTCAAATATTTAAAAGGATTTTTATGCGTTTTAACACTCGAGAAACTTGCAATGTTTGTTCAGTTGATCCCAGCAATAATCATTAAGCTTTATTACAACACAGAAGCATGGAAATAATGGCTGAGCAAAGACCAGGCTCACTGAATTATAATTTCAATTTCTTTAAAATCACGTCTTCAAATAAACATAAAAAGCTTAAAACTATTTTAAAAAGCTATTGGTGTATTAATTCAAGAGAATTCAATTAACAGTCAGTTGTCAAGCATTATTTTATTACATAATCTCAGCAGAGCTTCTCGACACAAACAAGCTCACAAAACAACCAAAGACTCTGCCAAAGTATAAGTAAATAAATAAATAAATAAAAATAGCTCCAAATACCAACTGCACAGATGGTGTTATATAAAAAATGCATTTAGTTTTCTTGCATAAAAAACAAATGAATAAAAAAGTGCACAAGATGGCTTTATAAATTAATACATCAATAAATAGTTCTATCCAGTGAGGACATATAACAGGGTTTTGGGGGCAGTAAGGAAATAATCTGATTGGTAGAAACAAAAAAATGGGTGGATCATGTCCTGACTTGTTTCCTGCTCAAGTTCTGGTGTGTCACCAGGAGAAGAGCTCTTGCTGTCCATTCATGTCTGTGTAGTTGTCACAAGACTAGATCTTTTTGTTTATCAGTCAGCTTTGATCATTGGGTGAGTCTTTGTCACAGTTCGTCCTTAAACCCGGTCAGCACTAGACTGTGACTCGCCTCACTCTTCAGGAACTTCAGGAAGTCTTTGAGCTCTCGAGTGCCCTGAAATCAAGATATCACACAACCATTAGACATCGTGTGACTTGATGAACTCAAGCTGAAACAGTTAAAACCTGGTACCTGGTATCTAATGGGCTCGTCCTTTTTACCCACTGGAGCAAAATAGATGGTTGGAAAGCTGGAGAGAAGAATAAAAACAGGAAATAAAGATTTTGTGCATTTACTTCTTTAAAAGTGCTCATTAAAATCGTCACATTCACCCTTGGACGTCGTATCCCAGTGGGACGTCATTATAGATGCCGTTCATCTTGGCAATGACAACGTTTGGGTCAGAATGCAACTGAGAACACACAAAGAGCATTTTCAGATTAACAAGACCTAATTCTAGAGTTTATTGCACTGAAACTGAATAAAAAACACAATAAAGTACAAATGTGTACCGTGTCAGCCAGCTCTCTGTAGACCGGCTCCAGCTTCTTGCAGTGTGGACATAGCGGAGAATAAAACTGAATCAGAACATCTTTAGCTGGATCATTCACGATTTCATCAAATGATTCTGCCACAACCACCTGTGGTGTTGAAGACAAAAAGAGGTCAAAACAAATGTTTTCAGAGCAAACAGTCACTCTCACAAGCAGCTCATCTCACCTTAACAGGAGCCGTGTTCTTCTCAGGTACGGGTTCTGATTTAATGTAACGTTTGAGACGACCGGCAAAATAATCTTCAAGGAACCTCTCCAGTGACTGACCATCCCTCCTGAAACACACCAGTCAACCTTCAGCCTCCTGAACACTGACTAGCTGTAAACCTTGCAACGTGAGCAGTGTTTCCAAGAGATAATGAATAAATAAAAGCATTTCAACTGAAGTTTGTCCCTGATACATACGTGAATTCCTCCCTCATGATGTACTTGTGTCCCAGTTTGGTCCGGATTGTGACAAACGGCAGCTCTCCTCCATCTGATGTTCCCAGACCGTATTCGTCCTCCAGCTCAGCTTGGAAGTCCTTTTTATTGGCTACTGAGAACATTAAGCCACGCCCAGGGTATTTAGATGCCACCTTCATCACCCTGGTGACAGGACATACAGTAGAGAGTTCTAAATACACCTTTCCTGTCCACACACTCAACCACCTGCTCCCATAAGCAGGCAACAAGCCAACACTTGAATTTATGCACCACCTGTATGTTTGTACGTCACCTGTTCCTCCAGTAGTTGGACCCTCTAACGTTGTGATGATAATCCAAGTCATAATATGCCGTCAAGAGGTCACGGACTCTCAGACGATCTC
The DNA here is from genome assembly GCA_006937985.1 of Aphyosemion australe. Classification (NCBI taxonomy): domain Eukaryota; kingdom Metazoa; phylum Chordata; class Actinopteri; order Cyprinodontiformes; family Nothobranchiidae; genus Aphyosemion; species Aphyosemion australe. The sequence continues at coordinate 178,881 of SSNS01000583.1, forward strand.
TGCTCTCCATTGTCATGTGAGGACACATTCCATATCTATACATACAGATGGAGTGAAACAGAGACATTGGCTTCTTTATTGTCCTTCAGATGCATTCAGTGAAATCAAAAAGAGTCTCACATGTGATCTCTGATGAATCGTCTCAGGGAGCTAATGGTCAGGTAATCTTTGAAGACAACGACACTGTCCTCAAAAGTGTTGGACAGTCTAGGAGGTCTGAACAGCAACACACTCCTGTGAAAGCATGGATAACTCACATTAACACATTAAACACCTTTTGAAGTCTTGTAGTGTGATCTTTGCAAACTTACTCAGAGTCAGCATGCTCCTCAGCAATCTGCAGGTCAGTGATGTGAGCAAATCTGAACTGACCTCTCAGCAGACCAGCAGCTTTCAGGAACTCAGCTAGACGAGAGCTGTCACTACCTGAGAAAACACCTGAGACACACGCACAACAAAACATCAATTCAATAACACGTGTGATTTAAACACAATATGGTGGTTTTACAAAACTGTATAAAGTCTTTGTAGTTTATGACTAAGTCACAAAGTCTTTACATCAGTCATACCAACAATGCTTGCATCGTAGTTTTTGACAAAGGTCTGGAGGTCTTCTTTAGACTTCAGGTGAACCGAGTCTGGACCAGTTTGTTTCGTCATGTAGTTATAGATCCCATCTGAATTCACAGATATTTACACATTCATTTTTACTGACTTCATGACATTTTTAACTAATTTATTTCATTGATTTATTTTTTTACTTGCAGTCCGGGGTCCATCATAGGGCGCAGAGTCCTTTCCATACCTGAAGATCTTCAGTGTGGGATACCCCGTGACCCCAAATCGACCACAGGTTTCTGTGTGAGCTGTACAGTCCACCTGGCAGACAGGTGAGACACACAGGTCAGGTGTGATGTTTGTTTTCTCTGTTAACAATGATTATACATTCATATTGATATTGATACCTTTGCTAGCTGAACAGTCCCCTTCAGTCGCCTAGCTGCTTTCTGAAACTCTGGAGCTAATTTCTTGCAGTGACCACACCTGAGAGGATGAAATTAAAAACAAAGACAGGATATTAAAAAAGAAAATAATAAAATTAAAAATTAAACACATACAACAGACAAGAGAGGAAAAGAAAAACACTGTAACACAACCAAAACAGCTATGCTAACTGGGTAACCAGGTTACCATGGCGCGTAGAACTTCACCAGCATGGTCTCGTGCTCCGTTGCCAGGTAGTCGAAGTCTGCGTCCCCGAGCTCGAGCACGTCCCTGCGTGAAAACACGGCGACCGGATAAAAAGACAGCAACGCTAGCGAGACGGCGGGAAGCAGACAGATGAGGGACATCACGGCGAAGACAAAATAGACCCGGTGGGACACGGAATAAATAAAAACATTAAAAAGATGTAACCATCATCCCGGAGCTAGAGGATCGGTGGCCAATCAGAACGAAAAGAGGCACTAACAGATAGATTTCCGGGTATTGTTTTCAAAATAAAAGGCACATGTTGATTTTTAATGAATAAATTAAAGTCAAAAGTTAAATTAGGGAAAGTTGTTTTAAAATGTAGTAGTAAAAATTATATTTTCTTATTTTTTTTCTGAAACCCTTCCTATTTTGTGAAAGCTGTAACACGATGCTTTTAATTTGAAGATTACATATCTATTTTTGATTGTATTTCCTGTAGCTTGACCATTAACACCATAACACCCAGCCGTGAAATAAAAGGCGGGACTTGTTGAAAAATACCGGAACGCTGCACGCCCATTGGTCCAACAACAGATGTGATGTAACCGTACTAGTGGTCAAATCACCTGCCAGTTTAAAAATAATTCTTAGGCCTTTTCTTTTTATGAATGAAAATATCTAGATGATTTTTTTTAATCGAAAATATTGCTGTAAACTCAAAATTTATTTTAGATATCAAATGTTAAACTATCTGGCAAAAACAGGTATGAATACATAAGGGTTTTGCCAAAAGACATGATATAAAACAGAATTTTAAATGGTTGATGCCAAGAAGAAAAAGACAAATGCATAAACTGGGAAATGTAAAAATAAAATCTCTTTATTAAATATGACTTTGAGTCATTCATATTCAATATGAATAAACAAGAATTTCAAAACCATCGTAGAATGCAGGTGCATCCTTCCCAAACACCAAAACAAGGTGAAAAAAATGACACAAGTGGATTAATGCAATTTCACCAATGTGTGACGATGACTTGGTAGTTTAACTTTAAAACTGCAGAAAACTACTGACAATCTGCCAAGAACAATTTAAGATAAAACCAAATCTGTTCTAAACTAAAGAGGTTAGGTTTTGTTCTCCACTGTTTGGATTGCATCACACCTGAATTATTCATGAGGCATTCACAGTGAAGAGATTAGGATTAAAGCTCCTGTTCAGTCATCAGTTTTATTGCCAAATCTGGATGGAGACAGAGAAATAAGGCATTTTTATAATTCCAGGGTATTGGTTATTACTACAACACGTGTGATTTGACTCACTTTAATAAATACTCCTTCTGAAATTGTGTCCTCAGTGGAATTCAAACAGATTTAATCTGAAAATCTTCACGTAGTCCGGATTATTAAATGACTGATTCACTCAGTAGGTCAGAGTTTATTTGTCATTCTGAAACATCTTCAGCATGCGGTGCAATCCCACAGCAGCAGTCCTGAATCAGTCCTCGCTCAGACGCCCACTTTGTGATCAATCAGACTTCTCTTTAGGTTTCTGGTTCAGTCAGGAGCTACGCTGTGTCGGCTCAGCGGCTGGTCCTCCGGCGAACAGGAAGTGGACTTTTGAGATGCAGAGAGGAAAAGCTTCATGAGCTCCTGGAAACGAAGACACACCTGGAAGAAAATGTTGATATTTATAAGTAAAAGTAAAAGAAAACTGAACACTGAAGCTCCGCCTACTCTCACTTGTTGGACAGTCTTATTTCCCAGCTGGGACGACACCTGTCTGAATGTTTTTCTGTTGGCTCCTCTCTGCTGACAGGCTGTAAGGATGATGCGGTCAGCCTCCCTGAAACAGAAAAGACCCATTTACCATCAATATTTCAGACTTCCTTCATTTAATTTAAACAATTCTATCAAGTTTTTAGAGTATACGTTCATGTGTATATTATATTTTATCATTTCAAATACTTTTTAAATAATTTTCCTACATTTTTCACCAATTTAACTATATAAAAAAAACAAAAACACAAATAAAAACTGAAATGTTACAAATTAGATGCTTAAAATTCTGTTGTAGAGGAAATAAAAACATATTTGGGGTATTTATAACACTAGAATGTTCCTGAGTGGTTTTCTGATTTATGCTAAACAGGAAACATTAAAAACAAACAGAACTTCTTCCAAATGTGTTTTGTTTAACAAAAAGCTGTTTTTCATTTAAAACCACAATATAAATAAATAAAATGTTCCCACATATTTCACTCTTCTATAATGTGTGTTCTCAACTGACCGAGTCCAGACGACGACCTTCTCTCCGTTAGACGTCACGGTGATGTTCTTGGCACAAACCGCTCGCTGCTCCCTCTCTTCCTCACTCTCACTTCCCAGTGGAGTGTTGATGACCATCGTCTTCTCCTGGTCATGAGGATTCTGGGTAGCGGAGTTCATTTTAGTGGTTTTGGAGGAACCGGTGTGGAGCTGCTGGAAGAAATCCTGGACCTCCTCCTGCAGGTCTGGATGGTGTCTGAGTAGAGAGGAGACCTGAGAGGAGAAATCAGAAAAAAGCTTAATGGCTGATTCTTCTGGACTGAAATTTGAATAATTAACATCACAACGGCAAGTGTTTTACAGTCAAACCAATTAGAAGCTCATTCTAGATAAACTGCTTCCTGTGGAGGGTCTACCTTGTCTATGTCCTCTGAGGAGGGGGCGGAGCCTCCCTGCAGCAGAGTAACCACCTGCTGGTAAATTGAGGAGCTTTCTCCCAGACTCCACCCCAGTTGCCGTAGAAAGCGCCTGCTGCGCTCAAACAGCTGCTGCTCCAATAGCTAGACAGAGAAGGAAATGGTTAAAACACGTAACCAGAGTCAAATCACGTAAAGTCGCCGTGTTTTCACCCACCAGCCCACATCTACGAGCCTGTTTGTGGTTCAGGAAGGCAGCAAAGTCTTTGAGTAGCTGAGGCCAGGACCGCAGGACACAACTTAGTCTGTTGTACAAGATCTCAAAGGTCCCCAAGGCCACTGAAGGTCCCACAGCTGAAAGTTCATCCAACACCTGCAGCAGCTGCTCAGGAAGGCCTGGGTGGTGCTGCACCACTTCACAGACCTGTACAGAAAAAACATGTAGGAGATCACAATTAATTAATTTAATCTCTGCACATCTCTCCTCTGATTGGCTAACAGCAACACGACTCTACCACTGACTCTGTTTGCTCTGCAACGTTGATGTTTTATCTCCACCAATAACACAAGCCTGGAGGAGTTCTGCTGTGTGGTGGAGTTGCTAATGCTAACGGTTAGCTTCTACTAGCCCAGACGTTCTCTGCTGTTTCCTGGACGCTAAACCAACAACAGCCTTCCCCGTCGTGAGTCAAGATGGGCGAGTCCATGAATCTGTCAGGATTTTCTAATCCTAGAGTTTCACCTAGAGTCTATTTTCTATCAGAAGCTGATGCAGGAGATAGGTGGAGGAGACTGTTTTCATGTTCAGCCTGCAGGAAACACTCAGAATGACTGATCATTTTCAAAGATAAATATTTGTGGTTCAGGTAGGACCACTAGTGAGAGGTCTCAACCTGCTTTATGGCAATAACTGTTTACTGTGCCGGTAGCTCATATAAATGCTAGAAACTAGCTTTTTCAGTTTGACGACTGTCAAAAACACAAGAAGAAGTTTGCTTTTTTAGTTGGCATCATGGCGGACCCTGGAAGTAAAAGTATAGAGTCTTTGGAAGGAAAGAGCTAAGACCAGAGTGAACATCAGCACATCTACACTCGTTTGAGGGAGCTAAAGGAGGCTACAAAATCACGGACTGATGGTGACCTGGCTTTGTTGCTACTGGACTTATTTGGAATATTTTTTGTCCAACAGTGTGGCTCTTTTTACTTTGTGGTTATTTTAGTATTAGTTGGCTCATGTTAGCGTTAGCTCGTTGTTAGTGCTAGCTACAGCAGGCTGCAGCAGGGTTGTTTATGACAGCTGTAATTCCACTTTCAACCAGTAGGGCGGAGGAGCAGGAAACCTCTTAAGTGCTACGTTAAACAAACAGAACAAGAATTAGAGGACTTACTCGCTGGAGATAATCTTGAGCAAACACCACATCCTCAGACTCCCTCTGATCGTCATCGTCGTCACCATCATCATCATCATCATCATCATCATCTGTTTCTTCTGAAGAGTGCTGTTCCTAAAATACAAAGTTTTACAGTTAAAACAGGTGAAGTTTTTATGCACATCAAACTTTTTAACAACTGAATATAATATTTTGTGTTTTAAGGTGTGATCGATTATTATTAAATAAAAGGATTTGACCTTCTGCTGGATGACAGATCCTCTGGATCCATCTGAAAAGTTGTCTCCATCTTCATCATCTTCTGCTGCTTTACATGTGGTCAAAGTCACTTCCTGTTCACTTTCTGACTCCGCCTCCTTTAGATCATCCAGATCATCATCCTGAGCGATACTCCCTGAAGCACTGGGCGAAGATTCAGACAGAGCCAGGAGTACCTCACCCTCCTCCTCCATCTCATCTTCACTCACTCTGATGACATCATCACTCATCTCCTGTATGGAGGCGGGACCTTCAGGAGGAGAAAGAACAGCAACTCCATCTTCACTCCTCCTCTTCTTCCTCAATCCAGCCAGCGTTTGAGAGTGATGTCTGATTTGCTCCATGGTTTCCGTGGAGACAGTTCTCATGTCAGCAGCTTGGTCGGCTTTGGACAGAAGGAGGCGCTGCAGGGGGACTTGAGGAGAACTTGGTGGGGAGGTGATGGGAGGAGCTTCAGACACCTGAGACGAGTCATGAGGAGGAGAAGGGAGGTGTTGCTGGATCAGGACGAAGCCCAAGCGCTTAAAGTCCAGGTTCTTGGGGAGATGAGGTGGGTATTTGGTCTCAGGTGGGAAGCTGTAGGTCTCAGGAGCAGCGCGCATGAAGGCCAGGTGACTGTGGTGGGCCTTGGTCCTCCTGCAGGAGGGCGGGGCCTCGGGGTCGGGGCCAGCAGGCCTGTTGAAGTGTTTGATGGTGGGATAAATGACGGGGAGGCTCCGCTGGAAGGAAACAAACATCACTTTAGTCCAATAAACCTTAAATATTGATCCAAAACAGTTCCAGAAACACGAATGTTTATGTTCCCGAGAATTTTCATTCTGGCGTCTTAACCAAGCAGGTAAACAGCTTTTGTACCCCGAGCCAGAGAGGCAGGATGTCCTCGCCCCTCTCCACAGGTGGGCATCGCTTCGCAGGATCAACATGGCGGCAGGCCACCGGCATCGGCCGCACGACCTGCTGATACCTGAAGGTCTGTAGAGGATCAAGAGTCAGACACGCTGAGCCGAGCCACCCGTCACGTTAACGGAGGGTCTGCCATACCTTGACAATGTTGTCAGGAGTACCCGGTCTGCAGCACTGCAGGATTCTTCTTCTGACCTGAACCACAGTTTTCCTCAGCAGGAACTGAGACACAAGCTTTGGTGGGTCACACGCCCCTTCCATGTTCCTTAGGCCAAGTACCAGCAGACTAACGAAACATCGAGAAAAGATATTTGCTCCCAGTCGTTGTCAGCTGAATTCACTGTAAGTCTGTGTGTGTGTGTGTGTGTTACCAGTCCTCAGCTGAAGTGAAAGCCGCCGTCCTGCGGGGGCAGTACATAGCAGGATCCAGGCTGGCAGAGGGCAGGAGCTCTGGGTGGAGGAACACCGGACGAGTGGCAAATAACCAGGCTAGCTCAGCTGGCATGACAGGGAAACAGCGCACTGACAGCACAAAGAGGAAAACACAAGAATATTCACACTCTGTTAAATCTGAGGCTCTGACAGTAGAGCGATTAATCAAATGCTAAGATCAAAACCCAAAAGCAGTACAAACATAACAGCAAAAACAGCTGATCGCATTAATCTCCCATGATTCCAAGCAGCAGGCTACTCACTGTTCCCTCTGGCGTCAGGCTTGTGGCGTTGAGGCTGATAGTTGATGGGCGTCTGTCGCATCTCCTCCAGCAGCTCCAGCGCCTCCTGCAGGTTGGAGGCTCTGAAGGCGCTGCGGAAACCCAGACGACCTGCAGACCCAATGAGCTCGCCTCTCTGAGCCAACATGTCCAACTCAAACTGAGACATTAAAATAATCATTTTTAGACTTGTTTGCATTGACTCAGTTTTTTACAGACAGATCTAATTCCAGGCGTGAGTTACCAGGAACTGCCGGGTGGTTTCAGCTTCACTGTGCAGCTTGGGGACAGGTGAAGTCAGCAGGTGAATCTGAATCAGCAGCTGGACATGCTGAAGGCAGCACAAACAGAGAGCTGTCGATGTTTGGGGAAGTTTTGCCTCTTTTTTGTTTTATCAGTCTGAACCTTTGAGTTCGTACCTGTTGAAGCTGCTGCTGCAGCCTTTGCTTCTGCAGGGCATTCAGCTTCAGCATGTACGGTTCTGGACTTTGTATGTTGTACAAGGAGTTTGTCTGCCACCTCCTCCTAATCAAATCCAGCTGCTGCCTCACCGTACGCAGCTCTGTGATTGGTCCGTCTTCTGCCTCCTCATCAGCCGTCCCTCTAAGGATTAAAAACACATCAGTAAGACAGAAATACTTCTTTGGGAGATTGTGTTTTTTGTATTACACACATGTCCCGGACTTCAAGTGTGTGTGCCTGAACAGCGAGTGCTTCCTCCTGTGGCTCCTCCTCTTCCTCATGACCTTCCTCCTCCACTTCCTGGCCAGCCAGGTCTTCTTTCAGCTGATGCAAAGATACGATAAAACAAAATATGAGCAAACAACAAGAAGGGTTTTTGCTTCATGTGTTTGACCAACTGTTCATTATTTGTTTTTTTATAAACAGCATGAGCAAAAGGATCAGTGCTGAATGAATGAGTGAATAAAGAGTTTGTACCGTTTCAAATAGCTCCTCCATCAGCTCGTTCACCTCTTTTTCTGCAGGGGAGACAAAGAACAGAGCTGCTGTTGCTACAGGAATCAGCAGAGAACGTCTGGGCTAGTAGAAGCTAACCGTTAGCATTAGCAGCTCCACCACACAGCAGAACTCCTCCAGGCTTGTGTTATTGGTGGAGATAAAACATCAACGTTGCAGAGCAAACAGAGTCAGTGGTAGAGTCGTGTTGCTGTTAGCCAATCAGAGGAGAGATGTCCACATATCAGGGAATAAGACTCCAGATCCTGCCGCCTGAAGCTCAGCTGTGATGTGTGCAACTTTTAGGTCAGAGAAATGGTGCACCGGTGTTTTTCTTCCCCAGACAACGACTAACAGGGCATTCATTCCTACTAGAGACCTGTGCAAATGTATTGATTAAAGGAGTGCTCCACTCCTTTAAAGAGCGAGTAACATCTAAATCAATATTGTTTTGCTGATAACCTCTACAGGTGAGTGTCTAATAGTGCTGTAGACATGTGTAATCATTATTTTGGCATTTTAGTTAAACTTATTTCAAATTTAAATAATTCAGCCAAAAACCGTCATTATATCTTCATCTTCAGGTTAAAACTCTGCATTGATTCTGAATCAGCCACAGCCGATGGCTAAGATGTCTGTCCAGTACTGTGTGGCTGCACTGGTCACACCTGACGAAGGCGACAGACTGGAGCTGAGACTGTCAGTCAGAAAAAGGTAAAAACAAAGCTTTTACTACTCTGTGTAAATATAAGAACTAAAAATGGAATTGGAGAAGCATTTTGGAAAGAAAATGATCTGTTGATATTTATAAAGTTACTGACTTGTGATGCGGACCGCCTTGTCGTCACGGTAATCCTCCAAGTCGGGTTCATCAGTGTCTGCCAGGAAGTTGTACTCCGGATCGTCTTCATCATCACCCTCTTCTGTTGCAGATACAGACACAGGTGTGGTGATGTCCCTGTTCTCCACTATGAGGCAGGCACCAAGACAAACACTCACCTTCATTATCGACATCTGAAGTCATCAGGCCTCTCAACCAGTCGGTCCAGTCTTTGTCCTCTGGAGCAGAGCTGGAGTCGTACATGTCCGGAGTGATGTCAGGAGCTTGGAGCTTGGCCTCCAGCTGACCCAGCGGGACATTCCGGAGAGGACGCTTGGACCGAGTCCGGCATGCCATCACACCGGATTCTTCCTCGGACTCAGACATGGGCTGAATGATACGCAGGAACAATAAATGAAATCATGTTCACATATTAATAATGAATTCTCTTTATGCTCCTGTAGGGGATTTTTTAGACGTCCTGAATTTGTTTTTAATTTATTTTCGTTGCAAGCAGCTGAAACGTCCCTGTAGTGTTTGGCATTACCTGGTAGGGCTCCAAACAACCTGCCAGCTCCTCTTCGACAGCATGAAGCCTCTCCAGGAAGATGCTGTCAGCGATACCTTTAGGGGGCGGGGCTTTGGGAGGAGGGGGAGGCCCCATTAACCCCACCTTCAACCGTCTGGACCGAGATCGAGAAGTCTGAAGAAGGTGGGGGGAGTTGCTTAAAGTACAACCAGGTTATTCTTCTGTCTACTGAGTAAATATTTTCAGGTGTAATTTTCTTATTTCCTGTAAATAAAGGGCAGCCGTTACCTGCCAGGGGCTGCAGCTGTCCTCCTCCACTCGATTCAGTCGACTTCCTCTGGGAGACGAAGCTGTGCTCTCCATGTCACTCTCTTGGAACGTCTGCAATCAATAATCAACCGTTAATCATCAGAATGAAAGTAAGTTACAGCCAACTGAAAACAGAACCTCACATCTTCAGCCGTCTCATCCTCCTCTTCTTCATCAGGGCGGTATTCTTCATCAGAGGAGTCTTCCTCGTCCAGTGGGATGTCCACAAACTGAGGGGCCTGAAGAGAAACATCAGTCACTTTATTTTATTCTACTCAAAATATATGAAATTGCAAAATCTGTCAGTTTTACTTTAGTTACGTCGTTGCTCTTCTTGATGGGGGAGATGTTCCAGGTGGGAATCACCTGACAGGAAACACAAACATGAGGAACCCGGTTTTACCACTGGGTCTTAAGTATTCTGAATCCCATCAATCAAAAACTCACCACTCCCTTCTCAACCACTTCTTTTAGCTTGGATCGAGTCATTTTAGGCTCCTAAAAAAATAAAGGTTTAGTGTGTTAAAAACACGTTATCAAAAAATAATCTAACATATTGTGGCTTATAACTTGAATAAAAGTGTTAACTGGACGTCAAACTGACAAATGGAGGGACAGCTTCGGTCTCATTAATGGCAGCTTTCATCATGGCGACCACATGCTCATTGGTGATCACTTCCTGTAAAGAAAACAAAAGCAAAACATCTGGGTTTGTGTAAGGCTTTGCACTTTTATTTTATTTTGCACCATCATGAACAAAAAAAACTACCACCTACACCTGACCATCATTAACCTTAATGATCTTTATTTTATATAAATAACTTGAACTTTTTGTGTCCTAAAAATAACATTTAGCTCTATTTGGGTTATAAAAAATTAGAAGAAGAAACGATCTTTTATATATGACCTCTCAAGATAAAAATCACGAGGAGCTTCACAAGAACAAATAAAAAAATTTATTTAAAAATTAAAAAATAAAATTAAATAACATTAAAAAAAGAAATAATAAATTTTTTTTAATTAAAATAAATAAAATTTAAAAATTTTTAAAAATTACAAAATTGAAAAAATAAAAAATACAACAATAAAAATAAATAAAAAATACAAATAAAATATACAAAAATAAACAATAAAAATATAAAAAATAAAATAAATAAATAAATAAAAAAGTAAAAGAAAAAAATCCAACAATGCCAAGTAGATGTGACATTCTGGAAGTGAAAATACAAACAACTAGCCTGGCAACCATTCTATATATGTGAATATATACTGGTCTATATAGACCATATATAGGAACAGCAGCTGTTTGAATGTACTATTCAAACTCTAGTTCACTAGGCTAACAAACGACTACTAATCAATAACATGTCTTATGATGCGTCCAGGTGGATAAACTCACATGAATGATGTTTTTCACATTCACAGCAGTGAGGTTGTGTTGTTTGGACTTTGTCTCCAGCGACTGGTCCAGCTGTCTGTCGATCTCTACGTCCACTCTGGTCTCCTCCTCTTCTTCCGTTTCTGAGGTCCTGCTCTTCTCACCAGCTTCCTCCTCATTCAGTGCCCGCTTTTTCTTTTTCAATGCTTTCCTCCTCACTGTCTTTACTTCCATCTGATTGTCTTCTGTAGTAACAATATTACACTCATCAGTACAAACACCACTGCTTTGAGAGTTCAAGGCAGTTTTAAATGAGGAAACATATGACTGGAGAGGATGCCTGTGATGATCTTGACAAAGCCAAAAAAGAGAGTGTTTATTTGTTTTACCCATGGTGATGATGAGGCTGGAGTCAGTTGTGTCCTCCTCCACCAGTAGGTAACCCTCCTCCTCCACCTCCACTCCTGCACTGGCTCCTGGCAGCAACGAAGCATCATGAGAGGTGACCTGAGGCGACCAACCAGCCTGGGTGGTGCTGGTGCTGCCAAGGGTCTGATGGGCTTTGGATGGGCTTAACTTGAGGCGTTTGCGGACTGGGTTCATTGTGAAGATACATGACCTCTGACCTCTGTAATGTTGACAAAATTAACATAAAGTTCTTCAAAATGAAAGTGGTAATGATTATAAGAGTTCCATGTTTATCTGCTAACATGTTAATACACTCAGCAGATAAAAAATAAACATTAGACTGAGTTCTGGGGGGGGAAATGCACTATAGATGTTAAATTTGGTTCTTGTTTGGTAGTTTAACTTCAGAAGCTGCTGAAATAACATGTATAACCAGAAATGCTCGTTGGTATTAGCTCTGATATTCGCCTTTTAGTTCTAATTAGAGACTAGAAATAGTCTTACCTTTGGTTTTCAAGAGTTCAGGCGGTTATCACATCCGAACACACAGGAGTGTTTGTATCTAGATAGCTAGAAAGCTAAAAACTCTGCAGCTAAAGTTAGTCCGAGAACCAGTTTCTACCGGTACGTGTCCGGTTCAGCCGTCTCTACCGACCCATTTGTTTTTAGACCAAAAGAATTCCTAACAATAACGCTCATCTGCAGCTCCCACAGACACAAGGCAAACTCCAACACTCTTACCGCCACGATTCTACCTCCAAAACTACATTTCCGGCGTCGCAGTTTTTGTGACGTCACTGCGTCGCACTGGTTAAGCGTTGTTCGCTGCGTTTTCTAGTTCCGAGGTTATTCGAACGCAGCATCAGAAACAAAAATGAATAGAATAGACTTTATAGATCCCACAGTGGGGAAATTCACTAGTCACAGCAGCACCATCACTCAAAAGGTAATAAGATAAAAAACAAGGATACATGTATTTACACATAGGCAGTAATCTAGTATTGTAATCTTAGATCACTAAAAAAAACCACAAATAAAAGATGAAAACAAACCTGGGTACCAGCACTATGCAGCATACTGTAAGAACTAAAATGCAAAAATTTGTGCTGGGGGAAAAAAGTATTAAAATGGTTTTTAGACCGTTTGAGTTTTAATTTTAGTTTTTGCTGTTCTGTATTTCAACTAGTAACCGATTCCTTTTTCTAAACATTTTATAAAAACTACACTGTTTATTTTTGCATAAAACACTTTTCCAGCTACCTGAACTTTCGTCTGGGAAATCAAAACGATTGTATACAAAAGTAGCTAGAAAACTAAATTACAACAGCATTTTCATTCAAGAAATAAAAATCTAAATTAACTCAAGTCAATAAAACTATAAAACACCCATGAAGGGAAAGCAGACTGAATACATCAAGGTCTGTCCCTTTTAAAATAGAACCAAAGAAAATTACCAAAACATATGGAAAATGTAGAAAAAGGGAATAGTCATGTACATGCAAACATCTCAGTAAATATTGTACAAGTTAATTTGCAAAGGTAATAAAGTAGGCTTAATCCAGGCTCTAGAAGACACTTTTAACCACTTTATCTGGAAACAGCTCATGTGCTTTGAAAATACCAGCTCCCAAATTTACAGAGATTTCCATAACCTTAACAAAATGGAGAACTTCCTCTGCTTAAGTTTCATCTGAGGCTATTCAATTTGAAAGAAATGGTAACTTTATTCCTCAGTTATAGGAGTCACATCCCATATTTTGTGCATGCTCTCATGTCACTTTAGCTGTAGATTTTAGTCAGTTTATTGGGATCAGGGGAAAATTTTTTTTTTACATATTTTATTGAAGTTTATAGAACGCGTGTCAACGATTTTAAAAAACAGGAAACGAGATAGTGATAAAAATCCTTTATTAAAATTAAAAATAAAGTTTTCCCGATTCAAATCTCATTCGGTCCTGCCGTTAATAGTGTCCGGTCTATCATTTACGAGGAGAATGGTTCCGGGATGGAGTCAGAGCCCTCAGAGCAGCAGCGGGTTTCTTCAGCTCCTTCAACACCTGCTGACCCAGAGCCTTGACAGGCCGCATGCTGACCCGGGACCTGCCTGGGTCACACGGGGGAGAAGGAGGAGGGAGAGGCTTCTTCGGTTCTGGAGGCTCAACATCAGTGACCCGTACTGTCACGGCGGGTTCGCTCCGGTGGAAGAGGGACTCCCGCCGGCGTGTGCACGGACTCGCTGCTAAAACAGCTCGGAATCCGTATGGCGTGGTCACCTTTTGCACGTGAGACAGAGACATGGCTGCTCTCGTGGTCGCATCAGTGTCCTCGTCTGCAGACGCCTCTTCCGTGGCGGTGCCGCGGCGGAGCCGTCCGGTCCGCGGCATAGGCAGGCGAAGCACGAACCGAGGAGAGGCCACGGGATCGGTCGGAGATCCAGGTTGGCTGGTTCCCGACGAGTCCTGATCATCATTGTCCGACAGCAGTCTGGTCCGGTCGGTGGAGCTTCGGCGGAGCCTCGGAGTGATGAACGGACTGCGGGAAGGGATGAGGAAGCTGGGGATCCGCTCCGGGGTCAGGACCAGCGTCCGCAGAGACACTCCGGATTTAACAGCTGACATGATGCTTGAGCCTGCAGAATTACAGACATCAGCTCTAAAACGTACACATTTATTTATTTAGTCCATTACAAGTGTTACATTTTACCTGAAGCACCAACTTAACCTCCGCAGCTGGATGAACGAGCACCTCCACCTGAGTGTGCCTGGTCTGACCTGTAGGATGAATCTGGTTTATATCAGCAGCAGCAGCTGAATCCAATCAGATTCAGTTAGACACAAGGTGGTAGAGCTGATGATTAAAACAAAACACTGGCATGAACATGCCATTTTAATGCTTTTATTATTTGATTTTATTAGATTTCCCCCCTAAATTCAAAAGGTCTAAATCTTCTGTTTCTGGAAACTCCTCAGTGTCAAAATTAAAAGATGACTTAAAACGTTTTAAAACTCACTAAAAACGATATTTCACAGTTCTGAAGTGCATTTAAATGACAATATTTTACATTGTCTTTAAACAAATCTAATCCCATTTCCTGCACGGTTATTCCAGCAGATTTATTATGAAATTCCACCCAGAAGTACGACAAGTTACCTTTTCAGCTAATTTTTGCAAATAACCAAATACTTTTATGTAAATAACATTAAAATGTGAAACTTAGCATGGATTAATTTGTATTTGCATGAACTGGCATTTTTTGAGATTAAGATTTAGAAATGTGTCGGTTTGATCAGTAGATGCACCAAAAGTGCTCCAATTTGTTGCTGCAGGTGATTTTTTTCACACTTATCCCATATGAAGCATCTATATATGTAAACTCAAAAGCAGTATAAAGGTTTGTAAAATTATATAGTTATTGTTTCACTTTTGCTTTCACTAACAGAAAACAAGCCAAACGTCTCCATGTAGTAAATGTAATATTTTGCATTTATATTTTATTGTTTGCTCCTGTTGTGAATGTGATGCTGCTGTGACACTAAAATGTCCCCACTGAGGAACAATAAGGTGATTTTCTATTCTATTTTAAAAATAGAACTTTTCTCACTGGCCTTAATTCTCTTCCATAAGTATTATCAAAAATTATAGTGTTTTCAAACGGACCTGCAACAGCTGGGGCTAAGTTGTATTTAGGTGAACTGATGGGAAAACTACTCTTTGGATTGTAAAGTTTGCAGACCCGTCTTAGCTCATCAGCCCGTTCTCCATTTCTCTGAGCTGAAGCCTTTCAATAATAAATATTTATGATTCTTTTACAGAAATTTAGTTCAAAATAGCAGAAAAACAGAAGTCATGACCAATTATGCACCCCCCCCCCCCCCCCCCAGACACAAATGTAGATAGAAAATAAATCTGTTAATATCGGCTCAGCTTTACTTATTGGACTGATACCGATAAATAATGGCGATAAATCATGCTCCCGTCACATAACTGAAACAGATTTTTTAGGAACCTTATTTTTTCCTGATTTGAAAAAACAGGACAGGAAATAGTCAACCTATGTTTACTTACCTGCTTGATGTTGGACCACATCAGTTTATTCTGACCTGAATATTTATGCCTTTTTCCATGAAGTGAGATGTTTAACATGCTGTTTTTGGTGCTCTTATGACCTTCTGCAGACTTAATCTGCTCATCATTTATTTCTTTCTTATATTTGATTTGCTCTAAAACAGCTCACTGAATGCATCAAGGCTTTGTAACGACACATGGCTGTAAATAAAACACTGACAGATCAGAATCAGAACCCGGACGTCTCGGTTCCACTTTAAAAAATCCTAAAATGAATGTAAAAGATGTTTAGACAATAAAAATATATTTTTGCATTGATCAAGTTGTGCGTTTTTACCAAAATCCTGAAAGACCAGAGGCCCCAGACACACTTCACTTTTTTTGCACACATTGGAAAAATGCTGGAACGATCTTTTTCTGTTTGTTGCAGCATCGCCCCAGTCCCCCTCAGAAACCCCAGCAACAGACTTGTGACTGAAAACAACGGTTTTGTTTTTTTATGAAGAATTCATCTGACATGGCTTTACAACAGATGAGTAGATTTTTTTACTGCAGTGAAACAAACAGGCAGGAGCTGCTAAAAACAGCAGGAAGTCAGTACGCTCCAAATTAAGAGTCTGTGCCACCCTCCAGGAAAAAAAGGAGCGAGGGTCACGCTCGTCGTCGTCGCTGTTAAAATCAGTCCATTCAGTTCAAGAGTTTGTGGTTTCTCCTCCGAGGGCATCGTGGGAGAACAGCCAGCCTGCAGTCGGTCTTTGTCTCCATGGAAACAGAATCAGTCTTGTCATGTGAAGTCTGCATTGTCCATCGGCGCCCCGTCTTGGGGCTTCCTCCAGTGGTTGAGTGGCTGGCGGCCTCTGTTGGCGTTTGTGTGACCGGACCGAGGATCCATCAGTCGCTGTCAGAACCAACCGCCGACGAGCCTTTCCGCTTCCTCTTAGGAGCTTTGGGCTTCGAGTCTTCTTCCTCCTACAAAACACAGTGGAGGGATACATTAGTGTCGGCTCCGCTGAGCGAAGCGTAGCAGGGAACAAGGAGTTTGGGAGAAGGTCCGGCGTCCGGGGACGCGTGGATCCGAGGAGCGGTGGCGGTGACGCGGTGTCCCTGTGAGCTGTCAGATGATCTGAGCTGCAGGCAGCTCTAACGGAGAAAAGCTCCCGGCGCTCTGCAGCGCTCCAGTTGATCATCTCAGCTGAGTCTGTTTATAAAATGTAACTTTTTATGCCCGTGTTTACTTTCATTTTTAGTTCCCGGCCGGAGCTCGGCATTAATTCATCACGTGATCATGACACCACCTGCTGTTGCACCAGGGCTTAATGTGCGTTTATAAGACACACGGTTGAGGTAATATTACGCTGATTTGCCGGCACGGTGTGTCTAATAAACGGTCCTGGATAGTCTGGGAGGCGGACCTCCGCCCTGCCGCAGGCGGGGGGAGCACTCATGCTTGATGAGGAGGTTCTGAAGGGAAACGAAGGAGACACGACTACTATCGAGGCTAATGCTTAGTAGTAAATTAGGCTTAGCTTCATCATCTTGTTTGGAGCTGTCGGATAGTAACGGTTGCTATGATGTGTGATTGGACAATAGCTGTTCTGGGGGCGGGGCCGGCGAAAGGCTAATTATGTGATTGGGTCGATTTTAACAAAAGTTTTTGTGAAGCACTTTTTTAAAGATAAAGTTAAAGGTGACATCTTGTGGTCATATTTGGGTACTGCAACCATGTATCAAAACAAGCGTCCAGCCTGACCCCTTCGTTTACGCCGCTGCCCCCTGGATAACTCCACATCTGAGAGCGTTGCTAGCATCGGCTCGTTATCCTCAGACATAGGACCTTTATGTAACAAATATACACACTCCCCTTGATCTGCTCTCCACGCTAATAATCCGCTCTTCCACCTAAATACTGCCACCGCTTTGCTTTCTCTGTCTATAGCCTGACGCGTTTCCCTTTCCAGCTGTTTGACGTTGTCACGGACCTTACCAGACTTTGGAAAACGGATAAAGAATGTCCCCTCTGACATCCGATCTGGGTATCAAGATTCTGATTAGCTCCTCCCCCAACAGCGGTGCTTACTTCCGTCTCTCTTGAACATATTTAGGAGATGAAACTACAACTCTGAGACGAGCGGAGCGACTCAGACTCATAGGCACCCATGTAAAATACACATGTGCTTGTCTAGGGCTGCATCCCACAATGCACTGCGACGCTACGATCTATTTTTAGCTACTGTAGAATACGCTATTGAAAAAGTAGCTTGAGATATTTTTGAAGCTGACAATTCACCGTTAGCATTGTTAGCTCAATGTTAGCCTTCTTTACCTAATACTGGTGTAAAATAGAAACAGTTTTACTGTTTTTGCTCCTTTTAACGGCTTCCATTTTGTCCACAGCGCTGCTGCTTTTTGCCAACTGGTTTCGAATTACAAACGCCGGTCTGTGCCTCTCCAGAGGTTAGTTGTCCCGTTTCCTGTTAATATCGAACGTAAACAGGAATACGTACCGAGGCAGAGCTAGATCCGCTCTCCTCCTCGTTGTTGGTGGGTGGAGCTACTCCTTTTCGTGAGCGAGGTGACGAAGCTGGAGCTTTCCGCCGAGACTTTGGAGGTTTCGATTGAGAGTCCTCGTACTCCTCTGCAAGAGCAAACAAGTCGCTGAACCTACAGAGGGAGGAAGTGATGTCACAAATAAACATTAGTCATGACATCTTGAGTGCGTGTGACATCATTACACGTTTCACACGTGAGCACCTCATCTTATGAGCTTCATCACAGCTGGCCTGAACGTGCTGCAGAGCCTGAAGGATGGGAGTCTGAGTGAAGACTGACAGAAACAAACAGGAGTTACTAAACCATCATGGATGGATTGTTGCTGACCAGAGGGGCGCGAGGGTTCTTACAGTTGTTCTTTGTGTTGCTGAGACTTAATCTCAGGTTGTCCAAGTGCTCTAAGATCTGCTCCAGGGTCAGCTGAGCCAGTTTACTGCTTGAACTACGAAGGCTAAAGACAGAAACAGAAGGTTAGCTTTCAACCGTCACACAGAAAACTTTAAAAGATTAAAACCACTGAAAGACCTTTGTCTCTTTCGGGGCTGGTTGTTGTTCTTGATCAGCTGGGCCTTGATGTGTTCTCCCAGTGTGTCGTCGTATTTAGACGCCCAGTGTCTGAGGATGCTGGTGGTGAACTGGTCCTCGGGGTGACAGGGACGACTCAGGACCATCTTCACCATTTCCTCGCTTGGCCTGAGACAGAGAAACCAAAACATTAACTTAAGGGATAAAAACAGGATCTAATGGGAAGATGAGGATTTCTGCTCATCCTACTTTTCTCTGCGGAGCTGCAACAGCAGACAGGACAAGGCCTCTGGGTGTTCTGAGAGACAAGAAGCCGTTAAAATCCAAACATCTCTTTTATTTGGTAGCTGTTCAAAGTGTTTCCTTAGTCACCTTTGTATTTGAGGTGCTGCAGGATGGGGATGATGGTTTCCAGTGGGATACTGTGGGCCAGGAACAGCTGCCAGGTGCTGTACTGCTCAAACGTCTCCCACTCCAGAGACTGGACTGAAGACGAGAAGAAGGAAATGCTGTCAAACTGGAGTCCGAACGGCAAAATCAGACACGTGTAACCCGTTCCTTACTGAGGATGTTGAGAACGGAGTCTTTCCGAAACATCACCAGGTTCCCCATCATCACGTGGCACATCAGCTCCAGTAACTACACACACACACACACACAGATGACATCATGTTAGTGAACAGGTGGCAACGAGAAGCCTGCTAGAGCGGCGGAGACACCTGATCTCACCTGCATGGAGTCGATAACCGCTACGATCATGTTGAGCAGCTCGCCGCTTCGCAGCGTTTCATCTGGAAACTGAACAGCAAACAAAGTTTAAGTTGCTGTTTCTTTAATGCGAGGAAAAGATATGATGGTAGATTTTATATTTGTTTCTTTAGGGAGGCGTGCGTCTGTACCTCGGAGTAAATCGAGGGCGTGAGGTAGCAGAGCAGCCGAACGTCATCTTCCTGACAGGCCTTCATGTCCATCATCAGACAGGTGTGCAGATCGCCCAGAGCCGTCGCCTGAGCAAACGACTCGTAGAGCATCATCTTCCCGTTTGCCGCTTTACTGTTGGCGGCACAGAGGAAATGTTTAATGGTTTACACGTGGGGTCGTAACGGGGTCTATTCATCAGCTTCACACGTCAGATCACCTGGCTTTCAGGTAATACAGCAGGTGGTAACCGATCTTTGGCTGCTTCTGGTAAAGTTCTGCCAACATGTCCAGCAGCACTGAAAACCCGCTGTTGTCCTCCTGCATGGTGGCCAGGTTCCTGAAGACCAGGCAGACGGGTTTACACACAGACTCCTCCAGAGATCTAGACAGGAACACACCAGGAATCAGAAACGGCGTCGACGCAGAGACGGACGGAGCAAAGAGGAGAGACTCACTCCTCAGTGATCTCCTCCGGGAGGACCTCCCCCCTGAAATGATCTTTAAACAGTTCAGCCAGACAGGAAGCCAGAGCTGACATCTGCTCTGTGTCAAAGTCCTCCTGCAGCAGAGAGGAATGCAGCACATCACATAAATCATACATCAGATTGACAAATAAAATTAAAACAAGATGAATAAAAGACTTTATATCAGTTTTAAATGAAAGAAACCTAAAACTCATCAACGTTGGAGAATGAGGTCACTTATTTTATCCGGATGGCAGGAACTCGTGTTACGAGAATAAATTCCAACCATATTTTCCAGATCTGGTTTGTGTCACTTTAACGCCACTCATGTCTGAACGCTTTCATATTTACGTGTCTACTTCCTCGACTCCCTCTCATCACTTCTGCAGATGGATGACATCATCTGTAGTCTTTGTTTACACGCTGTTACCTGTATGAAAGTGAACTCACCTCCAGGATAAGATCCACAATCTCCTGCATCACCTCACACTGAGTTTCTGTGTCACTGAGGAGAGGACAGCTGGTTTTAAATACGTAAAAACAATCAGGGAAAAAAGTCAGACGTGACGTCTGGCTGGTTTGACCTCCTGGTCTCACCTGGTCTTCTGAATTTGCTGCACCTTCTCCTTCATGGTGTCGTCTAGCTGGTCTAACCAGGGCGTGATGTCAGCAGGCTCCTCCATCACAGCCTCTTTGATTGGATGAAACCTGAACTCTCTCTTCTTTCCTGCACAGTGATTGGTCAAGAGTTGGTGTGATGTAATGGACTCGGATTATGTAAACAATAGAGAGGATGAGACTTTTCACCTTTAACGCCTTCATCTCTAAAACAATCTAATGTAGCAATTACAACCTGGTTAGCTGCCACTGCAGCAGGTCGTCTCATAGTAAAGTTAAACCAGACTCAAACCTCTAACAGGTGTGGACCGGTTAGAGCCAAACCAGGTTATTTTGGTTCCATCTGAACTCATCCCCCCTTTTCTACCTTTGTTGTTGACTTCCTCCTCATCATCACTGAAAGCAGCTTCTGTGTTGTCATAGCAACTCTCCTCCTTGTCCAGAACATGGTTGTCCATCTCCATGGAAACAGCCTCTTCCAGCTTGACTGCAGGACGCAGAAACATTCTCACTTGTTTATCTACTAAATGTGTTTCCTTAAATATGGATTCAAAGTGCTTGTTTGACATCTGTGAGCCCTTTGGCTGCGTGTTTTTGTGTGTCACCTTCAGTGGGAGGAGACGGTGGACTGCAGAATTCTGGGAATCTCTCCCTGAGCATCGATCGAAGCTCCCGGTCCAGTTTTGGATTATCGAACAACGGAGCGAGGTGACTAGGAGTCAGACATCAATAAAGTTATCAAAACTGAACAGCGTGTGACAGAAAAACATGAGGTTATTATAAATATAAAACTCTGAAGTTGGTTTGTGTATTTCTTACGCCAGCACCCGCTTCTCCATGATGAAGTTGAGTGAATTAAAGACTCCCTGACGGACCTGAGACTCAAGCGGAGGGAAAAAGTTAGGGATGATCTGGGAGAGAGAGAGAAGAGACGCCAGGTTGTTATTGTTTGAAAACATTTCATCTCTCAGGTGATTTTATGCCTGTGTTGATAATATTTAAACTTCCTGTTACCCTGCACATGAAGTCCAGCAGCGTGGCTGTGATGGCAGGATGAGGTTTCATGGAGTGATGCATCACCAGGATGGCAGGTTCTGAAATAAATAAATAAATAACGTTACTTAAGTCATAACAGAATCAGGTCTGGGGAATGTTTTGGATTTTTATATTCTATTGTCATTTTCAACAGCTTTTCATTGTATCAAGACATTTATTACCTATTATTTTGCAGCAGTTAAATGTTTGTGTTAATGGCCACCACCGCTCAAACGTTTGGGATTACAAGTTAATGAAAAGTAAAAGCTCTGAGATGATTTTAAAGGAAGATCCACATTTTTGCATTAAGGCTTATAATCAGCAACGGTCAGTCTCTGCATCAATCCTCTGCTAATCCAAGTTAATGATTTTAAAGGAACCTAAAATCTTGCAACGCCACACCCTGTGAACAACATGGATCGACTGACTCAAGGAGCACGTCGATGACTTGCACCTGGACCCGGGCTCTGATGTGTGTAAAAGTAGCTCATCGCCATTTGACCTATTTAACATGTTCAGAGAGAGTCCAAACGCATTCTTGCAATTTGCATTAACAGATTTTTCCTCAAAGTCAGGAAAAGGCAGCGCCACATGTAAAATATGCAGGAGGACCCTAGAAGACAAGACTGGGACAGCCCAGTGCTCCCATGCTAACACCGAGCTAGCATGGTAACATGTGACAGAACGACAAAACAAGCTTAAAATAAATTTGAAAACAATAAATAATCAGCATTTCACATGTATTCTCAGAAAGGCTTGGCCTTATAAGCTAACATTAGCAATGGCTACACGCCAATTCCAACAATAGCAATTTCACTAGGGAGGAGGATAGCTTTATTTGTCATTGAACCAGCATCCCAGTACAATGAAACACGCAGACAGGAAAACGGTTTAACTACGACATGCAGCCATTATAGGGCTCCCATTAGGCAGATACATAAAAATGGGTAACACCAGGGCGGGGAGGATGAGGGAGAAAAATCATGCGCCCCCACTCGGCTCCCTACAGGGAACAGAGCTGGCTTGCAGGAAAAAACACCCATCCATCCATCCATTTTCTCCCGCTTATCCGGAGTCGGGTCGCGGGGGCAGCAGCTTAAGGAGGGAAGCCCAGACCTCCCTCTCCCCAGCCACTTGGGCCAGCTCCTCCGGGGGAATCCCAAGGCGTTCCCAGGCCAGCCGAGAGACATAATCTCTCCAGCGTGTCCTGGGTCTTCCTTTGGGTCTCCTCCCGGTTGGACGTGCCCGGAAAACCTCACCAGGGAGGCGTCCAGGAGGCATCCTAATCAGATGCCCGAGCCACCTCAACTGGCTCCTCTCGATGTGGAGGAGCAGCGGGTCTACTCCGAGCCCCTCCCGGATGACCGAGCTCCTCACCCTATCTCTAAGGGAGAGCCCAGCCACCCTGCGAAGAAAACTCATTTCGGCCGCTTGTATCCGCAATCTCGTTCTTTCGGTCACTACCCAAAGCTCGTGACCATAGGTGAGGGTAGGAACGTAGATCGACTGGTAAATTGAGAGCTTCGCCTTTCGACTCAGCTCTCTCTTCACCACGACAGACCGGTACAGCGCCCCCATCACTGCAGATGCAGCACCAATCCGCCTGTCGATCTCACGCTCCACCCTTCCCTCACTCGTGAACAAGACCCCGAGATACTTAAACTCCTCCACTTGGGGCAGGACCTC
>SSNS01000583.1:203922-214651 GCA_006937985.1 Aphyosemion australe
GCCCGGGTTTTTGCCTCTGCGACCACCCGAGCCGCATTCCGCTTGGACTGCCGGTACCTATCAGCTGCCTCCGGAGTCCCACAGGCCAAAAAGACCTGATAGGACTCTTTCTTCAGCTTGACAGCATCCCTAACCGCCGGTGTCCACCAGCGGGTTCGGGGATTGCCGCCACGACAGGCACCGGCCACCCTGCGGCCACAGCTACGGTCAGCCGCCTCGACAATGGAGTCACGGAACATGGTCCATTCGGACTCAATGTCCCCCGCCTCCCCCGGGACGTGTTCGAAGTTCTGTCGGAGGTGGGAATTGAAGCTCCTTCTGACGGGAGACTCTGCCAGACGTTCCCAGCAGACCCTCACAACACGTTTGGGTCTGCCAGGTCTGACCGGCATCCTCCCCCACCATCGAAGCCAACTCACCACCAGGTAGTGGTCAGTTGACAGCTCCGCCCCTCTCTTTACCCGAGTGTCCAAGACATGCGGCCGCAGATCAGATGAAACGACAACAAAATCGATCATCGACCTGCGGCCTAAGGTGTCCTGGTGCCAAGAGCACATATGGACACCTTTATGCTTGAACATGGTGTTTGTTATGGACAATCCATGACGAGCACAGAAGTCCAATAACAGAACACCACTCGGGTTCAGATCAGGGGGGCCGTTCCTCCCAACCACACCTCTCCAGGTCTCACTGTCGTTGCCCACGTGAGCATTGAAGTCCCCCAGCAGAACGAGGGAGTCACCCGAAGGAGCGCTTTCCAGCAACCCCTCCAGGGACTCCAAAAAGGGTGGGTAGTCTGAGCTGCAGTTTGGTGCATAAGCACAAACCACAGTCAGGACCCGTCCCCCCACCCGAAGACGGAGGGAGGCTACCCTCTCGCTCACCGGGGTAAACCCCAACGTACAGGCACCAAGATGGGGGGCAAGAAGTATGCCCACCCCTGCTCGGCGCCTCTCAGTGGGAGCAACTCCAGAGTGGTAGAGAGTCCAACCCCTCTCGAGGAAACTGGTTCCAGAGCCAGAGCCATGCGTTGAGGTGAGTCCAACTATATCTAGTCGGAACCTCTCAACCTCACACACCAACTCCGGCTCTTTCCCCACCAGAGAGGTGACATTCCACGTACCAAGAGCTAGCTTCTGTAGCCGAGGATCAGACCGCCAAGGTCCCTGCCTTCGGCTAAAAAACACCTCAGATATAAAAGCACATATACAAACAGTCACAACATAATCAAACGTGAGGTGGGTGGGAGGGGTGGGAATTCCCATGCATCCGAGGGAGACCAGCAGCTACTCATTAACGCGGCCATCAACCTCTGCTGCCCAGAAATTGGGAGGAGAGTTTCAGGGATGCGTGAGCACGTTGAAAAACTGGGAGTGTGTGCGTGTGTGCATCAGTGTAGGTGAGTCCATGAACTTTCTCTCAGTTCAGCCGCAATGTCCGTCGACTCAGATGTAACAACACGAAATTCCACAAGCTGGTCCAAGGAGCCCAAAATCCCACGTGAGGTAATGGGGAGGGTGGGGTAGATCTACACAAACATCCAGGAGGTTTTGGATGAACGGCCTTCCAAGGCCGACATGTGGTCCAACTTTTCTGGTTGCCAACTTAACAAATACTGGTTGAAATTGGATGCTGGACTTGGACAGGAAGCTTTTGGACTCTAGTCACTTGACTCAGATTCGATTTGGAGTTGAGAGATGGTGATTTGACTACAACATGGATGGCCAACACTTGGTTCAGGTCTAAACATGACCCAGGAGAAGGTCCCAATACTGTGGAAGATACCATGCCTTGTTCCAGTCCTTAAGAACCTCAGACCTGCTGTCCTAACGTCACACATCATAAAAGTCCTCTAGAGATGGTTATTGGCCACCTGGAGGGCCCACAAACAGGACCTTCTACGTTTGCTCATCACAAATGGGATGGAGCTGAAGACGCCATCGCAAACCTACAGTCATCTGTCATAATGTCCATTAAAATCATATAGCGCACATCCGTATATATGCATGAACAATGTGTGAAATTAGATATGAATTCTATTTTTTCTATCTAAGAAAGTGATGACATAAAAAAACTTGAGTAATCCTTAAACTCTGGATGAGAGAAAGATGAAAAAGACCAAAAACCTGCAGCATTACATCAAAATAAAGGTCAGGTTTGGACTTGTGGTAACACTGTGTCGAGCGTCTTTGGAACAGGGTCCACTTGAGTTCCTGCAATGCAAAGTGTTTTGTGCACGTGTCTGTTACCTATATTCATGATGCTGTCTTTTTCTGGGTTGAAGAAAAGCCAGTCGTAAAAGAGAGCCAGCTTGGCATTGGAGGCAGCTACGTTTGACTGCAAAACAAAAAAAAAAACCCAAAACAACTCATTACAACTTTAAATAGATGCCAATTTCACACTTAAAGCCTGTGACCATGTCCTCTTACCGTGCAGGTGGTCAGCAGCCAGCCAATGATAGCCCAGCGTGGCAGGATGTCAGAGCTCAGCACCTCGTTGGATGGATGGACGACCCCACAGATGTACCGGATCAGATCACAGCGCAGCGACTGGCTCTCCGCGGTGGACAGGTACTGTCTCTGAAACCAGTCCTGATACCGCTTCTGCTGCCCAAAACGTACCTGAGCAAATGGGAAGAAACGTATAAGTCAGAGGTGGGAAAACAAAAACACGCCTGAGTCACGAGCGAAGAGACATGCTGGGTTGTACCCTGGAGGTCATGAATAGCAGCTTAGTCTCCATGTCTGGAGTGAGGCGACAGGCCAGAAACTTCCGAGACGTCCGAGCTGTCAGAAGCTGGAGGATACCTGGAATCACGACATCACACACGTCAAATTATAGTAAAAATGATAAAAATGATGAGAAACATTAGTTAGTAAAGTGAGGAATCTAGTAGCTCGGTTTACCAGTGAACTGAGGACTAAGAACTTGTGGGTTGTGCAACAAATCTTTCCATAGCAGCTCCATCTCTGGGATCCGAGCAACATTCTGCAGCAGACGAACCAGATCTCTTCCAATGATCAAGCACTCCATGAACTACGCACAGAGACGAGGTTATCAGTGGAGTAAATTGGAGATGAACACAGCTGCTTTATCCAAAGGGGTTCAAATGAAGGCAACTGGACTTCTTTGGTTTCTTGAAGACGTTTCGCTTAGCGAAACGTCTTCAAGAAACCAAAGAAGTCCAGTTGCCTTCATTTGAATCCCTTTGGATTACCATGACCTGGATGACGGAGAACCTTCACCAGCATCCAGCTGCTTTATCTCCCTCTCATCACCTTTTCTCTCAGCATGCCGATGCAGAAATCCACTTCTTTTTGGCGCAGAGGCAACAGGTTTGGGGCTCCGTGGTCAACGATTAGACGGAGGTAAGTGTAGACAGACATCGCTATTAGCATCCCACTCTTCGACACCCACTCCCTTAAAATAAAGAATATTTGGATATTTTATAATGGAAATTTTTCAAAATAAAAGCATATTGTGAATCTGGAGCTTGCATGAAGAAATTATTTACAGTGAACTGTGATAGAAGCTACAAAATAAAATGTGAATGAAGTTTACTTTTGCTCGAACAGGATGTCCAGGACACTCTCAGCTAACCATAGGTTCTTTGTGGAAATATCTCCACCTGTAGGAAACAAATAGCACTATCGCATTAGTACAAAGCTTCGCTTTTAATGCGTAAAGATATAATCTGCTAGAGTCTGACCTGCGATCTGTTTCAAAAGCGTCATGATGACTCCGTCAGCTCCAATAACTCCACTCTTAACAAGTTCTCTGACCAACCACACCAGCTGTGCACACAAAACACACCGTTAATAACCGCTACGTTCACAGGACTTGTGTACAAACTTCCATGAGTGTGTATTTTCGCCGTGTTTACTTGTGTTCTTGGAACGTCCTGCAGTTTCAGGAACTTCTCCATCAATATCTGGTTGATTTTCACCAGCAGGATGTTCATCCCATCTCTGTTAACCAGCGCCAGATCTCTGTAACACTGTTCCAAAGAACACACGGGGAAAACGTTGTGATGTCTACAGCCACAATGATGCTAACAATGACTGAAGATGAAGATGTGACTCACCCTCTGGGCCTGGGCTGGTTCTGTGAGGACCAGCGTGAACAAACCAAGACATACCTCCTCATGCTGCTGCTGACCTTTACAAACCTGCAACATTATTCCAACAGCAGAAGTTAGGTTTGTTGTTGACGTACTCACTGTTTGTGTTTTATACATATTGGTAGTGATAATGGTCATGCAATTTGTTGCATTAACATATATCTCTTACGTTGGCAGTGAGTGCATCGTTGGCCTCTCTCTCTGAGAGCCCATTGGTTATTGCCTGGACAATTCCGGCACACCGCTCCAATCGCTGCACACAAACACAAAAACAAACATGGAGCAACACACACCAAACAACACTGGGCCCACTCATTTTCACAAAGTAGCTAAAGTCAGATAATTGATGATGAGAGGTGAAGAGGGAGTAAATAAAACAGAAAAAGGTTTTACAGGCATCAGCTTAAACAGGAATGACCATAAGAGCTGTTAAGTTGCATTAAATGTGTAGTAAGAGAAATCTCTTAGTGGTGAAAGCACAGCCCGAAATACAACATATTCAACAAATTCACTGATGTAATTAATTGATTTAAGACTATGTTGTTGGAGAGGAGATCTGATGTTTAAATGGAATGCAGACTCCATCATGTCAACATGCTGGTGTGTAAAACTAAAACGACCCAAACAAGCAGGAAAAACAATAAACTATCTGCACAAATAAATTAAAATTAAGCACAACAAGAACGCAGCAAACATGTAAACACTGCCATAAATAGAATGACATGGAGAAAACAAATAATTCTAAACAGAATAATAATAATATATCAAAACCAGCCTCATTGATACAATAAAAACAAAGGTGACTATAAACACAATACATAACTTTATTCAATGACACTAGAAAGGAACATTTAAATATGACTAGTTCTGCAAATAATCGATCAATAACCTCAAGATGCTGCTCTAAACTAACCATTAGGACTGGTTTAACACAAGAAACAGGAATAGATCAACTGTCAAGGTCTAAATAGTTCTGACATGTGAAACACCGCGCATGCGCAACTGTCACATAGGTCCCATCCATATGTTTACGTTGAATTAGCATGCTAGGCTAAATTCCATAAGCGTTAGCACTTCAGTTCCTAACGCCGCGTTTGTGAAAGCACAAATGTCAAGAACACACCACAGCTGCTTCTCGTTCAGTTTCACGTCCTCAACAGAATAGCCATACACCTCACACGGCTACCTTGCTGAAATACCGCTGCTACCTCTCTGCTAGCAATGCTAACTAGCCTGTTAGCATCTTGCATTTGATAAAATGGTTCCATCATGTCTTTGTACCTTCTGTTTCTAAATAAAACTGCTTCTATCTTCCTCCACACCAACCCTGTCCCGGTTTATTTACGGGACAATTTTATATTCAGGCCGCTAACTCGGATCTCCCTACCTCCTCCAACTCGTCTTTGGCATCCAGAGGGGTGGACACCAGGAGCCGGCCCTGTGGCTTCGCTTTCGCTGGTGCAGGCTCCATCTGCTCCCGCCGCGCCTCGCCGGGCCCCGCGGAGCTGTGAAGTGATGGGACTACCGGTGCACGGGCGTTATAGGTGTTTGTATCGGTGTAATGGAGAGTCCGGGGCTGTGGTCCGGATAAGAACTTTGCTCTGAATCACTTCAACCTGTTAATATGTGTTTTTAAAACTTATTTGAAGAAAGGTTGAACTATGAGTGTTGCTCCGTGACACCGTCCGACCACAGTAACATAACGGACATCCGCACCGAGCGAGTGGAGGGACGGGGCGGTTACCACGCCGTTGACAGACCAATCAAGTTACTCGTTCATTAGAGTGACGTAGGTTTGAACCAATAGAAGAAGAGGATATCTGGAGGCAATCCCTGGCGTGCTATTTGTGAGACCACCTGCATGGACACCCCTTTACCTTGTTTACAAAGGACTGGTGAAGCGATAGGATTATATTTGACTAGATGTTTTTATTTTAATCACCTGTTACTAAAGCATGGCGCCTATAAGAGTGTCTGAGTACAATGAAAACCTTTATTAAATTATTTCCTAAACAAAAACTTGACATTAAATACACTCAAACTGTTGTTTTAGGCAAAGATATATTAGGTGTGTGTGTACAATATTGCCAGTGTTGGTGATCTGAGTCAGAACTTTTAAACATATTAATATTTTACCATTTATTATGAGAAACATGTATAGGTTTGAGATGTCATTTAAATACTTGTAATAATAAAAAAGTGTTATTTGTTAATATATCCCTTTCTTATGCTCTTATGGAATGTTTATCGTTTTAAATACACTGCCCAGCCACACTAATATTTGGTTGGACCACCTAGCTTTGATTACAGCACACATTCGCTGTGGCATTGTTTCAATAAGCTTCTGCAATGTCACCAGATTTATTTCCATCCAGTGTTGCATTAATTTTTGCATTGATGATGGTAGAGTCTGACCGCTGCACAAAGCCTTCTCCAGCACATCCCAGAGATTCTCACTGGGGTTCAGGTCTGGACTCTGTGGTGGCCAATCCATGTGTGGGTGTGATGTCTCATGCTCCCTGAACCACTCTTTCACTATTTGAGCCCCATGAATCCTGGCATTGTCATCTTGGAATATGGCCATGCCATCAGGGAAGATGGAATAACCTGGTCATTCAGTAGATTCAGGTAGTCAGCTGACCTCATTCTTGGAGCACATCCTGTTGCTGAACCTAGACCTGACCAACTGCAGCAACCCCAGATCATAGCCCCGCCCCCACAGGCTTGTACAGTAGGCACTAGGCATGATGGGTGCATCACTTCATCTGCCTCTCTTCTTACCCTGATGCACCCATCACTCTGGAACAGGGTCCATCTGGACTCACCACACCAGTCTTTAATAATGCGTTGGACAGTTCTGAACCCAGTTTTAGTCGTTTCTGCATCTCCTTAGATGTTTTCTCTGCTTGATGCATGCCAGTGATGTGACCCTTCTCACACAGGCTAACATCTGTTCCACCACCACCAGATGTGTCTTTACTCATGGTTGTTGAAGACATGAGAAGCAGCTCATTGCACCAGTTGAGGTTAAATAACTTGTTGCAGCTGAAAGATAATCGCCCATGCAGGAATTATCCAATAGGAGGCTCCTACCTGTCTGCTTAGTTGAATCCAGGTGGAGATGTTTTTTTGGACAGGAAGTGTATGTGAGCAATGAGGTGACAAATCACTTCTATAGCAATATTTAAAAATAACACCACAAAAGTAATAACACATTTTATTTAGTATTTACACAACTTTCCTATAGATGACCTTATTTACAGTGAAACGTTTGTCTTGACTGGATCTGTTTCTTCTCAGTTTGTTTCTGATGAAACCAGTTCAGATGGGCCCGTCAGCTTTGACCTTCATCCATGAATCCAGGTCATTCCCACACGTGTCCTCCTTCAGCCTCCACAAGCTTCTGTCAGTTCTTTTCCTGTTCTCCTAGCAGCCAATATGTCCT
Source organism: Aphyosemion australe (assembly GCA_006937985.1). NCBI lineage: Eukaryota > Metazoa > Chordata > Actinopteri > Cyprinodontiformes > Nothobranchiidae > Aphyosemion > Aphyosemion australe. The sequence continues at coordinate 211,488 of SSNS01000583.1, forward strand.
CATACGTCCTTTGCCCTTAACTTCAATTTCCCCTCTGAGTTGTAGAAGGAAGCAGCTAAAGTCCTCCAGGACCTGGCGAGTTGCCTCTGACACATGAATCTTCAGTGCTGAGGGGATGATCAAGTCATACACATCACATTAGACGCAACATAACATGTTACAGTGTGGATGGCTATGCAAATAACTCCATTTAATTAGCAGCTGTCTTATTTCTAACTGCAGCATCTTCTCTCCCCTCCGATTCATCATTGCCTTACATTTTAAAAATCAAACCAGCCTTTAATTTTTTCTTAATTTTTAACCCTTTGAATTTCACACAATGAAAAAAAAACAATGAAAATTGATCTTTTGCATTTTTTTAGAGACGTGATTGCAATGATGGCAGGATGCACCCGAAAAGTGCTACGCCCTCTGCTGTCCTGGTGGAGAATTGCTTCACAACAATGACACACCAACAGAGAAGTATAAATGGAAAACGTCTCCGTCAATGCGTGTGAGCTCAAAGTTGCTGACGGAGACGTATAAACTAAGCTTATAAAAACAAGCTGGAGCTGGCCACGCCCACCCATCCACCGCTCAGGCTGCTATAAGCTGAGAAGCTCTGTTATCCAGGAGGGAGGAAGTCTCAGAGTTGTTGCATGCTACTTTCCCTGTTTGTGATGTCACAAACGGAGACCTATTGAAACGGCTTGTTTCCAGCACATAACTCCTGAAACCAAACACTGATTTAAAATGGATGGACAGGATATTTTTACATTTGGAGTGTTTATAGAGGCAGTAAAGACCCACATCGCTGCACAAAAGGATGCAAAAAGTGAATAAAGTGTCCCCTTTAATAAAGATAACTAAATTTTAAACATTGTTTTACAAAAAAGATCAGCTGTTTACACTCCTGCAGAATAAACGTGTTTATTTTCAGCTGCGATTACAGAATAATTGAAGTATCACTATAAACATATCCCTGAAATCGTTTCTTTTGCCTTTTGTCTTTTTTTTATTTACTGCAGCTTTGAGTAACCTGAAGTTAGTTTCATCTTTTGATTATCCAAAACAACCCAAATAATTTATAAATCCACATGTAATAATACATTTTGCTTCAGATTTGCTAAATAGTTGGGTGAAAACAAAACTTTTATATTGTGTGGGTTTAAATTTGTAACTGTGTTGCTTTTAGGACCTAAACTCAGATTTTTTTTTTAGATTTTTAGATTATTGCGAAGGTTCTCACCCTCTCCTGTGGATTCCATTCGTGATGCAGTGTTGACCGTGTCTCCAAACAAACAGTACCTTGGCATCTTCAACCCAACCACGCCAGCGCACACAGGGCCTGAACACAAAAACACCAACGGGTTAATGCACTTTGGTAGCAATACGTGAAGTTTAGCATTATTATTAGGAGTGGAACTTGATTAATCTAAAAATTAATCTGATTAATTAGAGGCATTGCAATGAATTAATCTTGATTAATCATGAAGAGGGATTTCCAATCACTCGTTTGATTGTAGTTTTGGTTGTGTTTGGAGCACATAAAAAGTTTTTATAGAGGTGCAGCTTGACGATATTCATTGATATTTAGGGCATGTATTTTGCTGCTAAACTTCAGCATCCTCCAATTGGAGGACCCTCGGGCTTAAAGAGTTGAATGCGTTAATTATTTTTAACGTGTTAATTTTTTCTAATTAATTAATCATAATTAAAGCAACATTCCGCAACTTTTACACCTTAAAATTATGCTTTTTTGTAAAGTTTTGGCGTCATACTATCATCTATTATGTTCATTTTCGTACCTGTGATAGTGTTGGGGGGTCCCACGTCTGTTTACTGCACTATACAGTTTTTGAGCTCGGGTTGTTATCGGAAGTACTGACTGGGTGTTGCTTTACGGCAGAATATGGCAAGCCAAAGGGATAAAAAAAAGTGTGTTATGTCTGCCAAAATGTGTGTCTTGAGAGTGAGTTTTGACGCCAAAGGGGGCAAAAACTCGCGTGTTCTAAAAGCGAGCATTATGTCCGCCAAAACTTGCGTCTTGAATGAGCGTTTTGGTGGACATAATGCGAGTTTAGAACGTGCAATTTTTTATCCCTTTGGCTTGCCATAATTGTATAACGTAGACCCGTGGTTTAGCAGCGGCAGATTCACCAAAGAAAGCTGGAAATCCCTCATCAGAAGAATCTAGGAAAAGAAAAGAAGAACGTGATAGAGCAAGAGCAAAGACCAGAGTTATTATTGGGCCGTCTTTTCCTCGCTGGAGAGCTCTTTTAGAAAGAACAGCATGTACTACACCGCGGTGAAGTTAGTTTGACGTTGGAAGTTGGATATTCGACAGACATTGGTTCACTGCAGTCAGCGATGAGTCTTCATGCCGTGCGCTGAGCCACAGACGGCGGTTAGCTGGGCTTCCGAGGACACGCTTGGGAGCGGTGGTTCGCTTATAGGGACCATCAACAAATTTCTAGTCATTTGTAAACGACTACAAAAAAAATCAAAAGCTTCCGGATTTATTGACTAAATCACTAAAAATTACTTCTGAGTTGTGTTATTAAACTACATCTACAAGACACAACAGTTTTAAAAATATTTCACACAATTTGATCTTTTTTATTAATATTTTTATCAAAAAATAAGGGATTTTTTTCAATAGCTCCTAGGTAAATGAGTGTAAATACCCAAAACCATTTCTCAATGGTGATACTAATCCATAACTATGAGACACAGCAGTTTTTAACACATTTCATACAATCTGATCTTTTTTATTAAGATTTTTATCAAAAATTAAGTGATTTTTTTCAATAGCTCCTAGGTAAATGAGTGTAAATACCCAAAACCATTTCTCAATGGTGATACTAATCCATAACTATGAGACACAGCAGTTTTTAACACATTTCATACAATTTGATCTTTTTTATTAGTATTTTTATCAAAAAATAAGGGATTTTTTTCAATAGCTCCTAGGTAAATGAGTGTAAATACCCAAAACCATTTCTCTATGGTGGTACTAATCTAGACCAATGAGACACAGCAGTTTTTAACCCATTTCATACAATCTGGTCTTTTTTATTAAGATTTTTATCAAAAATTAAGTGATTTTGTTCAATAGCTCCTAGGTAAATGAGTCTAAATACCTAAAATCATTTCTCAATGGTAGTACTATGCCTGACCAATGA
>SSNS01000583.1:219428-298712 GCA_006937985.1 Aphyosemion australe
GTTAAAAACTGCTGTGTCTCATTGGTCTAGATTAGTACCACCATAGAGAAATGGTTTTGGGTATTTACACTCATTTACCTAGAAGCTATTGAACAAAATCACTTAATTTTTGATAAAAATCTAAATAAAAAAGACCAGATTGTATGAAATGGGTTAAAAACTGCTGTGTCTCATTGGTCTAGATTAGTACCACCATAGAGAAATGGTTTTGGGTATTTACACTCATTTACCTAGGAGCTATTGAAAAAAATCACTTAATTTTTGATAAAAATCTTAATAAAAAAGATCAAATTGTATGAAATGTGGTAAAAACTGCTGTGTCTCATAGTTATAGATTAGTGTCACCATTGAGAAATGGTTTTGGGTATTTAGACTCATTTACCTAGAAGCTATTGAACAAAATCACTTAATTTTTGATAAAAATATTAATAAAAAAGTCCAGATTGTATGAAATGGGTTAAAAACTGCTGTGTCTCATTGGTCTAGATTAGTACCACCATTGAGAAATGGTTTTGGGTATTTACACTCATTTACCTAGAAGCTATTGAACAAAATCACTTAATTTTTGATAAAAATATTAATAAAAAAGTCCAGATTGTATGAAATGGGTTAAAAACTGCTGTGTCTCATTGGTCTAAATTAGTACACCATAGAGAAATGGTTTTGGGTATTTACACTCATTTACCTAGGAGCTATTGAACAAAATCACTTAATTTTTGATAAAAATCTTAATAAAAAAGATCAGATTGTATGAAATGAGTTAAAAACTGCTGTGTCTCATAGTTATAGATTAGTAACACTATAGAGAAATGGTTTTGGGTATTTAGACTCATTTACCTAGAAGCTATTGAAAAAAATCACTTAATTTTTAATAAAAATCTTAATAAAAAAGACCAGATTGTATGAAATGGGTTAAAAACTGCTGTGTCTCATTGGACTAGATTAGTACCACCATAGAGAAATGGTTTTGGGTATTTACACTCATTTACCTAGGAGCTATTGAAAAAAATCACTTATTTTTTGATAAAAATATTAATAAAAAAGATCAAATTGTGTGAAATATTTTTAAAACTGTTGTGTCTTGTAGATGTAGTTTAGTAACACAACTCAGAAGTAATTTTTAGTGATTTAGTCAATAAATCCGGCAGCTTTTGATTTTTTTTTGTAGTCGTTTACAAATGACTAGAAATTTGTTGATGGTCCGTAAAGCGAACCACCGCTCCCGAGCGTGTCCTCGGAAGCCTAGCTAACCGCCGTCTGTGGCTCAGCGCACGGCATTAAGACTCATCGCTGACTGCAGTGAACCAATGTCTGTCGAATATCCAACTTCCAACGTCAAACTAACTTCACCGCGGTATGAACTACGGACTCTGACCTAGCCGTGCTGCTAATGGCTAGGTAAGTAATAAATGATTTCACCAGGGTTATTGTGTTTGGTCGGACATAAAGTTGTTATACAGTCCTGATAAAACTATTTATTCAATGTGTGGAGGTGGAAAAGTTTGTTTTCGTTGTTTTGCCTGACATTAGGAATGTAAACATGCCTCTTATGCCCGAGAGAGAGATTTAATGTTACGACAGTGACGTTACGCAGCAAGCCTCTAGAGGGCGACAGAGACCATATAACTGCAAAGTTGCAGAAATGCTGCTTTAATGCGTTAAATTCCCACCCCTAATTATCATAGAACGCATTTTTGTACCGCTGTGAATGCCAATGCGAAGCCGAAGCTGCTGATTGGATCGGTGTCGCATCTTGAAGTTCTTGACAGCGTCCAGCAGAGCGAGAGACATCCGGGCCACCTCCCGCCCATGTAGCTTACCGTTCCTGACCGGCAGACCCGACACCACCATATAAGCATCCCCGATGGTCTCCACCTGAAAGAACGCTGAATGAGGTCATAAAATAATCAAATACTGAATCAGTATTAACAGGCTATTACTCTTTTACCTTGTAAACATCAAAGTTGTCAATGATGGCATCAAAGCAGGTGTAGAGATCATTTAGGAGAGTCACAACCTGCAAATACAAACGAGGTTATTTTTCACAGAGAATAAATCTAATTTCTGAATTTATTTGCACTTGTGGACTTTTGTTGTTCTGCTTCATCTGACCTGATATTCTATCAAATATGGAGAATGTTTTTTTTTCTGAAACAACCAGCAGCCTTGGTAAAGAGTTATCCGGAGAGGTTTGTGATCAGCCAGAAATGTTTTTGTAAGATGTTTTAAATTGTTTTCTATCTTTTGTTTCAATGTTTTATTTTCAGAGGTGCCCCCAGAAACCTAGTTTCTAGGGGCACCTCTGTTTATTTTGTTTCCTGTTTCTATCTATTCAACCTAAATGTTATTTCTGTTTGGGATTTCTATAAGCAGAGCTGCTCAAAATGTGGGACACCATCTCAATCAAGGACAAGGACTAAAAGAACAGAAAGTAGGACACATGTGGTGTAGTAATGACTTGCACCACTAGATGGCAGCCTTGTGAGTGTATTTTCTGCTTCTACCAACCTGCAGCGGCGTGCTCTCAGCAGATAGAGCTGTGAAACCCACTATGTCACTGAAGTAGATCGTGACGGAGTCAAAAGCTTCAGCCTGAACTGTCTCGCCTCTTTTCAGCTGCTCAGCTACAGAACTGAAACACAAACAGAACAAAACCCGACGTCACTGTGGCGGCAGCTGCTTTATTTAATTCAGAAGACTTCGAGTATAATTACTGTGGTAGGATCTGGTACAACAGGGCCTCGGCTTTTCGTTTCTCCTCGTTATAAGCTTGCGTTCGTTCCTCCACCAGCTCCTCCAGGTTGTTGGCGTACTGCTCCATACGAGACAACAGGTTGTCCAGGATGTTGGAACCATAACCTCTGAAGGCACACAGAACCAGAAACACTGTTTGTATTTAAAATATGTATTGTAGATGACTCTCAGCTACGGCCACATCAAATTTTAGCTCAGTATCTGTAACACTGACTAAATTACAGCCATATTTGTGGTGGCTAAGAGAAAATGTAGCTGCTATCTTGAATTGGGCTGACTCCAAAGGTTAATTAGTTTAAATCCATGCATTGATTCATGAGATAACGAACACACACTCCAGATGCTTTCCAATTCTGCTCATAGCACCTGTGCTGCTTCCTCAGCAGGATCTTGATGGTGTTAAAGTCGGGCCGCTCGCTTGGCTCTTCGCTCCAGCAGCGCTGCATCAGAACCCCGAGCTCCTCGCTGTGACTGTGGAAGCAGAGGGAGGGACGGAGGGCAGGGACACCGCCCTGAATCACCGCCTGGATGATCTCTGAGGGATTGAACACAAGGAGTTGCAGGATTTGGAGTCTAACTCATTATTATTCATGATACTTGGACATCTCGCCTCTGATTGGCTAACAGCAACACGACTCTTCCACTGCCGCCGTTCGCTTTGCAATGTTGACATTTTATCTCCATAAATAACACAATCCTGAAGGAGTTCTGCTGTGTGGTGGAGTTGCTAACGTTAACGGTTAGCTTCTACTAGCTAGTCGCTAACTAGTTCTCTACTCTTTCCTGCACGATAAACCAACAACAGCCTTCCCTGGTCGCGAGCTGGGTGAGTCCATGAATGCTGATTTACAACACGATGTAGATGCATGCAGCATTTTCTGACCCCGTCTATTTTCTATCAGAGGTTAATGCAGGAAATAGGGGTAGAAGACCATTTTCACATTCAGCCTGCATGCGAAACTCAAAGTGACTTATTTTTTGTAAAAAAGGACAGAAACTGTTTCTCAGGGTCAGAAGTCAGACCAAAAACCTGGCTCAGAATGAAAAACGAAGGAGGTTTTAGACAGAAAACTGAAGCAGACAGGTGGTTTCTGCTAATTATTCAAGACTAGTTGCTCAGGAAACCATCTTGCATACGCAGGAGCATGTTGTGCTACTTTTATACCTTTGCCAATTACAGTAGATAACAAACGCAGGCTTCCATTTTCCATAATATCCAGACGATAACACGTTTGTTTCAGGAGTTCAGATAATAAGTGACGCATGTGGTGTGAGCTGATGAGTTAATGATGGCAGCAGGTCATCCAGCCGTCCCACAGGAATGTAAACAATAAGACACTTTCATGGTGTTTGGCGTAGATAAGACCTCTGGTTAGAGACTCTAGCTGATGCTCACTGACCTTTAGGAGTGAGGGATTGTGACTCGAGAAAGAAAACTCCTTTTAGCAGAGCCACCTCCTGCAGAATCACACCAAAACTGTAGACATCACCCTTCTGGGTCCCACATGGGAGAGGACAGTCTGTCCTCAGGAGCTCCGGAGCCGTCCATAACTTACCTGCCGAGTGATTAACACCAGTTAATTATCCCCGTTTATCCCACGCTTGTGCGTGATTTATGTGTTTACACGCTACATTAGCGTGTGTGGATGTGTCACGCAGGTATAGTAACTCTTGTGTGAGTCATACGTGCGTAGTAAGCGTGTGAGTCCTCGGGGTAGCTGCAGGTCCGGAGACTCTGCAGGCCGTAGTCCGTGATCTTCAGGACAAATCGGCTGTCCACCACACAGTTGGACGACTTCAGGGAACCGTGGGAAACAATGACGCTGTTGTGGAGGAACGCCATCCCCTGGAGGGAGATACAGAGGCAGATGGAGAAGGAAATAAGGTGAAAATTTAAAAAGGATGGAGGATCAAATTAAAGAAGAATACATATTTTTTCAGTTAGTTCTCTAATTCTGGTTGTGCTTTTTAAGTTATTATTAGATAGCAATAGTGTTTGATTGACAGGCACAGTCCCCAGTTGCCCCGCCCACCAACACTGTCATCTGTCTCAGCCAGATTGTCACCTTGACGATGTCGGTGATGAGAGAGTATCTGAACATCCAGTCCAGAGTGATCCCGTCGCTCTCCATCAGGTCCTGGAAGATAAACAAACACACACGTTGGTGATGTCATCATATTAATTTACATTTCTGCTTCAAAACAATCCAAGAGCAAGTAGATGGTTTTGTGTGGTGCACAGAATAGAGAGAAAGTGCATTTCTTTGTGAAGCATCGGCGTGTCTGAGGACATGTTTGCATTCAAGCGGAGACTTTTGGAAAGTTTAGAAATAGATCTTTACTGTTATTCTTTCCCACGTCCTAAACCTTCTGATCTATATCAGATTCCAAATTTAAGACGTTTTTATCAGAACATTTGGTTCCTCAAACGCGAGGACAGGTCTTCTCATGGTAAAATGTTCCCATCTGCCTCTGCAGGTGACGCTCATCATCTACGTGAACGTTTCCCCGCCTCACAGATGCGTTTCCCTCTGAGCTAAAAGCATCTGCATCCTTGCAGGGGCAGAAAATAACTTGTTCTGCGGTCATCTGGCAACAACCCCAAACCCACGCAGCCCACATCAGCCCGCTGCAGACTGACTTACCTCCTCCCGTTGCTAGGTTACCCTACCAGAAGGTTGCTAGGCTACAGTGCTGAAGGATAACCGAGGTGTAGGAGAAGACACAAGGTATGAGGAAGTTTTGGAGGACGTCTACCTGCTACCTCTGCAGTAATACGATCAGCTATGAGCAGCACGAGTGGCTGATGGGAGGTTAGCGATGATTGATTAGATATCTGATAAAGGAGGAATAAATGGTTGATGTAGATGTTTGGTAAAGTAATAGAAAAGAGTTCGTGATGCTGTGTTAGCTATGTTATTGTCAGAAGCTGTAGCTGTCGGGGAACAGGGTGAGGATGATGGAGGCCTATTGAGGTTTGATAGAGGATTATTGATTGTTCATCACTGTAATCATATAAATCACAATGAACAATTTTTTTTTATATCTTGAAGATTTCTTAAAGTTTTCATGGTCTTTAGATAACTTGAAGCATCTACTGATACAAAATAGTCAAATTTACGCATTTCTACAGTTATTTTAATATTTTTAAAGCCATACTAGCAACTTTTTCATGTTTAAATCATTTTCTTGAGCCAGTTTGTGCTAAAATGACCTTTACAGGGTTAATGAAATGTCACTCAGACCCCCACCTATTGCCCTCTGTGGCCAGAATACCACACTTGCAACTTCAGAGTGGCGGTCCGGTCCCTGTTGGACTTAGTAAAGTGGAGCTGACATGCCTGGTGCTGCAGTCTGCTTCCAGCATGTTTCCTGCATGTTTTAGATCATGAACACAGCTGATGTGTTTGATTTAGTGATGAACCGCTCCTGTAGACACTAATGAAGGCTGAGGAGACGTTTCAGCTGTTAGATTAAGGTGTTAAAAAGACAAACACACAGCAAGGAGATAAGTTTCACTTTTGGTTCTACTAACAAACACTAGGGGGTGCTAAAAGCAAGCAAAACTGCATAAAAACCCTTTAAAACGACGTGCCCCAGCTTTAATGGTCAGCTATTGACCCAGTATCTGCTGACATGGTGCAAACTGGGTTTATTAGTCAGGTGTGTCGTACCTGAAGGCTGCCCCTGGGACAGTACTCTGTAATGATGCACATGTTTGGTGGGTCGAGGCAGGCACCAATAAAACGAGTTAAATGTTCATTATGAACATCTCGCATCTGCAAAAAATAGAAAAGTAAATGATATAAAATCCACTAAAACCATTAGCAGGACACTGAAATAGAAACCTAGCTGTCAACAACGTTTTAGTTACTTACATGTTTAAGTTCAAACAAAACTTTTCTCGTCAGCTCAATTCGCTTCTTGTTGATGTATTTGATAGCTGCCAGATTACCCTGAGGGAGAGAAGATCTGCAGGGTTACCTACTGGCTCATCTTCTGATCATCTGCACAAAATCAGACTGTTACAGGGATTTAATGACCTTGTAGTATCCAGTTTTAGTATAGATCTGAAAATTTCCCTCCATGGTCATCAGAGAGCCATAGTTAGATCCTTTCTGCAAACAAGAAAACAGACTTTACTTTACTAAGCCACACGTCCTAGCTAACAGTTTCCTGGTGTGACAATAGGACCAGGTGTGCAGAAAAACACCTACTAATGACATAGCTTATTTACCAGAGACATGGTGAGCCTGCTGCAAGTTCTCCTCATGGTTTTTTCTAGGGTGCTCATCTGGATGTCTTCCCAGGAAACTCTCCACAGCTCAGCCACCAGTTCGCTCTCTAGCTTCAGCTTCCTATTCAACAGACAGGAGGACAGGTGTGTGTGCGTGTGTTTGTAGAGTAGGTGTATAAGTGTGGGTTAAAATAAAGAGGAGAAACGCTAGGAGAGGTGATGAGGAGCTGATCAGCAGGACAGAGACATAAATGGAGGCCAAACACAAATCTGTGCATCTGCCTACAGAGCAGAGTCATAAAAAGATGCTGCACCTAAATCCCTCTGCTTACTTTGTGACTTTCAGGAATCCAGGTATCGACAGTTCGGACTCTGATAGCGATAACTTTAACACCTTTTAAAAGGTCAGTAGAATACTGTTTACTTACAATTGGAAACTGTTCTTCGAGCCTCTATAAAGCACGTGAAACTCTGTTGGGGCTCACAATGACCCAGGAGCCTTGATAAACGGCTAAACTCAAACCCACAATAAAGGCTGACGATGAAAAGACTGCTTGTCCCCGCCCACTCGGCCAGGACATAAATATGAAATGAGCTGCAAGCTGATTGGCCGGCTTACCCCTATGGGCCGGAATATACTTGCTTTTTAACGACGCGTACGCGTGTTTAAAATGGCTGCCTCGCGTAACTTGCGTTGATTTGAAGCGTCGTTTGTGTGCGTCCCCCGAAATTAATGCGACGCGTCCGAACGCTGCAATATACGAGTAACCAGTAGGCGGAGTTGACAAAACGAGCAAGACACACTCACCATGGTGACGCCGTCTCTGGTTTAGAGGTCTTTCATGCTAGCTACAACACCGCTGCTGTCTTTTTTTCTGCCGTGATCTCAAAATTAACCAGTTACTGATTTCTTCTATTGATGCCTTGCTTGTTTTGGTTGTACCCAAAGACTGTATATATGGTTGTACCCTACAAACTCGGCTTTCTATCAGGTCTGAGTTCCCTAGTGCGCCCCCTAGTGGAACACTGCAGTACTACGTGCCCTGCAGCAGCAAGTATGAGAACAATGATGCAGCCTGCTGCAACGCAAGGTTCAAAAGCAAGTATATTGCTGACGCTAGTAACTCTCTCTCTCTCTCTGTGTGTGTGTGTGTGTGTGTGTGTGTGTGCAACGAACGAGAAAGTAAGTGCCCCAGTGCATCCTGGGACGTGAGTGCTACAATGCTTTTTTTTTCATTCAACAAACGCATTAGCAGTAGCTGAGGTTAGCATTAGCATTAGCTTGGGCCAGCATTAACAATAGCTGAACCTAGTGTTAACCGTAGTTCGAGGCTAGCGCTGTTCTGGGGTTAGCATTAACACGATTATATTTTGGATGAAGCAGGTTTGGACAAGCAGATTTAAGTGTGTGTCAAACCAGCTTTTCTCAGAATGAATCGTTTTCCCAACACTACTCATTTACAAAGGAAAGAAGGATTGTTGTGCTAAATTAGACACTCCAGACTGCCTAAATCCAACAATAACGAGATAAATGTGGTTTTAAATTCTACTGACCCTTTAAATATTTAACTTTCTGTTAATATTTTTGCTGACATCACAGTTAAAGTCATTGAGTTGTTGGTCCGTTTCTAATTTTATGATGAAATTCATTCTTTTAAAGCAGTCTCAGCTTTAACTATGCGTTGCAGAACTTTAAATTCTACATTAAAATGTCGTGTAACGTGTCTGTAATTTCATTAACGAGTCGACTCGTTTTCTCAAAACCTACCCTGGACTACAGGGAGCGCACAATGAGGTCTAGCAGACTTCAGGTATATTTTAGTGCAAATATATTTCTTCTAATCTGGATGTTTTTAACGTGTCCCTTACATAAAACACTGTAGAAACACAAACGTGTACATGTGTGACCACCAGAGTCTTCTGCCACCCATAGTTTAATCACATTGACGTAATTTTATCTGCTCAGAGACAATTTTTATAAACAGTTCCAGGCTCTTAAGCCATAATTAATTAATAAAACTACTTTGAAAAAATATTTTTATATATTTCAAATAATATTTACTCTTCAACTTCTGAGAGGAGCAAAATCATTCAAAACTGCATTTTCACAAGAAACTCAAACTATTTATTTATTGAAGATGTTTTTAAAGGACTCAAAAACTCTTCAAGTTCTTGCTCTGATTCTTTATTAATACTTCATAAACAAGAGCAGGATAAATATTTGTTCGTTAGCAGAGCTCTGCACCATCTCCAGTTATTTAAACTTAAACTAAATTATAGAGTAAAGTAAACAAAGATTACAACTAATCATTTAATAAACTGCAACAAACATACAATATCTATTATTGTAGAACATTAATATCAATCTTATTTAATAACTAGTACAGTGTAAATACTATACAATATGTCATTTATAATACTTTAACATTTACACAGGCAGATTAGCTTATAACTGAGTTTAGTTTGAATCCATTTTTCAGATATTAACCCTCCACCCTCTCATTCTGGGCCTCACTGTGATCTCTCTATTTATGACAGAAAAAGAAAGAAGAGAAGAGGATATGTGAAAAAAGAAGGGATGGAGAGAGGACAGCAAAGAGAAATACAAATAAAATGGAGAGAGAAAGAAGTGCTGTGAGAGTTTAAACTGACACAAAACTGTGTGTGACCTCACCTTAGTTCAAACTAGCAGCGTGTGTGTGTGTGTGTGTGTGTGTGTGTGTGTGTGTGTGTTTTAATCAGGTTCAATTTCAAAAGCAAAAAAACAAAAACCAAATCTGCAGAAATGAATCAGTTTTTATTTGGTCTAAAGTGATTAAACAGGACTGTGGAGCGCCGGATGCTGGTGGAGGAGCAGCGGTAACAACCCTCAAGGAGGAAAGTAACAACTATGGTGGACACACACAAGAGGAAGCAAATCAAGAAATGGTCTCCTGGTTTGGAGAATTTGGAGTTTAGATTATATCAGGCAGCTCTGACTTAGACAGGAAGAGACCGAACAGGATAGTTAATAAAGCTAGCTCTGTTCTGGGTTCTGTTGAATAGGGCTGGGGAAAAAAATCGATTTGATTGATTTCATATAAATTTAGCAAAATCGGTTCATTAGGCCTAGGATAGATTTTTTCCCTTGAACCAGACTGACCTGGGACCGGATCTGCAGGCTCTTCCAGGTACAGATTCGTTCTAAAAACATGCTTAATGTGCACCAGTATACACAAACTGCACATCTCCTTAACGAGAAGCTCGTCTAAACGATAGAAACGTCATTTTCTTCCTCAGCAACATCCAATTCTAACAATAAACCGCTAAATGAAAAGAACGTAAAAAGACGCTAAATGCACATATCAAGAGAAACACGCAGTTGCGACAATGAATAATGAAGACCAGAGTGAAGTGAGTCGAATCGAATTGAATCGAATCGTGATTAATCGATTCAGAGCCTCATGAATCGAAATCGAATCGATTTAGGAAATTGGCCGCAATACCCAGCACTACTGTTGAGGACGTGTGTGAAAGGAGGATGCTGGTGAAGCTGACCTCCATCTTGGAAAACCCCTCCCACCCACTGTGGAGGCCATGGAGCTCCTTTAGTGGCAGACTGAGACATCCCAGATGTAAACCAGAACGCTACCGTAGGTCATTCATTCCCACTGTTTACCTGTTACTGGCATCATCCTGTGACACGCTAACATCAGCGCTATAGTCGGTATGTGTTCAGTACCTGGATGTACATTATGTAGTACGTCTGTGTCCCTTATGCTGCGTATCCTTGGAAACCCAATTTTCTATTTTTACTTGTTTTTAGTGGTTTGAATGTTACAGTAACAGCTTATTGCTCACGTGTGTTTACCTGTACTTTATTACCTGCTGTAACGAGTGAATTTCCCCACCGTTGGATTAATAAAGTCTATTCTATTAATTATTATATCTAATAAATTTTACTTTCTTACAAGTTTAATTATCAGTATAAAATAAACAGATTTTACATTTTTTAAGGTGGAACGATCTCTCTTGACCGTTCCAGGTTTCTTCAATTAAAGCAACTAATTAAAAGTGGCGTTTGACATATTTGGGGGGATGTGATGCATAATTAGTGCAAACAACCCAAGATAAAAACGTGTCTAATGAACAGCATGGAAGCTTCAGTAAAAAGTGGCAGGAGTTCAGTTCCTGTTGGCGTTCAGCTTGTGCATCTGTGTCTCTATCTAGAGATTTCAGAGCCAGCGTGTCCTTCTGTCCACCCGTCTCTCCAGGATAGTTGCTTTTCTTATGATTTTACTTCTTTCTAGCTAATTTGAGCAAAACTGTTGCAGCATGCAATAAACCAAACATGAACTCTAAATTCTTCTGTGATGCAAAGAAAAACCGAGCTGATCATTTCACATTTTACTGAAACACCTTTTTATTCACATTTCATAAAATTACAAACGCTTCATGTGCGTTCCTCACCTGTAGATAAATATGGTGATGGTGACGATGATGATGAAGACGAAGCAGATCACTATGGCAACCATCTGATGCATTGTAACTGTACCTATGTGGGCGAGAAAAGGAAAGAAGCACCCATCAGCACAGGAAGATGCTGTGAGGATGTTCTTTTGGAGACAAAATCCACATGTTGTCTAATCAAAAGGCTCAGAGGAAGTGATCGGGTGCGTGAGGGGATTAAAGTGTCAGGCGTGAAAACACACAAGCAGCTTGATCTGAATATGAGATAAGAAACAGAAAAAACCATCCAAATAAGAGCTGAAGCAAGAGGTGAGAGAGGATCCATCCCACAGCTGAACGTTACCAGCTAACGGCTCGTTTTATGGTGCTAAAACATTATTTTATGTGTCAAACTGTGATTTCTGATCCAGATTTAACGGTGGTTTAGAGGCAGAATGAACAAACTGAAGGCTTATTAACGAACAGGTGGAATGAAACACAGGTGTGGAACCTGAAAGGAAACAGGAACCAATAGGAATGTAGATGAGATTCATTCTTACAAAATAAAACAGGAAATGAAGATAAACTAGAAAACAACAAATTAAACACATGTATCTTAAAGTTTTTTCATGTTGGGGATTTTCCATTTTGGTTAGAGTTATTTTTAAAAAATGAACTTTTTGAGAATGTCTTGTGTGATTTTGTTGACATTTTCCCATTTTAAATGACATTTTTACTAAATTTATAAATGTAAGTTTAGCAAATCTTATTCCAGGATGAACTGTACAAACAAAAGATCTACAATAAGCTAAGTTAGCTGTTTTTTACATCTTCTTTCTCCTAAAGCAGGTATGTCCAAGGTACAGCCCGGGACCATCAGTGGCCCTCAAAGTGATTTTGTTCAGCCCCCACTTGCAGCTCTGGTACGATGTCATTTTGTCTCTCCAGCAAGGTGTTGATGCAGATCATCACTTAAAATGTTTATGTTCAGATTTCTACTAATATGAAGGTTTTCCTTGAGCAGCAGGGGCGGTTCTAGGGGGGTCCAGGGTGGGCCAGTGCCACCTTGACAGCAAGCTTGGACCCCCTACAACCCCCCTTGCTGAGGGCGGAGCCTAAGCATTAATAAGTACTGATTCTTTTGTGATAATTTAGCCTAACGTAAAAAGTGGAACCAAAGCATGTACATGCATTTATCTCAAATTGAAAAGAGAGGCTTACCAATACTTCACACTGGAAGCATCAGCCTCGCGGAAAGGTTAACTCGCAAGTTTCGCTACGTGTCAGTACACACCAGGAGAAGCCGTGCTCCTCGCTGGACTCACGAGATCACAAAATCCCTCGAGACTTCAAAGGTCACGGTTTGTTTATGCCATCCACCATTAAACCAAAACGAAGGAACTCACGTGTGACATCACTGTGTGATGTCATATATAGTGTTGTTCCTCTCCACTGCCAGGATTAAAGCCATGAAAAACACACCATTGCACTTCTCGAACGATGCAGGGAGTAAATAAACTGTGAGGTCACGCGTATAGACGTAAGCTACATTGATATGAAATCACATCCCTGTAATAGACTTTTATTTTGAAAATTACTAAACATTTTACACTGAAACCGCGTGTGATTTCCTGTCTAGTTCTATAACTGCGGAAATTGATGCATCTGAGAAGCGTCTTGCAGCAAAAATAGAACCTGGTTCTATCTTTAGTGGCATGGCGCGGTGCGGCGTGCCGCTTCCGGGACACGCCTGACAATTGCTGCGGTGCGGCTGGTTTGAATCACCCCCACAGACTAAGTGGCGACGTTGTTAGTCAAGAACCCCTTCTGTTGAGCAGTCCAAGTTTAAAGTCACCATTGAAATATTTATTTTTTTGATTTACATAATTTTAAAAAATCACACTTTTATTGCCTGCAAGGACTCTTGACGATTTTGGCCCTGGTCTTTGGACACCTCAGTCCTAAAGGATTCAATTATCAATGTAACTATTTATTTACTCTTTCTTAGCAGTTATAGTGTAATTATAGTGGCTGAGTGATTGTGGGGTTGTAGTTGATCTCTATGAGAGCTGTAGTGGACGACATCCATACGTGTGAGGCAGGCTGGGTTGTCGTTCTTGAAGCCGCACTTGGGGACGTCGGGAGGCGGACCGCCGCTGGGCCACTGGAAGTTCAGACCGTTCTGCAGGACCAGCTGCTTCATACTGCTGTTATACACACACACTATCTGAAAACACAAAACACGTATAGTTACACGCCTGTCCAACAGATACTCATTACTGTCTGCTTGTGTGTTTTCCATCAGCTCTGTATTACATTCAGTTACAGCTGATTTAATAAATATATTCCTTTCATTTACATCAAATTATTCAATAAGTATCTAAAGGAAATATTGGGTCTTTGCAAAATCCTAAAATCAGGCAAATGACCAAAATGACACAATGCATTTATCAGTATTTATGTAGAAAAAGAGCCAGAATAAAGGCGTGTGCATAATTCAGTCCATCCTGTTTACATAGAAGCCAGGTGCTCAGGAAGTGGGTATCTTCAGGTCAATGACATCACAAGTCAGGTATTTTACCTGAAATTCCCCAGACTCCACATCCGTCATGTCCCACAGAGCAAAGTCCGTCTCTCTGTCTCCAGACGCGTCCATTTCCACCGTCCCCATCACTCCTGCAGAAAGGCAACACGTACCAATTAAAACACTGTTTATTTATCCGTGTTATTAAGGAAATTACATATTCTAGATCTATCTGGGTCGCGGTTATTTCTGATGACAGTGAGGGATTTTTTTTCTCAAGTTGATTCATTGATTGAACACAGTTGTTGCTTTTGTTGATTTAAGTCCAACAAACTGACAGAAACCAAGAATGTGAGTAAAACATGCTGGGGGGGGGGGGGGGGGGGGGGGGTGTCTCAGGTTACATTCGTGAGGCTTGGAACCATCGGCCAGAGCTCTAGAGTTTGAGTGAATGTGAGAATATTTAAAATTAACATTCAGCACATTAAATAGCCTGCAGACCACCTGAATTAAACTGCACTCTAAAAAATTACATGTTGAATTTATTTAACCAAGTTATGTCTAAACCTAGTTACTAATGTAACTAAATGTTACTTTTAAAAAATAACAGTGTATGTCAACATATTTTACTCTTTACATTTAAGCACGGCTTAGTGGGACCCTTTGACGTAACTTGGTTAAGTAAATTCAACATTTAACTTTTTAGAGTGTAATTTATGGAAACAAGTTTTAAATTCTTGTGTTTTTGTTCATTTAAGCAACAACTGACAAAACTTTCCAGTTGTTTTTAACCAATTATCAGTAACACTTAATCACCAGTTTGGTAGCAGGACACAGATTTCACCGTGAAAAATATGTGAATTATTGCCCTAAACTCATAAGGGGGGGAAAAATCGCAGGACTTTGTTTTTTGACCTTCTTGAACACGTGATTTAATAAATAAATACTAGGAGTGGGACTCGATTAAAAAAATTAATCTAATTAACTAGAGGCTTTGTAATTAATTAATCTTGATTAATCGCATTTTAATCGTTCAAGAAAATTTCCCCCGAAAACAATTTTTGAAAATGAAAAATAATGAGACAGTAGAGTACTCAGACCAGATAGAGTTCCAGGTTTGTAGAGTACAACCAAAACAAACATGGCGTCAATAGAAGAGATCAGTAACTGGTTAATTTTGAGATCACGACAGAAAAAAAGACAGCGGCGGTATCGTAGATAGTATGAAAGACCTCAAAACCAGAGACGGAGTCACCATGGTGAATGTGTCTCGCTCGATATGTCAACGCCGCCTACTGGTTACTCGTATATTGCAGCTTGTGAATGCGTCTCGTTAATTTTGAGACAACGCTTCAAATCAATGCAAGTGATGCGAGGCAGCCATTTTAAACACGCGTACGCGTCTTTAAACAGCAAGTATATTCCCAGCCTAATAAGGAGCCAGTAGCGTTGCCGGTACTGTAATACGTGGCTTCACTGCACTGGACTGCAGCCAAGTCCTAGCCACGCCTCAAGCTGGAGCTGGCCACGCCCACCCATCCCCCGCTCAAACTGCTATAAGTTGAGAAGTTCCAATGTCCAGGAGGGGCTCGGAGTAGAGGCGCTACTCCTCCAGCAGCAGCTTTCTCCTGTGTGTGAGAGGTGGTTCTATTCTAATTTTCCCCATTTGTGACATCACAAACGGCGACCTTTTGATACGGCTTGTTTTAGACACATAATACCTAAAATCAACCACTGCAAAAACAGATGGACGCTTTTATCGTGTTTATAGAGGCAGCAGAGTTTTGCATAATATGTCCCTTTAAAAGAAACGATCTCAGATTACAACTAGAAAACAAACTTTGATCAATCAGGTAAAAAAACAAACAAAAAGTTCAACTTTAGAGCTCCCCCTACTGGAAGCCATGGCCAATAACCTAAACTCCAACAGCACTGACGCACACGCTCAGTGATTGATGGCTGCTGACTCAGTTTCAGAGTGTGTTGGTGGATAAAAGCAGCTCAATCTAATAAAGAGCAGGCAGAGCGTCCTGTTTATCAGCACCATCCACACACTCAGATACACGAGTGTGTTTTCATGGACCTGAGTCTGATCCTGGTTTTGGATTACATCACTGAGATTTAAATGTAGTTCCCATTAAACTAATGCACTCATAGTATCTGCTTCCTTATGTAACACTATAAATAACACCGCCTGCTTCAGTTGTGATGTTATATACATATGAGGGTCAGAAACCGTAACTAGAACAGAACCAGATGGTCCCGTTTTTCTCACGTTGGAAAGGTTACTACAGGACAAGACTGACCGCTTCTGACTTTAGCTTCAGCCTGTTCTGCAGCAGCTAATAATCAATAAGTAATCAATCATGAGTTCAAAAGGAAAAACAAGCTTATTTTTGTTTTAGGCTCATGTTTAGAGTCCCAACAATTAAAAACATGAATTTCAGACCAATTAAATGTAAAAAATGATCCGTAAAGGTGGTCATGTTTTGATAAAAAGCATGTGGTTAAAAATAAACACATCAGACCTCTAAGAAGACTGCACTGTTGTCACGGGGTTGAGTTATGAATGTTATTCATGGAGCAGACGATGGAGAGATTACTAATCACAAAATAAACTCAGAAGAAGAAACAGGCTGTTGCCACGACCAAAGGAGAGAAAAATCTAAATAATTCAATCAATGAGATTCTTTATATTTTATGATTCTCATGAATACACAACAGAGTGATCAGATTAGCGTTTGTCTCCAGCTGAGTCCACTTCCTGGAACAAATGGTCGCTTAATGTGGACGTTTGTCTCCCACACCTGGGTCTTCTCCCATCTTGCTTCATTTGAAGCCACACTTTGCAACTTTTTCATATTTTAAATCATGTTCTTGAGCCAGTTTGTGCTAAAATGACCCTTTACAGGGTTAATGAAATGCCACTCAGACCCCCACCGCCCTCTGTGGCCAGAATACCACACTTGCAACTTCAGAGTGGCGGTCTGGTCCCTGTTGGACTTAGTAAAGTGGAGCTGACATGCCTGGTGCTGCAGTCTGCTTCCAGCATGTTTCCTGCATGTTTTAGATCATGAACACAGCTGATGTGTTTGGTTTAGTGATGAACCGCTCCTGTAGACACTAATGAAGGCTGAGGAGACGTTTCAGCTGTTAGATTAAGGTGTTAGAAAGACCAACGCACAGCCAGGAGATAAGATTACCTTTTGGTTTCACTAACGGACACTAGGGGGCGCTAAAAACAAGCTAAACTGCCAAGTGTTCCTTTAAAAACTCCTTTTGTCCAGTTGTTTTGTCTTTCATCCTATGATGGTTTAGTTGAGGTTTTGTAAATCTTAAATAAAGTTGAAAATAAACAATCTTGTCTGAGTTTTCATCATCTTTTGTTCCCTCCCAGTGTCTCGGTCTCGTTCTGTAAAAACGTCCGTGATTCAGCCTGATTCACTGCTTTTCTGCTGTTTAATTTAAAAAACGATGAAAGTTCTTATCTGTTTGTTTTTTGAATATTTCACAAACTAGAATAACAGCCCAGCTGTTTGTCTAAAGTTTGAATCAACATCTACGGCTGACGGACGGAGACGGTTTTATGGTCCGTAAACTCTAGGTCGGTCCGATGATAGATCACAGCCTGTCCTCACTATTTGTTCAGCAGTTTCTCTCTTTGTTTGGTTTTGTGGTGAAACAAGAATAAGCTATTTCAGTCTAAAGGTCCAAACTCAACAAACGCTATCTGCTGTTTTTAGACGTTCAGGCCAAAAAACAAAAAAAAGATCAAATCTGAAAGGATGAGTCCAACTGCAGAAGGTGAGTCCGAGGGAAATGCTTCTGAAAATATTTAAACTCTGAATAATTTTTGAAGGGAACTGGATGAAATAAATAAGAATTCTTGAGTGAAACAGAAATATTGTGTAATCATGATTCTTCCTGTCAGACTAGCTGGGTGGGGCGTCGTTTTGCGGGATTTGGAGAATCTATTCAAAGAAACAATATAAACAATAGATGTGACTATTATTGAGTAATAGGTGTAACTTTCTTTTTTAGCTATTTTTATCTTTAGATATAGCAGCCCAACTTGGCTTGTTTTTAGCACCCCCTAGTGTCTGTTAGTGAAACCAAAAGGTAAACTTCTCTCCTGGCTGTGCGTTGGTCTTTTTAACACCTTAATCTAACAGCTGAAACGTCTCCTCAGCCTTCATTAGTGTCTACAGGAGCGGTTCATCACTAAATCAGACAAATCAGCTGTGTTCATGATCTAAAACATGCAGGAAGCAGACTGCAGCACCAGGCATGTCAGCTCCACTTTACTAAGTCCAACAGGGACCGAACCGCCACTCTGAAGTTGCAAGTGTGGTATTCTGGCCACAGAGGGCAATAGGTGCTGGGTGGCCTTTCATTAACCCTGTAAAGGGTCATTTTAGCACAAACTGGCTCAAGAAAATAATTTAAAATATGAAAAGTTGCATAGTATGACTTTACTATTCATAATATGTGAACATCTTGTCTCTGATTGCATAAAAGCAACGCGACTCCTTTACTGCCTTTAGTCGCGCTTTCTTCTTAGCTTAAAAAATGCAGTGTTGATGTTTCATCTCCACAAATAATACAAGTCTGAACGTGTTTCACCACGTTGTGGAGTTGTTAACTCATTCACTGCCATTGACGACTTTAGTTGTCATTTGCATTTTTTTACGTCGTGGGAGTCGGAACGAGCCCCCGCACCGTGAGAACAAACATCACGTGTCTAAAGCGGATCTTCATCCGTGTGTCACATGTCACGTGAGCAGGAAGCGGAACATCAATAAATTAGGAGATTGTTTTGGGACGCTGCTGTGAAAAAAAGCAATGCGTCAACCGGAAATGCTTCTGTAGCTCACGCTTCAACAACAGATTGTGAAAGAACGGATAACGCGATTCTTCCTGATGTAAGAAGTGAGTCTACTCTTTCTTTTGGTAGTTTTGGCGTTTACATGATCATAGAGCACAATGTTCTGTGACTCTTCAAAAACAGGAAAAATGCTCAAAAACGCCAAAAAAAAAAAAAAAGTCAGGGGCTTTCTGATCCGAAAACGGCTGGCAGTGAATGAGTTAATGCTAACGGTTAGCTGCTAATGGTTAGCTTCTACTAGCCGACACGCGCTCTGCTCTCTCCTGGCTGCAAAATCAACGCAGCCTTCTGAATGACTGCTAATTTTACAGTGTGATGTAGAGGTTCCCTGTTTATTTTCCTTTGGCGGCTAATGCAGGAAATAGGGGTAGAAGACTATTTTCATGATCAGCCTGCAGGTGAAACGCAGCGTGACAGATCGAATTTCAAAAAGAGCAAGTATTATACGTTTTTCAGTGAACATCTGCTTTAATGATCAAGAAAAAATGAGATTTTCTTAGGATTGTTTTTTTAGTTGATCAGAGGAAAACAGAAATCAGAACAATCAAAATTCTACCTTTATGACATTTTCTGTCTGAGAAAGAAGAGTAATTGACTCAAGTCTCTCTCTCTCTCTCACACACACACACACACACACACACACACACACACACACACACACACACACACACACACACACACACACACAGCCTAGTTTCTATCTTAACCCTGTCAGCAGCAAAATTAGGCAAACATGTTCTCTTTGTTTTCACCCTCGCTAACTGTTTCCTGAAGGTGTAGAGCTCTAAAAAATGACGGACGACTTCCTGTTGGTGCTAACAATACGACCTTCCCGCCTCAACATTTCAAAACCCAGAACCTGGACCTGGATCAGGCTGACCTTACAGTACGGAACTGGCCCTCCAAAACAAACCAACATGAATCCTTTCAACTGTTTTTCCTCTTCACACACAAAGAAAAGCAGTGAAAAAGTGGAGCCTTTCCTTTAAATGTATCGTGTGACGTTTCCCATTCTGGTTGCTGGTTTGGGTCTAAAACATCCTGTTCCCAGTGTCACTGCCAGCTGGTACGAATTTACGCCGCAGCTCTACGGTAACACGCCAACTCCCTGCTGACACACAACACAGCCATGAGAATGCGACTCAGATTCCCATGGTGACCTCACGGAGCTCCGAGGCTCCTGATAGGTCGACGGGGCTCATTAGCTAATCAGCAGCGTGATTGATTGGTGGCAGAGAGCGAGAGGCTGGTTTCTGTCAAGCTCCACTGGGCCAAACGCTGCAGCTCATATTTGCAGAACGACCGTCAAAAATAACTTGTTGGATAAACATTAAAACATGAAAGGAATTTCCACACGTTTAATTAACCATTTTGTGACGGTTGAGTTAAGCTTTAGGATTTAATCAAAATGTTTACTAAAGCGTGGCCTTATTTCTAAGACTTTTTGTCTTTACTAGTTAAAAAATCTCAGGATTGGGGTTATCAGTGTTCTTTTATGGAGTCTGTACTCCTGCCTTCACAATAAAAGCACCAAACATACAGATGTCTACTAGTTAAACTTAAGACGTTATAAATTAAGTTGTAATCCCTAAATAAAGTCATGTTGACCCAGCACAATTTTGATCACAAATGCTTTCCATATTTAGAAACGTGTGATTAATTTGATTCGTCTCATTTGCTGTTTTAACAACTTTATCTTCTGCAGACATATTTCTATTAAACGCTATTATGGTAAAATTCCATTACTTTTTCTGCAGTATTTTGCCCAAAAGCGGATGATGAGATGGATATTTGTGCTCGTTGTGGTTTTCTGATTAATAACACACATTGTCAGAGCAGATTGTTTTCATCCCGGACCGAGCTCTGATTGGTCCGAAGCTGGCTGCACATTCCTGTGCGACCACATATCTGAGCAAGAGTGCATGAGAAAAGATCACCTGGGAAGGTCTTGTTCCACATCCTCTGGGTCACCACATTTCCACTGGGTCTCTTCACCGGCCCGGGTCCTGCCGTCTGCTGGCTCAGAGTCTCGTTCAGAGCCTGAGAGTACATCATCACGCCATCGTAGAACCCTGCAGCTATCAGGTTGAACTGATGGAGAAGTTGGATGTTATCAGATGACTCAGAAAGTTTCATGCATGAGCTCATAAAAGCATCACCTACCAGAGAGTCTTCAATAGTAAAGTTGGACATCTGCTTTGCTTCGCTCTTCAGAGTTTTCACAAACTGGGGATACTCTGGATTCTGAGGCTCCGTGTAGGTCAGCAGCTTCACACTCTGACAAGGACAGAGAGGTCATTTACTGATTCATTTGTGTCAGTTTATCAAAACAGAAAAAGGTCATCTTCTTACTGATCATCATCTGGAAATGATCTCGTCATGGTCTTGGAAAATGAAAACAAAAAGGAACAGGAAGACTTCTCACCCTGAAGGCAAGTTTGGCCACGCTGTCGTCCTGGTCTCCTCTAAACCAGGGCTTAACGGGTCGACCGCCACCCAGGTCCTCGGCAAAAAGATCAGCGAAGAAGAAGACAAAGTTTTCCAGCTCCACACCCTCCTTCCAGAACTGGATCATCAGTTTCCTGAACACGTCCAACGTGCAGCACAGGTACACCACTGCAAAAAAAGGGACTTTATTTTGAAAATCTCTCAGATCTAGTCTTTTTTTTTATATTTAATTGTTCTGTGAACTTTTCTTTAACCTTACTGGATTTTCTGTCCTGTACCTTTTAGCCATTTTAATGCATTTAAAGCTTTTTTGTGTCTCAAGTTCTTTTGTATTTTCTAATTGTTTAAACTTAAACTGATTTGTGTTTTTTTGTTCTAGTGAATGTTTTGGCTGTGTGATAAATATTTTTGTCATTTTTTTCTTCAAAGCTGTTTTCTGATTCATTACTGGAGCTGCTTTGTGCCACATGGTGTTAATTTGCTTCTTTCTGTACTCATTGTTGTCATTTTTCCAACAATTTTGGGCCTTTTAAAAGTTATTTTGGTATTTAGTCATTTTCTGCATTTTTAACGTCATCTTGCCTCTCATTTGGTCTGGTGTGTCTCATTCCTGTTCTGGTGTGGCGAGCGGCTGCACTGAGCTTTCTAGGAGCCGTGATAACCGTCACAGGTCCAGCATGACGACATCAGACCGTAAACCGGGACCGGCTCAGTCTAACGAGGCTCACGACCTCAGCACTTAGCTCGTCGGTCTCCATGGTGATAATCACACCCGCTAACGAGCTCGGTGGTCAGACAGGAAACACTCGTTAAGGATCGTTAAGGACAGATCAGAGAAGGTGTGAACTCCACTAACAAGAAATCAATCCAATGCCTTTGCAACAACAGCTTGTTTCTAAGCTGTTTTACAAAAAAAGGTTACATATTTAACAGTTGAAGAACCTTTACCCCCCTTTGTGTTGCTGTTTCTCACTGGATCTATTTTCTCTCCGCTGGATAATAGAATACAAATGTGGCACGAGGAAAAGGAGAAACATCTGTCCCCGCTCTACCCAAACATTAGACCCATCCCATCCCACCACTTTCTGCTCTCTTTAGTCCCCAAGGTGGACTTAATAATGTGGACAGAAAGTTTCACATGCGAAAACCAAAAACTTGCATGTTTTTTTCTGCATTTTAACAAAAGTTCAGAGAAAAACAACATGACTGATTGAGAGATCTTATTTGCTGTGACACACGCCCCCATGCTCACTCATGTTTCCATGACTTCAGATGGCATTACACTGATTTATGCTTGTTTCTGTAAAACATATCTACTACTAGCTTAACCCTTTCTCTAACTATAAACGTCTTGACGATAGTGTTTAATGATATACGAGATGTGAAATGGAGAACACTTCCCCATAACGTGAGTGTGTAAACAGTGTTGTGTCCTCACATCATAAATCCTACCTGCCAAACACACACTCAGAGGTAATTACATTGAGGACGTCTAACATCGCCGGGGGCAACGGCTGGTGTCAGTTCGAGGACAACAGGAGCAGTTAGCGTGTGTGATGATGTCATATCGTCCATCAAACTGTGTCTGATCAGCATGGTGCACGTAAAAAACATGAAAACTGTTAATTCACTTTAAAATAAGCAAATAAAACATGAGAAAACAGGAAGTAAACGTGAGATCAGATTAGTGCATAGGATGATTAGTTTAGGTTTACAAACATCTGCAGCAGCAGGACCGTTACGTGGTTTGAGGTAAAGGAGTATCATTTTCATCATTTGTGCAAAATCTGCACAAATTGTGCACAATTGCACAATTTATTAACACCTGCAGCCATCTTTTATGCAAGAAATTATTTATTTCTAGATGTACATCTAATAATTTTTTGAGAGTTTAATTAAATTGCATCCAGTGGTTCATGAGATACCCCTGTAATCTGTTGTCTACATCTTATAAAGTACCAGGTTTGTCAAAGTAAGAATCTAGTGGTATGATATAAATCACAGGGGAGATGATACAATATACTGGGTTTCTAAAAACCAGACAATATTAGCAATATTTAAGACTGAATTTAATTGGGAAACTCAGGCCAGACGCTTCCAAGCAGTGGCACCCATTAGGGGTGGCTGGGGGGGGCATGGCTTCCCCATGAAAAAAAACCCTCCTTCAATAAATTATATTCATGTTCACACAAATCATAAATTCATCTTCTTTTATTAAGACTTAATGTAAAGCCCAATAAATAAATATACTGTATATATAATCAAGTAAATTAATAAACCCTAATTTAAAAAAATGTATATATGTGGCTGCTCTTTGCCATTTTCAAAACAAAAGTATAAATTTTGATAGTTCTTTGTGGATGATATCGTGAAGATAGCAACTATTAAACTGTTCTAAAATCCCAAAAGATAATTAAAAATAATAATAACTCAAATAACTGAAATGTCGTTTTCTGAAATGTTTGTGTTTTTCAAATTTGAGGTACTTTCAGGTTGAATGCATTTTGTTTTTTAATGAAAATGAATGAAGAAGTATGCAATGCACAGCCACAGGCTGAACTCACCCAGAGTTACCGCCGGGACCAATTTTGTGTGCCACCCCAAACTTTTCATGGGCCCCCCCGTGAAAATTTTCTGGGTGCACCACTGCTTCCAAGACACATCCAGTGTTATTGAGATCTCATTTGTTCCGTCAGAATGAAGACGGTAAAAACTGCTGCCACCTAACAGTCAGATTTTTTCAACTGCACAGTTACTTTGCTCCATGATGGCAGCAACATGACATTCTGAGAAAAACTTAAGGACATATTAACCTCTTCTACCACACTAAAATCATAATTATTTACATGAATGAAGAAAGAGGAGGCTAACACACGTAACTGAATCTGCTCTGACCTAAACTGGCACACAGAGGTCCAATCAAAGTGTCCTCACAATGTAGGAATGTTCTTAGATTGCAGGAATGTCGTCACTCCTGAGGCCCCAAACTGAAATTTGTGCTCGTAAACTCATAAAACAGAGACGTAAAATGAAAGCACTTAATCTCACACGCACACAAAAAAATAAACCTGCGGTTAGCCATTAACCAGAAGAGAGAAAAATAAATAAGTAATAATTAACCATCACTTCACAACCTCAGGGGAGGGACACAACGGAAGAAGGGAGGATGAGGAAAGGAAGTAAGGAGGAAAGGAAGGAAAAGAGGACACAGGAGTGAAGCAAAATCAACAGCGTGAGGTGAAAGGTGTCGTTGACCTGGAGCAGATCTGGTGGATGGTTGGTTGAGAACAGAAAGCAGAAAGAAAATGTAAAGAAAGACATTTTTAAAGCAGCAATCCGGAGTTTCCCCTGTCAGGAATTATGTATGATTTTTCAGAAATCTGTAAAAGTGATCGTCTTATCATGTAGTGTGATATAAGCAATACGTCTTTTTTTTTTTTTTTGCTAAGCCCGCCCCCTGCCCCGTAGAGCTCCATGCAAAATGAAATTAAGCAACGGTCAGAACTAACCAATAGCGTTAGACTACCGCTTATGTGCTCCAGAGTTAAGGACGTACCTCGGCTGATGCAGCGTTGATGAACTTTTCACGGACAAGTAAGTCTTTAAAATATAAATATATGAAAACACAACATGACATGAGAATAATAATTGTAAAACAACATGTTTTAGCTCTGTTTGTCGGCTACAGAAGCACATTCATAAACAAGAAACGTGCAGTCGCCATCTTAAATAACCGAATCGACCGACTCTTGGTGTGATGTGCTTGTCAGCCACTAGATGGTGCCATCAGATAAAAGAAATAGTCCAGACAACCGCTTTAATGATAGAAGTGAAAGGAATGAACCTGTTAGATAACTTCAATATGAAGAAAATTGGGAAAACATAATAGAAGCAACGATATAGAAGGAAAAGTAACAGGATTGTAAAAGTAAAGAAATAAAAACTAAAACGAAGCTGAAAATGACAATAAATAATGAGTTTGTTAAATTAGCAGCAAATGAAGAAGAAAACAAAAAAAGAAGGGCGAAAAAATTAGGGATGTCCTATATTGGCATTAAAATGTTATATCAGTAATTATCGGTTTTTAGTCTTTTAATGACACAACTTTTACATACAACACACCAAACTCTTCAGCTACTTCTCCTCTCGCTCAAAATGTCAAACATTTTTTCAAAATATTTTTGAGATATTTTTGTTTGTTTGGCACAATTGGCCTAACTTAGATTGAAGTAGCTGGCATATTTTGCACAGATAATGTTTAAAGTGTGAGTATGATAAGAGATATGTGATGTTAGTTCAAAGGGGTTCGAATGAAGGCAACAGAAGTCCAGTTGCTTTCATTCGAACCCCTTTGAATTACCATGACCTGGATGACGGAGAAACCTTCACCAGCACGTGCCGTTAGTTACCTAAAGTTATTGCGTTTTTCTTTTTTTACGTGGGGACCCCGCATATATCTGTATCGGTTTATTTCAATATCAAAAATTAAGCGCTAGGCTATGTTGGTAAATCAAGTATTGGTAAAAAGTTAAAGTCCCAAGTCATCATCACACACTGGTGAAATTACATCTCCGCATTTGACCCACCCACGGTGGGGAGCGGTGAGCTGCAGCTGTGGCCGCGCTCGGGAACTATTTGGTGGTTTAACCCCCCAATCCAACCCCTTAGTGCTGAGTGTCAAGCGCGGATGTATTGGGTCCCATTTTTTTAAAGTCTTTGGTATGACCCGACCGGGATTCGAACCCCGATCTCCCAGTCCCGGGGCGGACACTCTACCACTAGGCCACCGAAGCTGGTTAAAAAAAAAAGCTGATATCAAACATCCATAAAAAACGTGAAATGAAAAATAAGTTTTGAGATCTAAGAAAACAGCTAAATCAGCCGAAGGACCAGGGAACACAAAGACAAGTAAAACAGAATATTAGCTGCTGACCTCTGCCGTTCTCACAGATAGTTTTGACGACACGCTTGTAGTCGATGTCCCCCTCCAGTGAGTAGTCGTGCGAGGTGATATTGTGTTTCTCCAGCTGCGTGTACAGCCCCTCCACCGTAAAGTAGCACTTTCTGTCATCATTGGTATCCTTGTTGTCATCATAGAGAAGCACAACCTGCCGATGCCACCCAAACATCTCCTGGATCTTCAAACCAAACTCACCCAGCTTGATGTGTGTGGGGCCTGTGTTGGTAACGGCTGTGTGGATGCTGAAGCCTATGGCGGGGGCCCCAGCAGTCACCATAGGCACATCCCAATGGGAGGTGAACCGGGCAACTGGCGAGGAAGAGTAGACGCAACCAGGCCCAATGAAAGCCCAGGGGTCGCAGGACATCTTTAGGTCCACGGCGGCCAGAGGCGCCATGGAATTTGAGCAGTAGCCCTCATGGTTCTCTGAGTTGTTGTAGATCAGATGTAGCTTCATACCTGGTAGCAGCCAAGGGTCAGAGTTCACCTTCCGAATGGCCATGTGAAGCGCCGGGCCAACACGAGGCCACGCCCATGGGTATTTAGTGTTAGTGACAGGCAATATGGCTGCCAGATTGATAGTCTGAAGATCGTCTGTGGTGTTGTCCGGAGGAAACGACAACGACGCTGACTGAATTAGGAAGAGCAGGAAGAAGTGGACCCAAGACGGCATGATGACGAAGAGTTTAATAGCCTGACAGACGTTCTGTAGGGAAAAGATAAATCTGTCAGACAATCAACAAGGAAAAACACTTCATCAGTTTAGCATTCGGTCTTAATCATTCCATATAGACGAAACTATCTATCTGTCTAAAGAAGGCGTGTCTTGATTATAGAAGAGTGTTTTGGACACATAATACATTACATGGTTTAGTTCATTGACTTGGTCATCAATATATATATTTGCAGTTGTGGGTGATGGTGGCAGAGGAGTTAAGTGCCTGCCCCGCAATTGGAAGGTTGCAGGTTTGCGCCCAGTTCAGTCTGTTGCTGTCGTTGTGTCCTTGGGCAAGAATAGAAGCTAACTAGAAGCTAACTTGCACAACTGACCCATTACAGTGTCTTGTCCTTGGAAAATAATGTTGATCAAAAGTTGGGTCACAGATTTTTCAGGCCCAAGAAGGAAGCCATTGATTCTTTCAGGGGGATCCCATGGCATTCCCAAACCAGAGAGAATATAGAGTCCCTCCAGTCAGGTCTACCAATGGGATGTGCTCAGAGCGTAGAACATCAGCAGGAATCAAAATTGGATTCTTGAACCACCACTGGTGACTCCGTCAGTAAGTAGTAGCACTGGTGCAACTCCAAGTTTCACGGATCATTCCAGCAACTTGAAATTGTGGTGGAACAAAGACAGATCAGTAAATTTAGAGCTTTGATATTTTGCTCAGTTCATTCTTTAACAAATGGACCAGAGCAAGCCCTAATTACTTTAGGCTATTGATCCATCGGTCCATCTCTTGGTCCATCTAGCCATTGCTCAGGAGAAAAACACCTAGACGTCTAAACTCACCCATTTAAGGCAGAGGAATCCCTCTCAAGGAGGGTGCTACATTTCTGGACTAGAAAGAAAACCTAAATTATGACAAAATTGCGTTGAGAGAAGCCAGTTGGGGATGGCTAAGGCATCTAGTTAGGATGCCTCCTGGATGCTTCAGTCCCTGGTGGTTTTCCATGCAAGTCCAACTGGGAGGAGATCCAAAGGAAGACCCAGGACACGCTGGAGGGACTATGTCTCTCGGCTGGCCAGGGAACGCCTTGGGATTCCCCTGGAAGAGCTGGCCCAAGTGGCTAAGGAGAGGTAAGTCTGGGCCTCCCTCCTTAGGCTGCTGTCCCCGCGACCTGACTCCAGATAAGCGGAAGAGAATGGATGAATGGATGGATGACAAAACTGCTTCATACATGATATACAATCTTTTCATTTGGCGAAACTGTGTGTTTTAATGTTCTGTGGATAAATAAACTGTTTATTTTGTTGGAAAACTCTGTTGCCTGCATAAAATCAAAAACGCCTGCGTTAAAACAACTTGTGCATCTGATGAAACCAGATGTGCGTTTGATATTCTGTCAGAATAAAATGACTCATATTTTTTCCTGAATAAATTCAACATTTTAGAAATAATAGATTCCCTTTGAGGATCCGGTGGAGCATGTTGGAACACAGCCAGTGTTTCCATGTGGGATCCATAAACTGTTACCCATTAGCTCCATGCGGGCCCCGTGTGTGTTTGAGGGCCCACAGATATGGAAGTAATGTCCACAACTGAGCTGTGAGCAGATAATTGCTGGTTAAACACTGGTCTGACCGTGTTTAACGTTTGAGTAATGAGTAAACGTTCCCAACAAAGCGCGACGTGCGGGGTTGATGAAGATCTAATGTGCTGCTCTGTGAATCGGTGAACCAGACAGACAGAGCCCTTTCAATAAAACAGTGTAGTGAAGATTAAGAGATAAAGTGATCAGCTGCTGAGGATTAAAAATTCATGGAAAAAACAATTAAAACAGCAATCCGGAGTTTCCCCCCTTTCATGTATTATGTATGTTTTTTTTACAAATCTGTGTTATTCTTACCCTGTATTTTAATATAATGGAGGCAATATGTAAATTTTTGTTCCGCTAACCCTTTCCCTTGTCAAATAGAGCCCCATTAGCCAATAGCATCCACTTACGTACAGACGTCAATCACAGAGCATGCATGCACCTTTGCGGAAGTACTTAGTCTGATGCAGAGTTGGCGAGATCTTATATGGACGTGATTGCAAAACAATGTGTTTTAGCTCTGTTGCCCGGTTAGAGGTGCACATTCAAGAACGAGAGACATTGCTTACAGCCGTAATCACAGAAATAGGGAGAGGGCCTTATGCTGCAATGCATTTTTCCACCTCTAGACGGTGCCCTCTGAGATAAAACTCCAGACTTCTGCTTTAAATGTTGGAGAGTTTCATTTCAGACTCATTGAGTACGATTGTGCTTTTTAAAGGTGCATTATGTAAAAATGAAGTTAGAATGACATCCTGTGGTCAAATTTGGTTACTGCAGCCAATTTTGCAAACAAACTGTTGCCAGCTACGACTGAGGGAAGAGTCTAGATAATGAGTGAAGACGAGTCATTCACAGTAAAGTACAACAAAAGGATGATTTGGCTTCTCAAAGGTACAAGAAGTAACTTCTAGGTCGCTCCTGTTACTGGCTTAGGATCTTTACTAAACACTGCGTTTTGTAGGCTGGTGTCAAATGCCAGCGCTGCAGTGCCAACTCGGCGCAGATTCTGCAACCCTGCGGGCTCACGGATTGTAAATAGTGACTACTTGTCTCTTTACCTTTCTTGAAAGGAGAAAAACCTGACAAATCCCCAGCCAAATGAGAAGGAAATCAATGTAACCTTCCTTCCTGATTGAGACATTACACTGTTTTGTGATTATTTGACTGTAACTTTAAGACCTGCAGAAAAAAAGCTAAAACCATGCTGCAATCACATGCATTGTGCACATCAATGACCTAAAATCTGACCTTTACTGCTATAATTGCTTCATTACAGGCTTCTCTTCCCTCATCGAGGTAATGAATTTACAGAAAAAAGCACATTATTCCTATAAAGCTTTAGCAAATGTTTTATTGATTAATTTCCTATGAGAAATGAATGAATGTATAATATACACTCCAAGCTACTACATGTGTGTGAGACAGTAAGTGTGTATGTTTGTGATTGTGTGCCATTGTTCTCCTAGCCTTCAGTCTTATATAAGTCTTCCGAAACAGCAGCAGAGACTGGAACAGTGGCAGCAGATCAAACAGATGAGCAGATTTTAGGATTCAACCTGCATCTGCAACCTTCACTTCAGTTTTAAAAATAAAAATAATCAAACACTTGCATCTAGATTAAAGGTAAATTAACCAAAATGTCCTAAAGAAATAAGATTTTGCAATATTTTAATGAGGAAGAATTAGTATTTAATCCATAATTAAAGCATTAATAGCAATACTGGAATATAGCCTAGATCAGGACATTTTCTTGTTTTTAAATGAAACCAAAATTTTCCTGCAAATTTTTTTTCTTTTCCGTAAAGAAGTAAAATATTTTATGTTTAATGTATCAGAGAATAAATCTCATTATTATTATTATTTAAAAAAAACGTTTTATATTATGTAATTACACAAAAATGTTTTGAATTAATGTTATTGGTCCAAACAACGCCTGATGCACATTTAATAACTGTGGTTTATTTAATTTATAGTTTCCTGGTTTGCAGATTAAAATAATCAAAACTAACTTTCTTACATCTAACATTCACAGTAAAACAGGTTTAAGTTGGATTTATTCAAAATAACAGTTCTGTTGGACACGTGCTGCTCCAAAATGACAGAAACGGTAATCAGTCCTGTACCGGGGGTCCGTTCTGGTCCCCCGGTACCGTGAGTCTCTGCGGATGTGAACTTAAGACAACAGTCGGTTCTTTACCTGTTGGGGTCCTCAGACCGTCTCCTCTTATAGCTTCATGGTTTTATTTTCTCTCCAGCAGGCAGAACGAGATGTTTCCTCACAGAAGAGAAGCTCCGTTACAGCGGAGAGCCACCGGAGGACCGAACCCCGCTGCTGCCGGCAGCTTTCCGGTTCGTTGTGGTCAGAAAAAAAAAAAAGTCCTAATGTTCCACCTTCCCCGCGGCCACGCGCTCACGTGCACACATTTTTTGGGAGGGGGGCGCAGGGGGCAGCGTTTATGAGTGCGCGTGCACGTCTCTGTCCGCAGAGGGAATAAAGCGACTGGGTCAGAACTAAACTGTTATTTATACTGGAATTATTTTATTTTTATTCAAGTCACCGAAAGTAAACCCGAGTCACCGGCAGCGCGCGCGCGTGTGACTTTATCCACCGGAACCCCACGTTGTTCTGGAGCCCCCTGCTGCTCGCCTGCTCTCCCCAATCAGTTGCATTTCCTGTGAATCCCAGCCAGACTGTATAAGATCACAGCCAGCAGACAGATGTTAAACATCTGTAACAAAATATTTACAGAGATGAAACCAAAAGATTGGATTTAACCGACTTAACTAATTCAATAACAGATTAAACTTCTATATCCGAGGCCAAAAATGGGTTTATTGTAATTGTGTTTATTTTTTCATTTCTTTGTTCTTGACTGTGTGTGAAATAAGAAAAGTGAAATGAATAAAAACAAACATCATAAAAAATAAAAGTCCTGTATGGGAAAAACATCCATCTCAAGGTTAAATGTTGTTTTTTGAGGTTTTCATGTCTACATTTAACAGTTAATGTCAACTTTTCTAACAATATAAGTCCCAAAAATGTATTTGAATACAAATAAACATCCATTATTTGCAAATATATGCATCCCTTCTGAATTTATTTCACTCCTTTCACATTATGCAACATAACAATTCTCTTTAAATAGAAAAAGTTGTGTGAAAAAAGCCTTTGTGAAAATAAAATTAACGTAAAGTCCTAATTTGATATAAAATGCAATCAGGTGTGTCGGTTTTAGCACAGGACACAATCATGTGTGAATGACTTAAACTCATTCATCAAGATTACATTCCTGCTCTATTAATGTTTAATAGTTTAATAAGCTCGGATTAATCGTTGACTGTTATTTTATTTCACTGCTGATCGGCAGCTGTGATGGAGGTTGTAAAATGTTTGTTTTAAAGGTGCAACAGTAAAGTTAGACAGCAGAAACACAAACTGTGGTGTCAACAAAAACTGTGACAAAGCTGTGTGTTGATGCTATGTACAACACACACACTCACACACACACACACACACACACACACACGACCCTCTGGGTGAGTGGGTCTTTGAACAGGATGCACCCGGTGGACCAGGAAGCCACTTAGTGACACACACACAAACTCTCCCTCTCTGTACCTCTTCCTGGAAATGATCCCCCCCCCCGCCCGCGCACACACACACACACACACACACACACACACACACACACACTCCCTGCCCTCCTCTTCCAGTCTCTTGTTAATGAAAACACTGGTCTGGATGTTTCTCCTGTCCGAGGGTACATGTTACAAATAAAAAAAACACCTCGCAGGTTTCAGCTGAACGTCATGGTGGTTGACCGCCAAAGGTCACAGGAAATGACTCCACTGGGTTTCCTCTGCAGGACAATTTAACAACAAACACTAAATAATCTGATTAAAGCAGCAGAGGTCCCACCCCTCTACTTGGAGATGGCCAACAGTAATCTGATGTTAGTGGGATTCTGTGGCTTAGCCTCAAGTCTCGTGTGAATAAACTGGATCTGATTATTCTATACATACCCGTACAGAATAAAGGAGGATATTATAAAATTGGACAAAAATAAGTGAAGGATTTGAAAAAAGTGCACCACTTGATAATAAGCATGCTTAGTGTTTTATAAGTTTAAAATAATAGATAAGATTTGAAACATTTAGTAATTTTTACGCAAATATGCAGCAAGGTGAATTAGATGGTGCTTTTGGTTTCTTTCCCTTCAGGATTCCTCTCCAGGGTGTTTCGTCTATGTGCTAATAACTGATGATGAAACACCCAAATATCAGCTAAATATGATGGATGACAATATTAAGTTAATATATGTAACCATAATATTTTTACTTAAAAATATATTGCAAACTATGTAAAACAAAACCAAAACACGCTTGTCTATAAGAACAAAAATACAACAGAAAGGCTCCATGTGGTTTTTTTGCCCTAAAATCCCACTAACAGATAAAATACATGAACTAAAATTCTGAATTTAAATATAAATAAATATGAATAACTTTTGCATGAACATGAAACTACAGCAAGTTTTTTCAAAGAAAAATTCTCTGAAATAGTTCAGAAACAATAAAAATCCACTTGAACATCTGAAATTAAACTCAGTTTCAGGCGAATATATATATCTAGATATCTATCTAGATATATTTATATATATATATGCCAAGGCCCACTTTAGTGTTTTTTTTCCTAGAAATAAGAAACCATTCGGTCTCACACATGATTTTGTTCATGAGTTTGTAAAACCAGTACAAACTGGTTCTAGAGCTGGATGAAGTCGGACTGCCCACTCTTCTGCCTCCTGATTGGCTCCTTGTTGCTCTGGACCGCCTGGTGTACCTTCATGTGGACGTCCCTGGAGCGTTTTTCCTGGTAGCTTTTGCCACACACCCCGCAGCTGTACGGTTTCTCTCCAGTGTGAGTCAGCACGTGTTTTTTCAGGTCGGACTTGGTGACGAAGGCCTTCCAGCACAGATGGCAGCCGAATGGCTGCTCCTTCTTGTGAAAGCGGATGTGAGTCTCCAGGTAGCCTTTGGTGCTGAAACTCTTGCTGCAGAGGGTGCAGCTGAACGGCTTCTGCCCAGTGTGCGTCAGCATGTGGGCGTTAAGCCCTCCCAGTTGCCTGAAGGCTTTCCCACAGACACGGCAGAGGAAGGACTTCTCGCCTGTGTGGATCCTCTTGTGGACCTCCAGGATTTGGGCTGAGGCTAAACTCTTCCCGCAGGTCTCACATGAGACTCGGTTTGCAGGTTTTTTCCCTGTGTGGTTCCTAATGTGTGTTGTTAAAGAACTGTTGTCGCTGTACCTCTTTCCGCAAAACTCGCAGATGTATGGGCGCTCTCCACTGTGGATCCTCTTGTGGCGCCGCAGAGCGCCAGGCCTCGGGAAGGACTTACCGCACACGCTGCAGTGATACGGTTTGATTCCGGTGTGACTCCTCATGTGGGTCTGGATGTTCTGGTAGGTGTTGCCACAGATGTGACAGATCTGGCCTGCTTCTCTGTGGGTCTGCAGATGATCAGTGAGCGTCTCAGATGGCAGCAGCTTCTCACCACAGACTCCACATGTCGACTCTGAAGAGTGAGTCCAGGCATGTTTCCTCAGGCTGCCTTTAGTCTGAAAAGTCTCCCCACAAACCTCACAGCACGACGACGCGTGACTCTTGGTGTTTAGTGTCTCAGGGTTCAGGTTTCGACCATCCTCCTGAGACTCCACATCACTGGTCTCATGGATCTCCATTAAGTGACTCCTAGCGTGAGTCTTTAACGCGCTTCTCTCAATGAAGGTCTTGCCGCACTGCCGGCAGGTATGTGGACGCTCGCCGCTGTGGATCTTCTTGTGCCGCCTCAGAGATCCAGGTCTGGGGAAGCGTTTGCTACAGATGCTGCAGCGGTACGGTTTCAAACCCGTGTGACTCCGCATGTGCATTTTCATGTTCTGAAAACTCTTCCCACAGAAGCTGCAGGTTCCTCCTGTCTCTTTGTGAGACTGCAGGTGAGTCAGCAGACTTCCAGGTGAGTCCAGCTGCTCCCCACAAACTCCACAAACGCTCTTGGAGTCGTTGCAGTGCGTCGCTGCGTGCTTTCTCAGGAAGCCTCGGCTGTAAAAGGAATCACCGCAGGCTTTGCAGCAGAACGAGACCGACTTTTCAGCGAGGGCTGATTCCGTGTTTACCTTTTCGTCATCCTCTCTTACATCACCCCCCTCGCTCTGATCTCCATCACTGCCTTCATGTGTCTTCAGGTGCTTATTGAGGAGCTGGACCTTATCAAACGTCACCCCACAGATCTGGCAGGTGTCAGGCTCCTTTCTGCTGTGGATCTTCTTGTGCCTCCTGAGCGCTCCGGATCGAGGGAATCTCTTTCCACAGAAGTCACAGCTGAACGGTTTGACTCCAGTGTGGCTCCTTTTGTGTGTCTCCATATTCTGAAATGTTTTTCCGCAGATCTCGCAGGTCCCACTTTTGCTAACGGCTTCTCTCTGAGACCTGAGGTGGTCAGACGAGCCTTCAGACGACTCCAGACGTCCACAGAGATGATCCTGCGGCTCTGAGTGCGTTTCCATGTGTTTCACAAGGTTCCCTTTGTGTCGGAAAGATTTTTTACAGATCACACAGAGGTGATTTTCAGGTTTAACCGATGAGGACGCCTGACCGCTGTCCTCTCTTATTTCTGTCTCTTCATTTTCAGGAGATGTTTCACTTTCTCTCCATTCTTCATCACTTTCACCAGCAGTAATGTCTGAGGAGGACGAGTCGGTGGAATCAGATGGAAGGTGAGTGAAGTCTGAGAGGACAGGTGAGTGGACAGTGGTTGTCTTGAGAGCTGAAGCGTTGACAGAATCTAATGGACAAAGAAGAGTTTAAACGGTTTTAAAGTAATGCTGAAAATAAAAATTTTTAAAGTCCTGTAGCTGATTGATGGGGTTTGTTTTTTTTCCTGTTTGAACAGGTGTCATAATTTAAACTAATCTTAATTATTTAGACAAGGAAAACACCCAACTACTTGATGTGGTCTTTATTTTAGATTTGTTTTAATTTTCTACATGATTTCTATTAACTGTTGTGTTTTACTTTTTGTAAAAAAATGTGTTTTTGGTTTATTTTGTTTGGTCAAAATTTATAAACCCAACAAAAGATCAAACCTGTTCAGTCATCTGTCATTAGAAGGTCTTGAGAAAAGTGTTTGTATTTATATAAACTAAACTGTTCAACAGTTCACCTTTTGCATGTTCTCCACCTGTCAAAAAGTGGATAAGGTTGTATAATTCAACAATTATCGCTATTATCATGAAACAAATTAAAAAATAGTTTAACCATAATTACCTGAAGCTTAAATAAATACATTCTGATCATCTATTTTCTCTTTATTAAAATAGTCTAGTCACATTTTTCACTAATAGGCTGCTTGTCGCTGATTGGTTCCCGGTCACATGGGAACAGTCCGCCAATGATGTGGCTCCATTCAGTTAGCTCACCTGTCCGATTCAATCGAACCACCGGACTCAGCACGGCCTCCAGCAGCCGGCTCTGCCGCTCCAGCTGCCGCCGGTACTCCTCCACCTCCTGCTCCAGAAGCACCATGATTCTTTGACCTGCGGCAGCCATCCGCTCGGTGAGAAGCTGCCGCAGCGGCTGGAAGAGCCGAGCTGAAGCTCCGGACGACCTGCGTGACCCTCCGTCCAGCTTCTCCAACACACCCAGAACTTCCTCCCTGACTCTGGTCAGCAGATCCGACACCGAGTCGGCCAAGGCTCGGAGACTGCAGCGTGGCGGGGGTTCTGTTAGAGACATCCCGATGGAAACGTCCATTCTCCGGGTAGCAGGAAGCAAAATAACCGGGACCCGGTTTATCCGGTCAACCAACTCATACTGAGCAGCAGCGCCCCCTGCCGGAGAGGAGGAGCAGTTCCACTTAAAATAGCAGTAAAATAATAGATATTTATCTTTATGTGGACTAAAA
Source organism: Aphyosemion australe (assembly GCA_006937985.1). Classification (NCBI taxonomy): domain Eukaryota; kingdom Metazoa; phylum Chordata; class Actinopteri; order Cyprinodontiformes; family Nothobranchiidae; genus Aphyosemion; species Aphyosemion australe. The sequence continues at coordinate 255,892 of SSNS01000583.1, forward strand.
AAACTCTACGAAGTTTTATTAAAACTAAACCCGATGCATTGAAATGATTTAAATCTGTTCAGCGACTCTTTATAGTCAGTAAAAACAAACCAGCCGCAATTTACGCCAAAAAAATAGAAATAATTGTTTTTCTGACCTATTTGTTTTGGTGATATTAGACAAGGCGTATTCTCATTTTTTCATATGTATGGTGTAAATTTAGATTATAATGTATAGGCTATATTTAACATCAGCGTTGCCTTTATAGAGTATATTGTACAGATTTCTATTGAATAATTTTGTATAAAGAACTCTTTGAAATGCCATTTTGGTGAGGATTAAAATCTTTATAATCATATGCACAGTAAGTAAACATGTTTACCTACACAATGAAATTCTTACTTTGCTACCCACACTGGATGCCAAACGTATAAATTTAGATTAAAAAGAGGCAATCAAGTGTATAAATATAGTAAAGCTTTCAGCAAAATCTGGTTTCTTATTTTGTACAAAACTGAACTTTACTGGGGTCTTTAGACGAAAATGAATAGCTGCAACAAATAAACGTCAGTGTGCTATCATTAGGGTTCATTTGAATAGAAATATACTTGTTAAAAAGTCAATTATAAATCAATTTTTTCAACACATTTTCCCAACTTGTAGATAATAACTCAACACACTCAATCAGTCAAGGCTTATAATTCTTTCCTTTTGTTATTATAGAACACTGTAATAGTTGTAAATGTATTTTCACCCTATAGGATCTTTATTAAAAGCAGCAAAGAAGGTAATCACATTTTTTAATTTAAGTTAAAATATTACTCAGATTATTTGCTCCTTTTCACTGAATATTTGAAGCTTTTTGCTGGATCAATTTTTACTTGTGGTGGTCAGGAAACTAAAAATACCCCCAAAATAACACATAAAATATACCTGCGACGAATGTGACAAAATCGATAACTACAGACATAAAGATAAATGTTATCTAACATTATGGAGTAGATCCTCATTTAACCATGACATGGTGATCTTATGAGAAAAGAATTCGACCAGATCTGAAGAAACCCTTTGGATAAAGGCGTCTTTGAGCAGAAAAAGAAGTTCTGTTGTAATTGTAAAAATATTTTCTACTCTTTGTTACAACCCGACTCGTGGGACTGCAACAAATGGAGGAGGACTGGACACATGGTAAAAGGTTTTTAGGTATTTGATTAAAAACGGCCTCCAAAAGTCTGCACTCAAAATGCCACACAGGCAACAAACACTCACAGGTGCAATCTGATCAGTCTCTCTCCCTCTGGAGTTGCACCAAGCAGTCTTTTATGCTGCACCCACAGGTGCAGCCACTCAGTAATTGCTGCTTGATCACAGCCAGACCAATGATGAAGCAGAGGGGCGTAACATCTTAGAGATGCAACTAACAACACTTAGAAATTCAACCGATTAAAATTCTCATCACTGACTGATGATATGAACACATATTGTGTTAACTTTGAAGTTCTGCCTCAAAATTTGCAACTAAATACAAATAATGTTGGTTTGAATCCAAAGCCCAGCAGGAATAGAAGTCCCGGTCTAGAGCTGCAGGTACACTGAAGAGAAGCTCTCCATCCTCTGAACCTCGGAGTTGTCAGCCAGCTCTGGTCCAGCGTCCTCCACCTCGCCTTTGTGCGTTTTATCGTGTAAATTGAGCGATCGTCTGGCCTGGAAGTGTTTTCCACAGACCTTGCAGATGTAGGGTTTCTCTCCAGTGTGAATCAAGATGTGTCTCCTCAGGTCCTCATTCTGCATGAAGCCTTTCCCACACACCTGACACAGGAAGCACCTCTCCTTGTTGTGGAAGCGGATGTGAGTGTTCAGTGTCCCTTTCTGGGTGAAGCTCTTCCCACAGATGTTGCAGGAGAACGCCTGTTCACCTGTGTGGATCTTCAGGTGTGTCTTCAGATTGCCAATTTGGTTAAAGGTCCTTCCACAGAAGCTGCAGGTAAACGGTTTCTCTCCACTGTGAATCCTCTGGTGCATCAGCAGAGCTGACTGACCGACGAAGGATTTTCCGCAGGTTTCGCAGGTAATACCAGCGCAGCGATGCGACTGCAGGTGAGTGCTGAGGCTGCTGGTGGAGTCAAAGTGGTGTCCACAAACGGCGCAGCAGCAGTTTGGGTCTCGCGCATGAATCCTTGCATGTTTAAGTAGGTGAAACTTCTTGTCAAAGGCATCCCCACACACTCTGCAGAAGTACCCAGGTTGTTTCTTTGGTCTTTGACTTTCATCGGTGTGACTGACACTCATGTGCTTCCTCAGGCTGAAACTCTTACTAAACTCCTCATTGCAAACTCTGCAGGTGTAGACAACATTTTCTGTGTGCTGCTTCGTGTGGCGTTCCAATGACTTCACGTGCCAGAAGGCACGAGGGCACTCTTTGCATTGAAACTGTTTCTCTGGAGCATGCACCTTTAAGTGAGACGTCAGGTTGCCTTTCTGACGGAACTTTTTACCACATTCCTGACAACGAAATGGCTTCTCTCCGGTGTGCAGACGGGCGTGCTGCTCCTGCGCCATGATGGAGGTGAAGGTTTTCCCACAGAAGGAGCACTTTTTGCTGTTCTCTTGGTGAGCATGCAGGTGAGCCGCCAGGCTGTTGGCAGAGTCTAAAACCTCCCCGCAGTAGCCACAGCGGCTGTCCGGGTTGCTGAAACAGACCTTTAGGACGTGTTGGAGCAGGAAGCCTTTCCCTGGAGAAAGGCGTCCGCACGCGTGGCAGCTGTAGCTCTGTTCTGGCTTTGAGCGCTTCCGTTTTTGCACAACTTCTAAAGATCCAAGCGCCAGCAGGTCTCTCTTCTTCTTTCCTAAAGATCCAAAAGGTCGACCTCGCTTTCTTTTCCCTCTAGACTGGACAGTCTGTTTCTGCTCACACCACTCTTCGTCTGGATCTTTATCGCTGCTTGCAGAGACAGATGGCTGGTAGGATGGTGAGGCGGAGCCCGGTGTTGGAGGGCAGGAAACATCACTTATGTTTTTTTGAGAGTCAAATGGTTTCAAGTTTTTCAGGTCAGCTTGAGGCTCCATGTTTAAGTCATTCAAGGCCACCAGCTGCAGAAACTCTGGAAATATGAATAGTACAACAAAATTAACGTTAGACTGAAAATCTTTAGATCTCCCAAACCACAGCCTCACATTTATTAGCTTTTAGTGATGAATTACTGAATCATATTATCTGTTTCAAAATAAAAGCCTATGTGTTTTACAAATTGTTCCTCGTTCATTTTAGGAGCCTTTGTTCCACAAAAAAACATTAGAACTCGTTCTCTTTAACTTATTGAATATATTCATTTCTATTTAATCACCATTATTGGAATCCTCTTCATGGTATGTCTCTTCTTCGCTCAAGCTGGCAGGACTTTTATTTTGAAGCTGACCGGAACTGTCACCGGACAGCTCGCTAGCTGCGGGTGATGCTGCTCCTGAAGGCGATAAATCCTTCAATTGATCCGCTTTTTGTAACCTAACTTCGGGATTTAGTACCGTATCAAGCAGCCTCCCCTGGCGGCAGATTTCCCGCTCCGACCGCTGCAGTTTATCCTCAAAATCCACCACAGTTTTCTTAAAAAGAGCTACGATCTCCTCCGCAGCCGCTGTTAGCCGCTCGGTGAGCAGAACTCTCAGCGTCCAAATTCCCGCCGCGTTTTCTCCCTTTTCTACCTGCTGTAAAATATCTTCAGCCACGGCGGTAATCCGCTCGTACACCGACACCCACAGCAGCTCAACGCTGCACATTCTGCAGCTTTTTGGGTTTTAGGAGCCGTGAGCACACAGACACGCTAGATGTAAACACTGTTTTGCAGAACCCGAAAGTACAACGCTACCCAGTGAACAGCGCCCCCTGCTGCACCGGATGAATGGTTTTTGTTTACGTGTTTAAGGACAAAAATATGTTTTTTAGGAATTTGAAACTAACTAGTCAATTTTTAAGCAATTCTGCTGATGAGTTTAATACAAATAAATTGGAAAAAATCTGAAGATTAAATTAGAAACATTAAAATATCTAACTAAAGACTACACACATTTTACAAAATACATAAATTAGTTATTCAGAAAAGGTTTCTACAAACCAGTTATGTCTTATTAGCAAATTAAACTGAGTTAATAAGTATTTAAGACGTTATAGAAATGGAGACCGTTTAGGAAAAACAGCTTTTGACGCCTACTGCCTTTCGTGTGTGTTTACCTGTATTATTTTTTCCTATTCTCTAAGTGTACGTGCCACCTTAACGAGTGAATTTCCCCACTGTGGGATCAATAAAGTCTGTTCTGAATGTTAATCCCAGCTGTTGTCACCTGTCATTCAGTCATGGGACAAAGAAAGTCCACCGGTCTTTCTAAAATTGCTCAATTTTAACTTAATGTAAAAAAATACAAACTAAATTCCAATATGTCGTTATTAAATAAAAATATTAGAATAAAATAGCTGTTTACAAATCTACATCTAATTACACTTTTTAAATTGGCATTCTACATTTTCTGAAATTTTTATAAGCAGTCCTGCTGTCGTTTAGATTTTTCATTATTGCAAATTGTTTTGTTTGCCATTTCAAAATGTTATTTATTTTTAAATACGTCAATTCATTGGACTTGTACAATGACAAAGGCATTAAACTAATTTCTAAGTACTCATTGTCTTTAATCAGATTTTCTGTCTAAATGTAAAAAAACAACAGATTTGGATCTGAAATAGACTCAAACAACAAAGCAGAGCATTTATCGACTTCTTTTATAAAACTGGAACATTCCTCATGATTAACAACAACCATTACTAAACAAGATGGGTGATGGTGGCAGAGTTAAGTGGTCACCTTGCAATCAGAAGGTTGAAGGTTTGCATCCCGCTCAGTCTGTCACTGTGTCCTTGGGCAAGACACTTAACCCGCCTTGGCTGATGGTGGTGGTCGGAGGGACCGCAGGTGCCAGTGCTCGGCAGCCTCGTATTCCGTCAGTGCTCCCCAGGGCAGCTGTAGCTACGATGTAGCTCATCATCACCTGTGTGAATGCATAGATGACTGATTGTGTTGTGAAGCGCCTTGGGGGGTTGTAGAACCCTAAGAAGGCGCTATACAAATACAGGCCATTTACCAAGAAAATGATGCAGTACAGCGTACCGGCCTGTGTAACGTCAGCTGTTATCATCTCGAGGATCATCAATAAATGTTAGCTTGACACATCTAACGCTTCTTTGTAATTCTCTTAAATTCTGCAAGTGTTTCAGTGAGAAAGATGAAATGAAAAAGCTGACTAACAAATTTTGGAACTGAATTTGGGAGGAGGCTCAGACAGAAACAGAAGTCCCGGTCTAGAGCTGCAGGTACGCTGAAGGGAAGCTCTCCATCATTGGAACCTCAGAGTTGTTAATCAGCTCTGGTCCAGCGCCCTCCAGCCCCGATTTGTGCGTTTTATCGTGTAAATTGAGCGATCGTCTGGCCTGGAAGCGTTTTCCACAGACCTTGCAGATGTAGGGTTTCTCTCCAGTGTGAATCAGGATGTGTCTCCTTAGGTCCTCACTCTGCATGAAGCCTTTCCCACACACCTGACACAGGAAGGACCGCTCCTTGTTGTGGAAGCGGATGTGAGTGTTCAGGGCCACTTTCTGGATGAAGCTCTTCCCACAGATTCTGCAGGAGAACGCCCGTTCACCTGTGTGGATCTTCAGGTGTGTCCGCAGGATGCCGCGTAGCTTAAATTTCTTTCCACAGAAGCTGCAGGTAAACGGCTTTTCGTCAGAGTGTATCCTCAGATGCAGTAGAAGCTCTGAGAGACAAGGAAAGTGTTTCCCGCACACTTCACAGGTCTTGCCCTTGTATTTGTGGGAGTTCAGGTGAGCAGAGAGGCTGTCAACGGAGTCGTACTCATGTCCACACACTGCACAGCAGCAGTTTGCATCTTCTACATGAGTCTTTGCGTGTTGAATTAATTGTTTCTTTTGTACAAATGCCTCTCCACACACTTTACAGCTATGCGTTGGTGGTTTCTTTGTTTTTTGAGAATCTTCTGTCTGATGGACCTTCATGTGTTTCCTCAGGTTGATTTTCATACTAAACTCCTCATTACAAACGCTGCAGGTGTGGATAAAGTTATCCGTGTGCTGCTTCATGTGGCGCTCTAACGAGGTCATCTGCCAGAAGGCGTTGGGGCATTCTTTACACTTGAACGGTTTCTCTGGAGCGTGCACCTGCAGGTGAGACGTCAGGCTACTTTTCTGAGCGAACTTTTTGCCACATTGATGACAGCTGAATGGTTTTTCTCCAGTGTGCAGACGGGCGTGCTGCTCCTGCGCCATGATGGAGGTGAAGGCCTTTCCACAGAAGGAGCACTTTTTGCTGTTCTCTTTGTGAGCCTGCAGGTGAGCCGCCAGGCTTTCAGCAGAGTCTAAAACCTCCCCGCAGTAGCCACAGCGGCTGTCCGGGTTGCTGAAACAGACCTTTAGGACGTGTTGGAGCAGGAAGCCTTTCCCTGGAGAAAGGCGTCCGCACGCGTGGCAGCTGTAGCTCCGATCCGGCTTTGAGCGCTTCCGTTTTATCACAACTTCTAAAGGTCCAAGCGCCAGCTGGTCTCTCTTCTTCTTTCCTAAAGATCCCAAAGGTCGACCTCTCTTCTTTTTCTCACCAGATCCAACTGGGCGACCTCTCTTCTTTGTTTTTCTAGATTTGGGAGTCTGACTGTGCTTGCTCCAGTCTTCATCTGACTCGTCTCCACTGCTCTTGGAGGCAGGTGGGTGGTCGGACAGCGAGGGGGAGTCTGGTGAAGCATCGCTGACATCCTTTTCAGACTGATTCAGGTCTGCAGGCTGGACGTTTGAGTCGTTCTGAGCAGAATTCTGCAGCGATTCTGAAAATATTAAAGTAAATGTTATTAGTATAAAAACAAACAAAACAAGGCTGCAAAGATAAAATATTCTCCAATAAATTACAATTTCACATCTTTAAAAACATCATTTAGAGATTTTGGTAATAAATTACAAAAAAGAAAAAAAAAACAAGCTTCAGAACTCTTTGATTTTCTGTTGGTGGTTGATTTCAATTCACAATTTTAGCAGTTTTAGCAGAGGGTTAGCAGTCTGTGTCGCTCACCGCTGCAGACCCGCCCTCTCGGTCAGCAACGCCTCCTTGTGGCGCCTTTTTCAATCGTTTAGATGGCTGCCGTACTTAAATTGTGCTTTTTTGCCAGAGGCACCCTGAGAAAAAAGATGTGTGGGAGTGCATGCGTGCAAAGTAGGGATGGGGGTAAATCTTGCTCAGGGCAACAAATTGGGTAGGGCCGGCCCTGCAGACCTGGCCACCTTGTGGGCTTAAATGTGACTGGCTCTGGAACCAGGAAGTATGGAGGCGGGACAGATTGTAAACAAAGACTACATCCCTCTTTGGCCTTTTTAAAGCTACAATGGCAAATTTGGAAAACAAATTCGCTTAAAACATTGTTTTTCCATTGTGGTCCTGTTTTTATACGGCTTCCGCAAAGACCAAAAATCATTGAGTCAGCATTCACCGGCTGAGGTGCAGATCCAGATCCAGAGCTCCAGAAAGTTTCTGCATGGAGTCTGTTTGGTACTCGGTATAAACGAGGCGTTAAATTTAGAATTTTTTCTGCTTCAACACACCTGATTTAATCAGTAAGTAATTAACATTCATTTAATTTATAGCACCAAATCACGGCAAGAGTTGTCCTAAGGAACTTCACAAAATAAACATTCCAATTGAGTTCAGTTCGTTATGCCAATTACCAGCAGTTAAAAGTTTCCTACATAAAGAAACCCAGCAGATTGCATCGAGTCACTGACTTGTTGTGTCAGCAATCCTCATACTAAGCAAGCATGTAGCAACAGAGGGGAGGAAACGTCTCCTTTAGTGGAACCTGGCTCAGTATGAGCAGCCATCCACCGCAACTCTCTCATTCCTCTGAGTACTTAAATGGAAAACATGTTCCTCTTTAATGCCTCGTAGATCATTTGTGCTGCCACTGGCCCCTATTTAAACACCTTACAGCCGAAACACAGCTAACTTTAGGTTAAGTTATGCTGTGTTTACTGTCAGGTGGAAAAAATGGATGAAGCTGAAATATGTTCAATCCTGGTCACCATCCACCTGCTCGGTGCATCATCAGAGCTTCTGGACACCGTTACCAACGACCGGTCACAGCACAAGTTGTTGCCATTTATTTAGCTGCAGATGTGAAAAAGCAGAAGAGTTTCCCACAAACACCCAGGTCCCACCATGAGTCCCTTCGTGCTTAAATAAGAGCATCTTCTGGGTAAACGTTTCTCCACAGACTTTGCAGGAATATGACGACGATTCCTCCAACGTCTCATTGCCAACCATCTCTGTCTGATGGACCTTCATGTGTTTCCTCAGGATGAACTTCTTACTAAAGTCTTTATGACAGACGCTGCAGGTGTGGACTACTTTTTGTGCGTGCAGTGCTATGTGGTGCTCTAATGAGCTCCTGTGCCAGAAGGCACGAGGGTACTCTTTACACCTGAAAGGTTTCTCTGGAGCGTGCACCTGCAGGTGAGACGTCAGGTTGCCTTTCTGACTGAACTTTTTACCACATTTATCACAGCTGAACGGCTTCTCTCCGGTGTGCACAGGCGTGCTGCTCCTGTGCCATGATGGAGGCGAAGGTTTTCCCACAGAAGGAGCACTTTTTGTTGTTCTCTTGGTGAGCCGCCAGGCTGTCGGTGGGGTTTAAAATCTCCCCACAGTAGCCACAGCAGCTGTACAGGTTGCTGAGACAGACCTTTAGGACGTGTTGGAGAAGGAAGCCTTTCCCTGGAGAAAGGTGTCCACACAAGTGGCAGCTGTATATCTGATCTGAGTGCTTCCATTTTTTCACAATTCCTAAAGATTCAATAGCCAGACCTTCCGTTCTCTTTATCCCAAATGATCCTAAAGGTCGACCTCTCTTCCTTTTCTCACCAAATCCAACTGAGCGACCTCTCTTTGTTTTCCTAAATTTGGAAGCCTGGTGCTGCTCGTCTCCATCTTGATCTTCTCCACTGCTCGTAGAGACAGGTGGGAGGTAGGACAGGACAGGTGAGGGGGGCGGGGCACTGATGGGAGGGAAATATCACTGAAGACATTTTCGAAACAGAACAGATTGAGGTCAGCTGCAGGCTGGAGGTTTGAGTCGTTCTCAATGAGCTGAGACTCTGAAAATACAAATATACCTTCTTAACAAATCATCCATGACTGAATCCATGACAGCTCTGAAAAAAGAAAATAACTTCAAACAAGTGAAACTTTTATAATCTCTGAATAAATCTTTGACTTTGCAAAAGATTTCTAAAACCACAGCCTAGTTTTGGAAGAAACTAAAGAAATGCATCAGAACGTCAAAAAAGGGCCCCCAGAGGGCCGGCAAACCAAGTCAGAACCAAACAGTAGTGAGACAGTGAAAAGCTGTCATTTGACAGCACTGCTGACGAGGCTCTCAGCCTCCCTCCCAAGTAACTACTTGGTCAGAAACTGGCCACACTTTTCATTTTCTGCAAATAATTCCTGAACCAAACACTGACAGGAAACAGATGTATATCAAGTTTGAATATTATCAAGTTTGGATTGCTTATAGAGGCAGTAGAGACCCAGATGGCAGCACAAAAGAATGTAAAAGGTGAGTTTTGCATAATGTCCCCTTTAAATAGCAGGATTAGTGATAAACCCACATTATTCTTGACTAGTTAGTTTATAGTGGCTTTTTATTCTCAACTAAAGGAATACTATTCATCCTTAATGGTATAATAATCACCGTTATGTGCAGTCTCCGCTTCGCTCAAGTTGGAAGGACTTTTATTTTGAAGGTGACCGGAACTGTGGCTGGATAGCTCGCTAGCTGCGGGTGATGCTGGTCCTGAAGGCGAAAAATCCTTTAACTGATCCGCTCTTTGTAATCTAACTTCGGGGTTTAGCAAAGTATCAAGCAGCCTCTTCTGGCGACAGATTTCCCGCTCCGACCGCTGCAGTTTGTCCTCATAATCCACCACAGTTCTCTTAAAAAGAGCTACGATCTCCTCCGCAGCCGCTGCTAGCCGCTCGGTGAGCAGAGCTCTCAGCGTCCAGATTCCCGCCGCTTTTTCCCCCTTTTCCATTTGCTGTAAAACATCTTCAGCCGCGACGTTAATCCGCTCATAGACCGACACCCACAGCGGCTCAACGGCGCACATTCCGCTGGGTTCTGTTGTTTGGGTCAGAATGAGAACTCGCAGGGATGTAAACACGCTTTCTTTCTTACTTCCGTTTGAAGAAAACTAAACGCAGAGAGTGAACAGCGACACCTGCTGGACTGGAGAGACATGTCTTGATTTGTTTATTTTTCTGTTTTGCGGCTGAAAAATACTTCTTATAACTAATTTGGTTGCACTAAAATATGAACATTAAAATTATTTAAGTTATGATTTAAAGCTAAGATTCATGGGTATTTTATATTGATGTATAGAGGCTTGCAGCAATAATGGGTTTACATCAATTTTTGTTGCATATTTAAAACCATATCTGGAAAACGGTTGATGTCTGATTTTAAATATGATCCAAATGACTTTATTTAACCCGTTTGACATATTAAGCATCATTTCAAGTTTTCTGGGGAACAAAAACTTTATTTTTGTTTATATATTTGCAAAAATATGAAAAAGAGGCAAATTTATGAGTCATTCAAAAATGTAACTGGAAATTTAACTAAACAGACATTTTTACACATTTTTTAATCAAACTTTCTGAATAAAACAAAAAAAAAGCCAAAACTTGTACAGAAAAATAAATCATTATATATATAACAGATAACAGACAGTTTAATAAATACAATTCTTACAGTTGTCAGAACAAACAGTTTACTGCAAGAGATAAAAGCAAAAATAAAATCTAAGACTTATAAAATGAAAGATTTTAAGGGTTTGGGTGAATATTTTGGGGGGATTAAAATAGTGTAGAATAACTTTATAAAACACAAATAAGTACAAATTGTAGTGTTTCATGCCTTAATAATAGACTATAATCAACAAGTGTTAATATGCATTTAGTCCTTAGTAAACTTTTAAAGTGGTTCATAAAAAGTTGATTGAAATTCGTCAGGGGTGTTTTAAGTTTTTTTTACAAATATAAAAGTAATATTTAAATAAGGGACAGTTTTTTCTTTTTCTTCTTTTGTGCATTTCTGTCTGATCCTCATAATTTTATGTCACCAGAGGAGTATTCTGCAAAGCAAGTTCAACATAGCTGAGTTTCCTTCCCTTAGTCTGGTTTGACAGCTCCACTAGATGCCAGGTATAACAGTGATTATGGCATTAAATTGTTAATTCAAGCTTTCATTTTCCACATAAAACGCTGCATTTCAAACATTATTTGATGCGTTTTCTGCTCAAAACTCACAGAACAAATAATGTTGCTGATTGGTTAAGGCGACAGCGGCGTTTCTACTTTATTTGACAAGCTGATGTTTATTGAAAATGTTCTAGGATCTGACAAAGCAAAGAGTTTTCTAACTGAAAATTGTCAAGAAAAGAATCGGTGAACAAATTGTGCTTTTCACACATACAGTTACCGTCTAGCCAGACTCTGACGAATCTAAACAGGAAATCTCACCCAGGTTCTTCCTGCGTTCATCATCTGAAACGGCTGAGTAACCCCAAAATGACTAAAAACCTTTTATTTACTTTACCAGTGACAACGCAGTGTGTGTGAACTGTAAACTTCTTTCCAAGCATTTTGAAATATTTAAACCTGAATCTTAATTTAATTTAAACATTAATCAATGTAAATTGGGTAAAAATAAATAGATGAGAGCATTCTGAAAACAAAATCCTGTGCATTTTTCAATGGAAGAGGCTGATTTTTTCCTCTTAAACTCTCTGAGATCAGAGTCGTCCATCTCAACGGTGATGAGAGTGGAGTGGATTTAGGGTTTTGATTGTTTTCTACAGACTCTGACAGATCAAACATGATGGGAATATGTTTCTTTCTGTGATGATTCTGCAAATGAAGCTGGAAGGAATTAATGCTTCCACGGGTGTCCCAACGACCCAGACGGAGGTGCTGTGAGACTTGTGGAGTCCACCTTCCTCGGTCTGCAGGTCACAGCTGGATGAAGTCAGGAAGAACGTCTCCTTGTTGCTTTGGGAGGGACATCAGAGCCGAGACTTTGGCAGCCTGCTCTTCTGTGTGGACCTTCATGTGCGAGTCCAGTGAGCGCTTCTCCTGATAGCTCTTTTCACACAAATGGCAGCTGAAGGGTTTCTCGCCAGTGTGTGTCCGCATGTGTCTCTTCAGGTCAGTGTTCTGGACAAAGCCCTTGCTGCAGAGCTGGCACATGAACGTTTTGTCTTTCTTGTGGAACCTCTCGTGTCTCTCCAGTGAGATCTTCTGGCAGAACCTTTTCCCACAGAGACTGCAGATGAACGGTTTCTCGCCTGTGTGGATCCTCTTGTGAGAGTCCAGGTTGCCGATCTGCCTGAAGCTCTTGTTGCACACCCTGCAGGTGAACGGCTTCTCCCCAGTGTGGATCCTCTTGTGCACATCCAGATGTTGGTTCATGGTGAACTTCTTGCCACAGACATCACAGGGGTAAATCCTGGGCTTTCCCCCCACGTGGCTCTTAATGTGTCTTTTTAGAACACTGTTTTCAATAAAAGTCTTTCCACAGAACTCACAGATGTACGGCCTCTCTCCAGAGTGCATCTTCATATGTTTCTCTAAAGAACCTTTCCTTGAGAAATCCTTACCACAGTCCTTGCATCTGAAGAGTTTCTGTCCCGTGTGCCTCCTCATGTGGGTGTCCATGTCCTTGAACTTGACGCCACAGATTTCACAGACTCTGTTAGTTTCTCTGTGACTCTGGATGTGGAGTTGCACACTCTCTGCAGACTCGGATTGCTCTCCACAAACACCACAACGGAAGTCAGAATCCTTTAAATGTGTCTCTGTGTGCCGCAATAAGTTACCTTTACTGTGAAAAGAATTCCCGCAGACCTTGCAGGAGTGAGGAGGAGTCAGGTTCCTGTGTTTGCTCCTTTCGATCAACTGCTTGTCAGATTCATGAATCTCGACATGCTGCTCCAGTTCTGGACTTGTTGGAAAGCCTTTTCCACAGTCCTTGCAGCTGAAGGGCATTGCTTTAATGTGGTCACTGGAGCAGTTGGTGTTACTGACGTCTTCGGAGCAGTCGCTGCATGTTAATGTCTTTTCTTCTGTTTGGGACTTTAGGTGGGCCAGCATATTAGCCTTTTTGCTGAAGCTCTTACCACAGAGGTGGCAGTTAAAGAGTTTCTCACCTGTGTGCAGCCTCAGGTGTGTCTCTTGAGCTCGGATTGAGTGGAACATCTTACCACAGACATGGCAGGTCTTGCTTCTGTCGCGGTGAGTTTGGAGGTGTAGCCTCAGATTATCACTGGAGTCCAAATTTTTGCCGCACACACCACACAAGCACTCGTTCTCCTTCGTGTGATCCTGTACATGTTTAATTAGAACAACTTCACTGTCGAAGGACTTTCCACACACCCTGCAGCCATGACGTTGTTCCTCAGCGTCATCATTCTCGTCCTCTTCTGTTGCATCATCTGGAGAGGCTGCTGGACGGCTCAGCTTGGACTTCGACCCTGAAGACGTACCAGGAAGAAGCTTCTTCAATCTAAACTCTGAAGAGAAAACACACAACACATTTATTTAATGAATTAAATTTGATCCATAATGTTAAATTTTTTTTTTATTTCACACGACTTCTTTTCTGCAAGTAACGTCCTCTCCCTGGGCTGCCACCTTATCGTGGTGGAGGGGTTTGAGTGTCCCAATGATCCTAGGAGCTAAGTTGTCTGAGGCTTTATGCCTCTGGTAGGGTCACCCATGGCAAACAGGTCCTAGGTGAGGGATCAGACAAAGTGCAGCCCAAAGACCCCTTATGATGAATAAAATAAATGGAACCAGTGTTCCCTCGCCCGGACGCGGGTCACCGGGGCCCCCCTCTGGAGCCAGGCCTGGAGTTGGGGCACGCTGGCGAGCGCCTGGTGGCCGGGCTTTCACCCATGGAGCCCGGCCGGGCATAGCCCGAAGAGGAGACGTGGGTCCCCCTTCCCATGGGCCCACCACCCGTGGGAGGGGCCAAAGGGGTCGGGTGCGATGTGCAAAGGGCGGTAGCCGAAGGCAGGGACCCTGGCGGTCTGATCCTCGGCTACAGAAGCTAGCTCTTGGTACGTGGAATGTCACCTCTCTGGTGGGGAAAGAGCCGGAGTTGGTGTGTGAGGTTGAGAGGTTCCGACTAGATATAGTTGGACTCACCTCAACGCATGGCTCTGGCTCTGGAACCAGTTTCCTCGAGAGGGGTTGGACTCTCTACCACTCTGGAGTTGCTCCCACTGAGAGGTGCAGAGCAGGGGTGGGCATACTTCTTGCCCCCCATCTTGGTGCCTGTACGTTGGGGTTTACCCCGGTGAGCGAGAGGGTAGCCTCCCTCCGTCTTCGGGTGGGGGGACGGGTCCTGACTGTGGTTTGTGCTTATGCACCAAACTGCAGCTCAGACTACCCACCCTTTTTGGAGTCCCTGGAGGGGGTGCTGGAAAGCGGTCCTTCGGGTGACTCCCTCGTTCTGCTGGGGGACTTCAATGCTCACGTGGGCAACGACAGTGAGACCTGGAGAGGTGTGGTGGGGAGGAACGGCCCCCCTGATCTGAACCCGAGTGGTGTTCTGTTATTGGACTTCTGTGCTCGTCATGGATTGTCCATAACAAACACCATGTTCAAGCATAAAGGTGTCCATATGTGCTCTTGGCACCAGGACACCTTAGGCCGCAGGTCGATGATCGATTTTGTTGTCGTTTCATCTGATCTGCGGCCGCATGTCTTGGACACTCGGGTAAAGAGAGGGGCGGAGCTGTCAACTGACCACTACCTGGTGGTGAGTTGGCTTCGATGGTGGGGGAGGATGCCGGTCAGACCTGGCAGACCCAAACGTGTTGTGAGGGTCTGCTGGGAACGTCTGGCAGAGTCTCCCGTCAGAAGGAGCCTCAATTCCCACCTCCGACAGAACTTCGAACACGTCCCGGGGGAGGCGGGGGACATTGAGTCCGAATGGACCATGTTCCGTGACTCCATTGTTGAGGCGGCTGACCGTAGCTGTGGCCGCAGGGTGGCCGGTGCCTGTCGTGGCGGCAATCCCCGAACCCGCTGGTGGACACCGGCGGTTAGGGATGCTGTCAAGCTGAAGAAAGAGTCCTATCAGGTCTTTTTGGCCTGTGGGACTCCGGAGGCAGCTGATAGGTACCGGCAGTCCAAGCGGAATGCGGCTCGGGTGGTCGCAGAGGCAAAAACCCGGGCATGGGAGGAGTTCGGTGAGACCATGGAACAAGACTTCCGTACGGCTTCGAGGAGATTCTGGTCCACCATCCGGCGTCTCAGGAGGGGAAAGCAGTGCACTACCAACACTGTTTACAGTGGGGAGGGTGTGCTGCTGACCTCGACTCGGGACGTTGTGAATCGGTGGGCCGAGTACTTCGAAGACCTCCTCAATCCCACCGGCACGTCTTCCAGGATGGAAGCAGAGTCTGGGGATTTTGGGTTGGGCTCTCCAATCTCTGGAGCTGAGGTCACTGAGGTGGTCAAAAAACTCCTCGGTGGCAAGGCTCCGGGGGTGGATGAGATCCGCCCGGATTTCCTTAAGGCTCTGGATGCTGTGGGGCTGTGTTGGTTGACGCGGCTCTGCAATATCGCGTGGACATCGGGGGCAGTTCCACTGGATTGGCAGACCGGGGTGGTGGTCCCCCTATTTAAAAAGGGGGACCGCAGGGTGTGTTCCAACTACAGGGGGATCACACTCCTGAGCCTCCCTGGTAAGGTCTATTCAGGGGTTCTGGAGAGGAGGGTCCGTCGGATAGTCGAACCTCGGATTCAGGAGGAGCAATGTGGTTTTCGTCCTGGCCGTGGAACACTGGACCAGCTCTATACCCTTGGGGGGGTCCTGGAGGGTGCGTGGGAGTTCGCCCAACCAATCTACATGTGTTTTGTGGATTTGGAGAAGGCGTTCGACCGCGTCCCTCGGGGGGCCCTGTGGGGGGTACTCTGGGAGTATGGGGTACCAGGCCCCTTGATACGGGCTGTTAGGTCCCTGTACGACCAGTGTCAGAGCTTGGTCCGCATTGCCGGCAGTAAGTCGGGCTCGTTTCCGGTGAGAGTTGGACTCCGCCAAGGCTGCCCTTTGTCACCGATTCTGTTCATAACTTTTATGGACAGAATTTCTAGGTGCAGCCAAGGTGGTGAGGGGATCCGTTTTGGTGGCCTAAGGATCAGGTCTCTGCTTTTTGCAGATGATGTGGTCCTGTTGGCTTCGTCAGAACGTGATCTCCGGCTTTCGCTGGAGCAGTTCGCAGCCGGGTGTGAAGCAGCTGGGATGAGAATCAGCTCCTCTAAATCCGAGACCATGGTCTTGAGTCGGAAAAGGGTAGAATGCCTTCTCCAGGTCAGGGACGAGGTCCTGCCCCAAGTGGAGGAGTTTAAGTATCTCGGGGTCTTGTTCACGAGGGAGGGAAGGGTGGAGCGTGAGATCGACAGGCGGATTGGTGCTGCATCTGCAGTAATGGGGGCGTTGTACCGGTCTGTCGTGGTGAAGAGAGAGCTGAGTCGAAAGGCGAAGCTCTCAATTTACCGGTCGATCTACGTTCCTACCCTCACCTATGGTCACGAGCTTTGGGTAGTGACCGAAAGAACGAGATCGCGGATACAAGCGGCCGAAATGAGTTTTCTTCGCAGGGTGGCTGGGCTCTCCCTTAGAGATAGGGTGAGGAGCTCGGTCATCCGGGAGGGGCTCGGAGTAGACCCGCTGCTCCTCCACATCGAGAGGAGCCAGTTGAGGTGGCTCGGGCATCTGATTAGGATGCCTCCTGGACGCCTCCCTGGTGAGGTTTTCCGGGCACGTCCAACCGGGAGGAGACCCAAAGGAAGACCCAGGACACGCTGGAGAGATTATGTCTCTCGGCTGGCCTGGGAACGCCTTGGGATTCCCCCGGAGGAGCTGGCCCAAGTGGCTGGGGAGAGGGAGGTCTGGGCTTCCCTCCTTAGGCTGCTGCCCCCGCGACCCGACTCCGGATAAGCGGGAGAAAATGGATGGATGGATGGATGGATGGATGGAAGTAACGTCTACTGGAAGCAAAATGTAAAGATGCACTGATGCTAATAATTTTACATTCATGATCTGCCTATACCAATTTTGCCCAATTCCAATTGATCAAATAGATCCAATTAAACAGAAAAGAGTTTTAAAATATTTTGATTACGCTGAAAATGATGATTTTGATATTTTAAAATGTCCTTGTGAAAAATCAATCAGTGCTAGTTTGAAATGTGGCTGAACTGGTGAGTTCATGGACTGGGGACAAAAAATGTTATTGATAATGATGCGTTCACAGACGAAGGAAACAATCAGATTTTTGAATTTCACATTGGCCAGTTGCGGATTAAAACAATGGTGCTGAATTTTAACCAATTCTGATCACCAGCCGATGTTTTAGTGCAATTGGGGTGACTCAATGTAACTAAATGTTAATAAAAAAATGGCTCACTGAGTTTTGTTCCTCTAATTTGCTGCTGAATGCGTGAAACTGCGAACTTACGTTTCCGGTTCATTCCACGATCCGCTGTCTGAGGCTCAAGATGCTTCAGTGATCCTCTTTCGACCGATCTGCTTGCTTCAAACGCGCTGAAGATGAGCTCCACGGCCGCGGTGATTCTCTCCATCACCAGCACCCGCAGCTCCTCCAGCTCTGCTTGGCCGCGCTCCTGCAGCAGGCGGGAAATCTCCCGAGCAGCTTCCGCTAACTCCCGCTCGATGGAGATCTTTAACTTTATGCTTGCGGACCGCTTTTTGGACATTTTGATGACTCCCACGACACAAAAGAGAAAAAATGTAAACAAAACGAGCGAACTTCCGGGATTCCAAGCAGACGTTTCCGACGCACGTACTGACGTCACAGACATGCGGCGTCATGTGTTTCCAGTTGTTTCCTGCTCGCTCATATAAAAACAAGAAAAACAAACATCAAAAAACGCTTCGTTAAACGCGTCCCAGGTAAAACCTGTCGGTTTTTTTTAGTTAGTTTCGTTCGTTTTTAGAGTTTCAGCTTTTCTTTTATACTTTTGAATAAAATACGAATTATAAACTTAGAGGGCTAGCTACTTCGGGTAAGGAAAAAGAAACTAGATTAGCATGTTATTAGCATGCTATAGCTGGGTAGTATGGCTAAAACCGTGCCGTGTGGTAATATTCAGAGATAACTTCTGGTCAGGTCGGCATGTGTTAAAGCTTCAGGAAAGCTGTGGCTGTACACTACCACAATAAATGCGAATAAACAGCTTAATGTTCATAAATTCTGCTGCAACTATTTTTAAAGTCACTAATCAAGATCAGCCAAGTTCTAAAATGTGAATTTTTATCTGTGGCTGAGATTGAAGCATTGGGCCTCTAATGAGACTGTTTCTGCTCTGTTTTAGGTCTGAAAGCATCAACTGGGAGTAGAAACCTGTGACATTAGAGAAGTTGTGCAGATAATAATAAAAAGATGGGTTTACCAAAGCGGTGGCTGGACTATTCTCCTGTTGGACAGAGGATACCAGGAACTAGATTTATTGCCTTCAAAGTGCCTTTAAAACCATCCTGTCAGTATCCTAAGTCCCACTCCTTTGATCTGTGGGATTTGTTGGATTCTGTGGAACATCAGAACCAGGAGCTGGGTCTGATCATCGATCTCACCTTCACCACCAAGTACTACAAATTGTCAGATGTCCCACAGTCCTGCTCTTACATCAAGATCTTAATCGAGGGCCACAGAGTTCCATCTGACGCTGCCATCCTGAGCTTCAAACGAGCTGTGAGGCAATTCTTGAAGGAGAATGAAAACAACGACAAATTAATTGGAGTTCACTGTACTCACGGCCTGAACCGCACAGGGTACCTGGTCTGCAGATATCTGATAGATGTAGATGGATTCCGACCTGAAGCAGCTCTGGAGCTCTTTAACTCCTACAGAGGTCATCGCATTGAGAGGAAGAACTACCTGGATGACCTGCTGAGAGGCGCTAAGAGAAGCAACAGTGACATCGATAAGCCAGAGACGAGTGCGCGTAGAGGGCTTGCAGTGCAGAAACTACCACCAACAGCAAAAACAGAAGGGCAGAAACCAGAGCCTGTCACCACCACCGTACAGACGAGTCAGTGTTCTGAGAACAACTCAGTGGAGAATAAACAACCTAATGAGAAACAATCGTCTGGTAAAAGACGCAAACGCAGACCCAAGCGAGCCTCAAAGGTGGATCAAAAGTCCTGTGACTGATCTGGAAGGGACGAGCTCCTTGACTCTTAGGCTGATGGAGCAGACAGTGGAGTTCAGTTTGACTCGACAGGATTCAGTGAGCAGAAACGGGATGATTTTTGGGTTATTGCAATTTTTGAAGATTAGAAAAAAGTCCGCTCTTTTGCATCAGAAACAGGAAAACGAGTGATGTAACCAAATCTGTAAAGGTAGATTTATTTAGCTCAATTATGTGGAAAAAGTTTATTAGCAAACTAGAAACTATAGATGAATTATCAGTGTTTAAAAACAGACTCTTATTTTGGTAGCATTGCTTTAACTTGTGGCCATGGTGACCAATGGGAGCGATTGGTAAAAAGATTTTTAAAACGTCATTGAATACATAAATAACTGCAGCCAGGAATTAAATTAAGTCTATGTGGTTTTACCTGAATGTTTTTTGCTATTAATTTAATAAAGTTTGTCAAACCACTTCTTTGTCGTAGACTTTTTCTTTTTGATTAAAGCCCACTGGCTCCTCCATGGTGGGACATGTGATTCTGCTTCTAACCAACTATCTGGTTGAGGACCATTTTGCCTGAAATTAGAGTAAATTATATATTTTTTCTAATAAGAATCCAGTGATGTAACACCCTGTGGTATTAAGATATTTAAGCTCAGGGTCTTTGTTGCAGCTGAGGAGAAACAGAAGATAAAGTAAATGAGTGAAAAATGTTTCATGGACTTTTTTCTTGAGATCACAGCTCATTTTCCTCCTCAGCTGAGTTTTTGTAACTGTGATGAAACTTAAAGCCAACAACCACGACTGCCTCTAAAGCCAGTATTAAAACACAAGCGTTATCAAGACAACTCAAACTTTATTTGTTCATTGTCATAAAAAACCATGGCAGGTATAGAATTTTGCGTTTTCAATGGGAATTCTAAATGGATGCTTTATAGCTTCTCAGACAACTGAATAAATAAAAAAAAGGTCAGTCAAACTGATTCTTGAGTCATTTCTATGCGATCAGAACGATGAAACACTGTTTGACTGTGACCCTCCTGGGTCCAGAAGCCTTTCTTGGTCTCTGCTGAACTCTGAGGATTCTATACTTTGATGTAGTTGGAACATGTGAATCTGAACATGTCAAATGAACAAAAGTAAAAAAAGCAAAGCATTGCCTCAATGAGAAAATGAATGTGGTTTTAAACCAAAACAAACCACCGGGAAGATTCAGACATTTCTGTTTCAACCCACACTGAGACAAACTCGTCTAAAAAGCTTCTCTCAGTTAATCCTCTTTCTTTTCTTGGTTCCTCCTGGATTATCCTGGTTCTGTTTATTCTTTCTGGGCCGACCTCTGGACCTCTTCACCACAGGCTTGTTGGACTCATCTGCTTTTTGAATTTCCTTGTTTTTGCTGTGTCTGGATGGCGTCTGAACCCGCTTCTGTCTGCTCTGGGTCTTAGCCGGATCTTGCTTCTTCTTCCTCTTTCTTGTGTGTGTCTGGAGATGAAGCTTCAGACCACCATCGGCCCCAAACCGTTCCCCACACAGACCACAGACCCGCTCGGCATCACGAATGTGAGCGGTGACATGTCTAAACAAAAGTCTACGATGCTCGAAAGTACGGCTGCAAGCCTGGCAGCTGAACCCCTCTTTTGGTTTGCAAAACCACTGCGAGTTTTCTGAAGAGGGTCTGACTTCAGAATAGTCTTTGCTGTAGTCCTCACTGTCTTCGGTGTCAGAAGACGACACTTGTGCGACATCCTGACTTGGAGCCGCCGGTTCTTGTTCTTCTGATAGCTGAAAGTCGTCACGTGGCGTTGTAGCTTTCTTGGAATTGTATGTGAACTCAATGATCTCAACATCGTGCAGGTCCTGGAGCTGCTCATCTTGTAGTTTCTCTTCAGTGACCGAAGGCTCAAGAATCACGCCCTGGATCGGGTTCTGGTTGTCATGGAATACAAATTCTTTACTGAATGGCAGCTGCTGTGTGAAAACATCTGCAGAGAAACACAAACATAACTGGATGAGTTCTGGTAGCAGATTGGACTTACTGAAGAAGTCTGACCTGCAGAAATGAAGCAAAGAACAAGTCATTTTCTTACGAATTGAAGTTTGCTGCTCAAAATACACTGTAATGCAGCTGCCTGCTCTGTGTGGGTTGACTTTAATGTATTTCTTAGCTTTAGAATCAATTTATTGACATAATTTGCTTTCAAGGTGGAAAATTCAGCAGTTTTCTGCCTTTTTATAATATCACACATAAAAATTTGTAACAACTATTATTATGCTTAAAAAAAAACAGAAAACAATAAATTATTAGCATTTTTACCAAAATATGATCAGGTTTTAATAGTGGGTGATTTTAATATTCATGTCTGTCGCCCCGACGAGCCTCTAATGAAATACCTTTTTAATTTAGACTCTTTTAATCTGTCCCAGGTGGTCAGTGGTCCCACACAGGAACGTGGGCACACACTGGACCTGGGGTCTGGATGATCTGTTTCTAATCATTGACCATGGAATTCTGATTGACCGCCTGGAACGGTAGGTGGGCATTCCTGGGCTGGACATTAAGTGGGTTAGGTCTTACCAAAAAGGAGTTTTTGTGTGTGAATAGATCTGCAAACGTTGCCCGGGAGTATGGCGTGCCGCAGGGGGCTATTCTTGGCCCTCTTCTGTTCTCTATTTGTTGCCATTGATCATGTTGTTCCGTAAACACATGATCAGTTCTCACTTATATGCAGATGATTACCAGGTCTATGTTACAGGTCTAACTTGTGGAACGCTCTGCCATTGACCATTAGAATGGTTCCCTCAGTTGAGGTGTTTAAAAACAGGCTTAAGACACATTTTTACACACACTAGCTTATGCACAATAAACAGTTGTCATTTCATGTTTTAGTAGTATTACTTGTAGAGTTTAGTGACCACTCTTAACTGCTGTTATATTATTTGTAAATGGTTTTATGTGCGCAGATGATCAGCGCTTTGGTTATCCTTTAGATCGTTAAAAATTTTATACAAATGAAGCTGATGATTTCATTACAATTAAGAAAAATGTGGAGTTTAGGTTGGCATTTCATGCTTCAATTTAATGATCAGCAGGGGGCGCCACTGAGTATAAGAAACTTCGAGAAATGAACCGTTCCGTTTTAATACCAAGTTAGAAAGCTTCAGTGCTCCCAGAATCTTCGTCTGACCATCACTGCTGCAGAGAAAAACCACCCCAGAGTCCCATGGGTCGCTCACCTCCAGCATTCCCGTTCAGTGCACAGAGCAGCGCGTGCTGGCGGGAGATAACCTCTCGATTCAGAGCCGCTTCTTCCTCATATTTCACGATAGTTTTTTCAAAAGCAGCCATGATTTCTTCTATCGCCACGTTTAGTCGCTGACTGACGAACGCGTGTAGCTTCTGGGACCCAGACATATTTATAATGTAAAATGTAAAAGCCGCTCAGAACAGCTCAAATCAGCCTATGCTAACGCCGAAGAAGGCTACTTCCGGTTTGCACGTAAACAATGCGACTTCCGGTGGTTTCCTGAACCAGTTACTGCCCCCTTCCGGTTATATCTGTCTACTGCAGTCTTTAAATACCTTTGATGATCTTCAACTCATGTTCTCTACAAACATTTAATTAAAAAATTCACTTTTTGTTATTTTTCTTGAATTAAACAATATCTCTTTTATAGACATCGCTTTAATATAAAACATATATATTTGTCTTTATTCATTCAATTTTTCCACATTTTTTCATATTCCTCATATGATATTGCTGTTCAAATTTTTTTTTTCTGGCTCTGGTCCTTTTATTCTAACATTTGTTTTTTTTATTCCCAGTCATTTCTCTGTGCATTAGCACCCACATGAACATTATTGCTATTTCTACCTCAAACTTATATTTGAAAGTTTTGAAATAAAGGAATTCAAACTTATGAACTGAACTTGAAATATTTCTATTATATTCAGTATTACTGTCCAATATTTTAATAATCTAATGTAAAAATGAGCTCCATTTACAGATGCAATGATAACGGTTATTTTTTAATCAAATCAACATATTTATTTTCCTACATGAGGTACAAAAACCTCCTATTTCACCAAATTTGCCCAATTATTAGTTGTAAATTACACTAAAGTAGCCAGTTGCAAATGTGAATCTGGCTCCAAGTTCCTGTCTGGTTTTGGTCTCTCAAAGTTCTCTCCATGTCTGCTCATTTTCCAGTTTGATTGTGATGAATCAACACGGGCCGATAGACAGTTTCTCCATCTGGAACTGCTGTACAGTCCTGTTTGCCAAAATCGATATGATCTTTAAATGTAGAGGCTGTATGATGATTAATTGCATTTATATTTAATTACATGAAAAAACAGTGGTGTAATTTTATTGATTTGAAAACTGATTGATTTGCATCACATATTTACAAAAAAACCTGACTTGTTCAAACTGGCTATAGTTGTGTAAATATAACGTCTCTATGTTTTAGCTAATATGTCTGTGTTAGGAGCAGAAACAAGCAAATGTGTGCCACCTTGTAAATAAACCACTCAACTGAAGACTTTTAAAATCCTAGTTTCAATTTTCTATAAATACCTGTTGCATACAGCTCAGGAACCATCATTCCCATGCTGCATAAAAATGAACAATCAGTCACTTTCAGGTATTTTAGGCTCATTTATTAACTTGTAGGGATTACAGGCACTGGATTCAAAAAGAGAATTACCAAAAACATGAAAACAATGTGCAAGTCTGGCAAATGCATGCACACTCAACTTTGGCTAAATGTGCTGGTGTCATTTGAACATTATATGCGATATTAACTCAACTAAAAATTTTAGTTGTAAAAGTAAAAATTGTTGAATATTTGGATCCAGATGCAGAAAATTAGGATTTAACTGATATAAAGTCAAACTCAAATATCCCAATTTTCATGGCATAGGTACAAGATTCGGATATAAAACAAGACCATCTTGAATCAATAATGTTTCAAACGGATTTATAAAATCACAGAATCAAGTTTATTCAGGAGATGACTGTCCAACACACTGGTGGTATTTTAGATCTGTGTACCAAGCAAAGATCTGCCACACAAGTCACAGCTGTGCTGATTTTCCACAGCATGGACGATCATGTCTGACTGAAATGTTGCTTTGTGTGCATATTTTTTCCCCACATACTGGACAATTAAACGGCTTCTTTCCTGTGTGTGTCTTCATGTGGACCTACATGGAATGGTACGGGAATTCACAATTGGAACACAAAAATAGTTTCTTTTTTGGTGTGTTTCTTCACGTGGCTGGTCATGAAAGGAGTTTGGGCAAATCCTTTACCTCATTTGTTGAACCCTGTGAGGTTTCAAGTTGTTCTCACAGCTCATCTCACCATCAGAGGCTCCATCAGCAGCTCCATCAGAGACTCCATCAGAGGCTCCATCAGAGACTCCATCAGAGACTCCATCAGAGACTCCATCAGAGGCCCCATCAGCAGCTCCATCAGAGGCCCCATCAGCAGCTCCATCAGAGGCCCCATCAAAGGCTCCATTAGAGACTCCATCAGAGGCTCCGTCAGACTCCATCAGAGGTTCCATCAGAGGCCCCATCAGAGGCTCCATCAGAGACTCCATCAGAGACTCCATCAGAGGCTCCATCAGAGACTCCGTCAGAGGCCCCATCAGAGACTCCATCAGAGGCCCCATCAGCAGCTCCATCAGAGGCCCCATCAGCAGCTCCATCAGAGGCCCCATCAGAGACTCCATCAGAGGCCCCATCAGCAGCTCCATCAGAGGCCCCATCAGCAGCTCCATCAGAGGCCCCATTAAAGGCCCCATCAGAGGCTCCATCAGAGGCCCCATTAAAGGCTCCATCAGAGGCTCCAGGGTCTTTCGTGATGAGAACAGGATGTTTTCGGGGTTTTATTCTAAGTCACTGTCAGGCTGCAGAGGCTCTGGCGTGTTATCGTTGGAACCACTCAGCTGGTTTTCACAAGAATCCCTTTCAGAGTTTAAAGGAGAGTGAAGATCCCTGGTCTCTTTTTAGAGATCACTGTTCACACTCTCGGTTTTGATGTACACACCTGTAAAGTCTGGATCTAGGTGTTTGCCTGGCTCAGGTCCTCTACTGAAGTCAGTGCTCTGCTCCGTCTTCACTCGGACCAGACTGAAAAAATTGCTGGTCTCAGCTTCCTGTTGTTCCTCTTTTATCTGTGGCACCTCAGGTTTTTTCTCTTTTCCACCCTCTTCTGTCACTGTGCATTTGTGTTGCGACGTGTAGTCCTCCCTGGATGAAGACTCTTGAACGTCTACATTTGCCTTTTTTGTGAAATACGTCCACTGCGCATTTTCTGAAGAGGGTCTGACTTCAGAACAGTCTTTGCTGTAGTCCTCGCTGTCGTCCGTGTCAGAAGACAACACTTGCACGACATCCTGACTTGAAGCCGCTGGTTCTTGTTCTTCTGATAGCTGAAAGTCGTCATCGTATGTGAACTCAATAATCTCAACATCGTGCAGGTCTTGGAGCTGTTCATCTTGTAGTTTCTCTTCAGTGACCGAAGTCTCCTCCCTGGATGAAGACTCTTGAACGTCTACATTTGCTTTTTTGTGAAATACGTCATGCAGATTTACAGAGGTTAAATCCATGTCCGGTTTTCTCGTCTCGTTGCAAAATTCACCTTTAAAGACTTTCCTTTTAAAAGATTGGTGTGTCATGGTTTCCTTCCAAAAATCACTGTCATCAGTTCCAGAATCAGAAGACTCATATTCCTCAGCCTTTACTATCAAAGCTGGATCTCTTCTCTCAGGTTCTTCTAAGCCCTCCCTATAGATCGGTTCATCTTCTGCGTTCTCTTTAGAGTGGTCACAATCCTTCTGTGAGACCAGATTAACACACTGATGGAGACGGAGCTCATTCTGGCTGCTGAATCCTTTTTGACAAACACTGCAGCTGTAGATTCCCTCCATCTCCTGGATGTCCGTGTGGACTTGTCTTCTCGGTCCAACGTCTTCCCCACAAACTGAGCTGCTAAACTGTGTTTGGCCAGTGTGGCTCCTCATGTGTTGATGTAATGCGTTTCCGTCATCACAAGCAACGTTGCAGACTGAACATCTGACATGCTGTTTAAAATGAAAAGTCAAATCTTCTTGACCTGTAAAAACTTTGCTGCACATCCAGCATTGGAATCTTTTGTCAACCACGCTCCTGCTTGTGTGCATCTGCTTCTTTGGAGGAACCGTTTCATCTGAGTCAGGGCGGCTTAACAGCTGTACAGACTCTTGCCAACACTCGTGACTGATGAGCTCTGACACTGAAGGGAATGATTTCTCACAGATGATGCAGTTGATAAGCTTCTTCCCCGTATGGACAGATTTGTGTCCTCCAGCGGTAAAGCTTTGCCCACTTACGTGCACCTGCGTACTGTGGCTGTTTTCAGATCCTGTCAAAATCTCAAGAGGCATAAAAATGCTTTTCTGAGGGTAACTTCCTGGATCGCTGCCTGAAATTTCATTTGTCTCATTTAAGTCGGAACGTTTACAAGAATTATTGTCATAATTCCTGGGTTCATTTTTAGTCTTTTCACTGCGGTTCCGGGGTTGCGTGCTAGGAATATGT
Organism: Aphyosemion australe; assembly: GCA_006937985.1. Classification (NCBI taxonomy): domain Eukaryota; kingdom Metazoa; phylum Chordata; class Actinopteri; order Cyprinodontiformes; family Nothobranchiidae; genus Aphyosemion; species Aphyosemion australe. The sequence continues at coordinate 282,784 of SSNS01000583.1, forward strand.
CTTTTAACACTTGAGGAATCTTTTTTATTCCTTTTGTAAGTGTCACCTAATTGATGCTGCCTGCTTTCTTTCCAAAAGTCATCGTCTTCGGTTTCCATTTCAGATGTTTCATCCAAAACCAGTTGATCGGAATCTTCGCCTTGATATAAAGAACAGCATTTGTGTCGTTTAATCATGGAATGCTCAGAAAATCTTTTGCCGCACACATCGCAGCCGAACGGCTTCACTTCTGAGTGTGTCAACATGTGTTGCTCAAGAATTCCAGTTTGTGTGAATTTCTTCCCACATATCGGACAGCTGTAGGGATTTTCTCCCGTGTGTTTTCTCATGTGTGTTTTAAACTGAAAAGCTTCACAAAATTCCATTTCACAGACTGTGCAAGTGATTCGATGAATTTTGCGGTGATCCTTTAGAAGCCTCTTATTAGAAAAGATTTCACCACATTTAGGACAGTGAATGAAAGTCTTTTTCTTTCGTTTCCAATCATCACTCTGGGATGCTTTAACAGCACACTTATGTCGTTTGACTTGCGATTTGCATCTGAATGACTTTTTGCAGTCGCTGCAACTGAACTTCCTCCTTCCTGCTTTTTTTGACGAGTGTTTCTTCACCTGAGAGGAAGAGCCGTGTTTATTTTCCTTCGTTTTCTTGTAAGACTTGGGGGTTCTTTTAGAAAACGTTTCACCACGTTTAGAAAAGCTGTGTGTTTTAGGGGTTTTATCAGTGGAATGCTGTGATGATTTACCACCACACACGTGGGTTTTGACCTGTCGAGATGTCAAAAACCTTTTACAGACGCTGCAACTAAACGATTTGCTCCTCGGGTAGACGTGTGGTTGGTATTCTAAAGGAGCATTCTGTAAAAATATTTTGCCACTCAAAGAGAAACCAGAACATTCCCTCATAGGAATTGTAACGCTTGCATCCAAGTTGTTCTTGTCTTGACATCTTCTTTGCTTCTGCCTCTCGTCACAGCTGTCTTCCTCAGTCTCTGATAGTAACTCGCTGCTTGAATATGACTCTTCAGACTCCTCTGTTTCAGATTCAGATTCTGTTGATGTTTGCATCGGCCAGAGCTCGTCATGTACATCAATGGTAGGATCTTCCTCTTCATTTACCAGTAACTGTATCACATCTTCAAGAAACTCTGAAAAGTAAAAACGAAGAAGATGAAGTTCTAATGATTTGATAAGTAGATCAACAAAGACATTTGGTAGCTATTAAAGGTCGAATATGGAACATTTTTAATAAAAATCTATAGTTTTAGAAAATAATCCCTCCATGGGGCGTTTAGAGGTGTGCACAGTTTTTCCTTTAAAAGCTATATTTAAAATAATAACGATAAACAAATTATTTTGATGTGCACGACAGTTTATGTTTACATCTACCAGCCACTAGAGGGCACCGTTGCGGTAAAAAGTCCACTCTGCAAGGCGAGGCTGGGACTGTGTAAAATGGCGGAAATACTGTTGTAAAATAAACTTATTAATAGAAATTAGTCCTTACCCTGAACGATTCGTCACTGGACATGATGCTGGCTGCTTACTTCACGTATCAGCAGTGAACCAACACCCCGACGGCTGGAAAATGTGTTCTGTTGTTGCAACACCGCCTCTAAACACTAGATGTCGCTATAGTGTCCGTGTTCCATATTCAACCTTTAAAAGATGAGCTGCAACCATTTAATAAAAAGATCAAATGTAATGACTTCATATTAAGAAAACACTGACCAAGTGAAAAAGATGAAAACATCATTTTGCTACCATTAAACTATTGGCTGACTAGTTATTACAAACATTTTTTGGTTTTATAAAACTCATCAAACAAACAACTATGTTGTGTTGTCTTAAATGGGAGCGAATGAAAAATACCAGGCTGATATTTCCAGCCGAACTCTGACATTTTTGTCTTTTATTTAAATGCAAGCAGTGTTCATCTGAAAAGAGATGTTGGATCATTTAAAAGCTTTTATAATTGTTTAATCATGTTGGGTATCAGTTGTTGCTTTGATGAAAAGTAATAATAATTCATTAAGACTACATCATTGTAGCTTCAGGATCATTCATTTACTGTTTTTATGTTTACGTTGGTCAAACGTGATCAGCCAAACCTCGCTTTTACAAACCTATATGAGCACAATTCACATGTTGCATCTCATTCTAGAAGCTCAATGACCATTTTCAAATATTATATTATAGTTGCAAAGTTCAACAAATATTTTAAAGGGATTTTAGAATTCAAAACCGCATTTACCTTGTTGTTGCTGAATATAGGAAGATCGGGGTGTCAAATGTACCAAACCAAAAAGTCTGTGCCGTCTCCGACCTGCTTTCATTGAAAATGAGTCATTTGGTAAAGGCCACGGAGAAAAGTTTTGTTCTGAGAAAAGCTGGAATAACATGTCATACGCAGTTGGTTTTTCTATTGCCGATACCGATATGTAGGAGACATGGTCAGCTGATGGCCAATATCTAGATGTTTTTCACCTTATTTTCATGCAAAATGTCACTAATAACATCAGTTGATGCACAAACTTTCTGAAGCTGAATCAGTTTTTGAACTTTTGAATTTAACTAACTGTTAAATCTTAACTTTGTGCACTGTTCAGTGTTAAAGTCAGACACCTAAATAAAGTTAGAGTATTTATTATACAGATGTTATTAGTGAACGTAAAAATACATTTAAATCAATTCTGCAACAACATCGGGCTGCCTAGAGATGGGCCTGACTTTAAATCGACTTTAATGACAAATATCAGCCAATGTATGAAAAACAGTAAATATCAGCACGATATATCGCCTACCCCTAGTCCAAACCCACTTTTATGTCGGCAATATGTAAATGTTGGTGGCGGTAATGCACCTCATCATTCTGTGCTAACCACAGAACAACACTAGCTTGAGCTACTGCTAATTTTCCGATTGAAAAATGTACAGTTGAATAGATACCAGACAGATCCATGGCTTGCTTATTGAGTTATCTGGATATTGAACACAGCTTTAAACAGTTTCTTGCTCCAGGCAGCGTCATAGAACTATTGGGGTAAACCGGATAAATCAGCATGCAGCTCTTTTAATTTTCATGTCTTGGCTGAGTGGGCAGGATAAACCAGTCTTCCCATTGTAGGGTTTTATTATGGAGTTGTATTTGGCCATTAGCTGGACTCCTGGGTCTATTTGAGTCTCTTCATATGGTATAAAAACGCTGTGGAGATTAAACTCTCCGCTAGCTACATGGAGAAAATTGATGTTGGTGGTTACAGTCCAGCGGAACCGGGATCTGGATTCGAGACTACCTGAGTGAGGTGGGGGTGGGGTGGGCCATGACGTTGCAACCATGCCCCATCCAGCTGTTTGCAATAGCTTAGCAGAGCTAAAGGGAAGAAGCAACTAAGACAGGAAAATGCATGTGTGAAGCCAAAAACCACTTTGGGGGTGTAAATGAAGAAATAACAACATAACAAAGACGAAAGCTCCAAAAAATGGATTTTGCATGCTATAGTCTCTTTAAGGAAATTCAGTCAGTTAACTTTCTAAAGATATTTCTATATTTCAATACAACTGAAAAAGCAATTTCCTAAACAGAAAATATTTCAACTGTGAAATATTAGTTTTATTTTGTACATTTTTAAGTCTGAGAATAGTTTGTTGGAAAATTTACAGCAAGTAAATAATTTTTAAATGCCATTAAAGTCATACCCGTTTATACGAAAGAAAAACTTTTTTCAGTTTGTTGCCTCACCGTACAAAAAACCGTGAAATTAAAACCTAGGAGTGTACCAAACCAAGACTTTGGGCATACCGTTATACCCCTAATACACATATATATATGTGAGGGCAAACGCCCTGTAATCCTTTGTGTATTCATTGCCCTGTTTGCCATAAAGTCTATCTGAATATCAGAAATCTTAAGAGAAAAAATTTAAAAATTTCCCTTCAGGTTATAACTAAGAAACTAAAAAAGAGTGTAAAATAAGATGTAGATGAATGTCTTACCTTCGTAGTATTCAAGCCTCTCTTTGAACTCATCACTAATGAGTTTCTTTTCCCTCAAATCTTCCAAAACTGTCTGCAATGCGATCCTTGCCCTCTTTTCTCTTGCCATGGCGTTCTTCTTTTCTTGCTCCAGACTTTCCACCCTTGCCAAGGCTTCATGGAGTCTAGCCTTCAGAACGGTAGGTGAAGCTGGCAAGGCGTAGCAATGATCCTGGTAGACAGAGGAATGGTTTTAGTGATGTTGCACTTCATTCCTTTGACACCACTAAAGCATGGGTTTATTTGTGAGTGTATTAAATATAAAGGCCAACATACAAGTGATATTTAAACATGTCCAGGGCCATATTGATGTGATGTTTAAAATTAGAAATACTCACATCCTCAAAGGCCTCGGGCAGGGTCTCCTTAACTCTTCTGAAGATAGACATCCTGTGCTTTTCTGACTACAATGAAGCATAATATTTGAAAATGTTTTGGTAAAATGGTAAATGGCCTGTATTTGATATAGCACCTTCTAGTGTTCTACAACCCCCCAAAGTGCTTTACAACACAAACATTCATTCCCCCACGCGCACACACACATTCACACACTGGCGATGATAAGCTACATTGTAGCCACAGCTGCCCTGGGGCACACTGACAGAAGCAAGACTTGTGTTCCAACTACAGGGGATCACACTCCTGAGCCTCGCTAGTAAGGTCTATTGAGGGGTTCTGGAGAGGAGATAGTTGAACCTTGGATTCAGGAAGAGCAACATGGTTTTCATCCTGGTTGTGGAACACTGGACCACCTCTATACCCTTTCGGGGGATCTGGAGGGTGCATGAGAGCTTGCCCAATCAATCGACATGTGTTTTGTGAATTTGGAAAAGATGTTCAACCATGTCTCTTGGGGCATGCTGTGGGGGGGTACTCTGAGAGTATTGGGTACCAGGCCCCTTGATATGGGCTGTTAGGTCAGGGCTTGGTCTGCATTGTCAGCAAGAAGTCGGGCTTGTTGCCGGTTAGAGTTGGACTCTACCAAGGCTGCCCTTTGTCACAGATTCTGCTCATAACTTTTATGGACAGGATTTCTAGCCACAGCCAAGGTGTTGAGGGGATCTGTTTTAAGTATCTTGAGGTCTTGTTCACAAATGAGGGAACAACAGAAAGGGAGATCAATAGGCGAATTGGTGCTGTGCCGTGTCTACAGTGATGCAAGCAACGTACTGGTCTGTCATTGTGAAGAGATCTCTCAATTTACCAGTCGATCTTTGTTCCAACCCTCACCAAAGGTCATGAGTTTTGGGTAGTGACTGAAAGAATGAGATCGTGGATACAAGCGGCTGAAATTAGTTTTCTCTGCAGGGTGACTGGGCTCTCCCTTAGAGATAGGGTGAGAAGCTTGGTCATCCGGTAGGGGCTCAGAGTAGATCCACTGCTCCTCCAAATCAAGAGGAGCCAGTTGAAGTGGCTTGGGCATCTGGTTAACCCTTTATAGGGCAAGCGTCTATATTTAGACACTTCCACTCACATCATAAATGATGTCGGTGTGCCTTTTTACAGACTCTTAGAATTACAAGATTTCACCCAACCAATCATCAGAGATCAAGCTAGTCACAGTTAACGCCATGGCGCCGTTCGACCAATCAGGGCGGGGCTACGACGCGCCAAATATTGATGTTTCTGAAAAACCAGAAAACTGCCTTCCTGGAGCTCGTCTCCTCTTGTGTTTACAGTTGGATCTCTAAAACTAACAATGCTAGGTTTATGAAACTCTCACATCACAAGGTTGACTAGTGGTGCTAAATAAGGATATATGTGTTGTAAATGTTAAACTCAATGAAGTTGGTGAAATCAGAGCATGAAAATCAAAGCTGCCATATTTGATCATACGCCCTGAACAAGTAAAAGAAATTATGTATATTTTTAGGTAAAATCTGTTGTTTTTTAGACATTATCTTCATGATTATGGTTACAGTAATAATAATAATTATAATTTTGAATATATTTTTCAGTTTAAAACTAAGATTTCTATAAAAAACAGAGGGGGACAGTTATTGTGCCAGCGAGTCTCACCATCAGTGATGATGATGAAGAGGAGGAAGATGACACTGAGGCAGATCCTCAAATATATAATATTCTAAAATATTCTAATAATCTATATTTGATCAGAAATGGCATTTAATGTTCTATAACTTCCAAAAATATTCCACAGTAATCTGTTTTTATAAATGTTTACTGTATTGTTTAATAATTGTGACATATTCAGTATTATTTTACAGTGATATAATGTTCTAAAACTAGCTATATTATTCTAAAGTGTCTTATAATTATCTATATTATTAAAAAATAATGTTTGTTTTAACTTGTTGATGATTTTTATTTTGGGATTTCTTTTACCAGAACAGGGCCAGCGTCCATATTTGAGCACTTCGTTTTCTCTGATTTTCTCCATGAAAATAAATATTTTTGAAAATTGTAAAAACAGAAAAATACTTTTGTTATAAACCATAACAACACCCTGGGGTTGAAATTTAAAATTTTAAACTACTTCAATGATTGCCCTATAAAGGGTTAAGATACCTCCCTGGTGAGATCATCAGGCAAGTCCAACCGGGAGGAGGCCTTAAGGAAGACCCAAGACATGCTGGAGGGTCTATGTTTCTCAGCTGGCCTGAGAACGCCTAAAAATTCCCTTGGAGGTGCTGGTCCAAGTGGCTGGGGAGAGGGAAATCTGGGCCTCTCTGCTTAGGCTGCTGCCCCGCGACCCTATCTGGATGAACGGAGGAAAATGGATGGCTAGATGGATGGACATGACATCAGGACAGGGTGTGCAGGGTTACATATATCACTCTGTCCTGTGATTAATAATAATAAGATATTTACATTTATAAATGCTGATGGCTTTTTGATACACTTACTTTTCGAGGTTTAACTGGGAAGTTAAAGATTGATGGAATAACTCCATCTCTAAGTCTCACAATCTGACCAGTTCTATCAAAATCCTCCGGCTTAAAATGCTCGCTGCAAAGCACAGTTGAGTTAGTTGCAGTGAAGTCTTTTCTCCTTAGGGCCCTTTCCCATATCTTCCTCATATCTTGCCTAGGAAACCTTCAAGACAAAAACCAGGAGATTTGAATAAGTCTACAAAAAAAAACTTGGCATAATTTAGGACAATTCTTAGAACCTTCGTTTAATTAATTGCTTAGAAGTCTCTCAGCTAGTCCTCATAGCCTGGTGAACACTGGAACTAAACATGGAGCTAATTTTAGCTGGCTAACATGTGGCTGTTCGAACTAAATACAGTATAGTAATTAAATTAAATTTACAAACAAAAATAAAGTTAAATCTTACTTGTGAAACGTAATTCCCCGAGCCTTAGACTCAACAGTCCGCCGATTCGAGCAAGAGTACGCCGCACAGAACTCAGGCATCTTTTATTTTGCTTCTGTTTTGGGTTGTCTGTGGACAGGAAAACCGGTCCAAGATGGCAGCCCCAGCAGCTACGCGGGATCTGCTCTTTCTCTACGGTCCAAACAGACCTTACAGATATAAAGTGAGTGATTTCCTTATCAGCAAACCTTTTTAGCTGCTAAAATCACAGCGTTTTCCTTAGATCATACACTACGAGAAACAAAACTAACCCGTAAAACTCAGCGTCATTCCTTATTCCATTTTAGCTAGAATGTCTTACGAATTCTCACACCAGAGTGAGTATTCCTTCACAACTAACGGGGACGTCACTTCCGGGACACGCTTGTCTTTCACAATAAAACATATTTTTTGTATGAATTATTCTTCCTAATTTTTACCTTCGCGTGGAGATGAGAACGGAACAAAACAAACAAAGAAAAAAATAAACATATGTGTTTAGTCACCTCATAATACAGAAACAACTGCAACATCTCTTGTAACTATGCACATCAAATTGAAGAAGTTATCATAGAATTGTTTTAAATGATAGTTTATTTTGATACGTTTTATACAAGTTTGTCTTATGTTTAAGTATATTTACTATTGTATGTTAACACATTTTATTGCCACGTCAAAAAGACCATATTCAGATAAAGGAATTTTAATATAAATAGGCTAGATAAAGTTTCAAATCTTGAGACTAAGATTTCTTGGTGTTACTCTACTGTCACCTAGTGGCTACAGGCTAATTTACCACTGCAATGTTTTTGATTCAAAGCAGTGAAGAAAGATTTCTTTTTTAGTTCAGTAGGCTTATTAAGGAGGTCTCAGATCTGCCGGATGTAGCTTGTTTTGATTATTTGAAAGATAATAAGTGGACATGATTTCCCCTCTGCTTTGCTGCATTCTTAATTTCTAAAGTTTCTCGCTGATAATCGTTAAGACCACCTGGTACTGAGATGTATTTAGGTAGGCTAGGCAAAATTGATCTGATATAACATTTCACTGATAAAAATCACAAAAATAAAAATCTGAAAAGTGATATATTAAAATTATTTAAATAAAGCTTGTTTAAATAAAATTGCTGCATGTAGATAAACACAACACTACTTACATAATAAAGTTTATGTTTTGTTAAGCTAACATCTAAAAACACTGCCCATGAAAACCCTACATCAAGAATATGAACTTTCTTTAACCCGCTCTTTTATTTTGAAAGTCGACCTGGAAGTGATCGTTTTTTTTATTTTTGTTTTGAGTTCACGATCAATATGATGAAGAGAAAAGGTGGTGGTTTGGGTTCGTGTGCATGTCCAGAGCTAAGTAAAAGACAGAAACATTTAATATCAGACTTTTAAACTCTCCGAGTCTGACTTTTTAAACATGTCCAAGTTTCAGAGCCTGAAGCTTTACATGAAGCAGCGGCTAACTGCGGCTGTGGACGACATTCTGGGACATTTTGAAAAGACGATGCTGGAGTATGAAGAGGAGGCAGAGCGTCGCCATCGGGACTTTCTGGGTGTGATTTTAGCGACTGAAACGAAGCATCAAATAGCAGGTTTGTTATTGTTTTTACTGCTAGAAGTGTACACGCTAAGCTAATGCTAGCTAAACTTTTAGCAGCAGCTGTTGGTCTGATACAGAAAACTGAGTTGGTTTTGATGTAAATATTTATTATAGCTTACTTGGTTTCAATCATGAGCACATTTATAAACAGGCTAACGAAAGTGCAGAGGACATAAAATAACAGAACCATGAAATAAAACATACAAAAATAAAGACTACAATAATAAAATTAAAGAAAAAGTAAAAACAAAAGTGTTTTTAAAGGTTTCAAGTGATGGGAAGGTCCGACACAGAACCAAATATTGGGAACAAATGTTGAATGAACAAAAGCAAGACAGTAGGTTTCATGAGTTTTATTACACTCTCTGTTCCAGAAAAAGTCACCACCTCACGCTCAAATTGCAAAAAGTTCATCATTTTCACACATGGATTGGCCACCAGAACCAGAGTCCAGACCTTAATCCCACAGAGATTCATGTGCTGCACCCCATCTTTACAAGATCATGGTGAAAAATAATTTTGAGACATTGCAGAAGCTCACTGAAACAAAGCCACAGTGAATATGTGCTGCAATCAAAACAAGGCGCTGATTCATCTAACTTACGCAGGTGAAAGTTTTCAGCTGTAAAGGATGTGGCGTTTCAGATTTATGTTTGCATCTTCCTCATAGGTTTGTTCATGTGAGGTACCACCAACACACTGGTGATACTTCAGCTCCGTGTACCAGCCAAAGCATTTCTTACACTCGTCGCAGCTGTACTTCCTCTCTGCGTAGTGGACAGACATGTGAGACTGCATGCTTGCCTTGTTTGAAAACTTTTTACGACAAAACGAGCAGCTGAACGGCTTCTCGCCTGTGTGAATTCTCATGTGAACCTTCAGATTTGAACTAGAAGTTGATTTATGACCACAAACCGAACAAAAATATCTTTCTGTGTGCTGTTTCATGTGAATCTTCAAATAGGAATTGTAGCGAAAGACTTTATTACACTGAGTGCAGCCATAAGGTTTTAAATCGGTTACGTATTTTGCGCCGATTTCTGTTGGTTCTTGTTTTGATGAGTTCACGTTTGATTGCGGTTTCCTGCTTTCTTTCCAAAAGTCGCTGTCGACGCTGTCGTCACTGTCAGGCTGGAGGGATGCGGCGGCTTTGTTCCTTCCAGAATCACTTTCAGAGTTGGAACCTGACTGATGTTTCTGATTCTGTTTCCAAAAGTCACTGTCGTCAGTGTCGGGGTCAGAAAACACCGACGTCTCATTTTCCTCTGGATCTGCCCCTCTTAGAGAGTCTTTACTCTCCTCGTTGTGATGCTGATGAAGCTGCAACGCCTGAGGTTTCTCCTCATCTTCTTCAGTTTTCAGCGGGACAGCACAGAATGGGAACTTTGTTATCTCAGCCTCCTCCTCTTCTTCCTTTATCTGTGGAGATTTAGGATCTTCAAGCTTCACCTCTGCTTTATCAAAAACTGGTTCTTGATTCAGATCCTCTTTGATTGTAAAAAGTTGTAAGTCTGCCTTAGCTTCCTCAGGTTCTCTAGACTCAGTCCAAAAATCACCTTCTTCAGCTTTAAAGGACACTGAAGCCTCCTCACTTCTCTCTTGACTATCATCTTCTGTATTTGGATGCTTGGTTGGCTCTGACCCATCATAATCCTCTCCATCAGCTGATGATTCCATGTGTTCATTCTCCTCAGTCTGGTGGTGAGGACTCTCCAGTGACTGATGAACAACTTTATGTTTAGACAAAAGATAATACGTGGAAAATTCGGCCCCACAAGGTCTGCAGCGGAAAACCTTTTTCCTCTTCATGTGGACTTCCATGTGTTTGGTCAGGTGTCTCCTCCATGCAAAGTCTTTCCCACAAACGTGGCAGGTAAATTGTGTTTGTCTCGTGTGGATCCTCATGTGCTGAATTAACGACTCTTTGTCGCTACAACTGGTGCTGCAAACTGAACAGCTGAACAAGTTTCCTCTCGTGTGAAATCGGAGATGAAGATTTAGGTCGTCGGATTTTGAAAATCCTTCACCACACTGAGAGCAGCTGAGCAGCTCTTCGTCATTTATCTGTTTGTCAGTTTGGCCCTGATGATGCTGAGGAGACTCACTGGAGCACGTGTGACTTTTGAGTTCAAGCTCTGAGGTGAATGGATCCTTACAGATAACACAGGTGAGCAGCTGCTCTCCTGTGTGGTCAGATAGGTGTCGTGTCAGAAGTCCTCCCGTTGTAAATTCTGACCCACAGAAAAAACAACTTAATTGTTTCATGTCAGCATGACTTCCTGAAGCACTGACTTCTACTTTAACTTGACCGTTTACACTTGACTGCTGTGTCATTACGTGGTTACAAAATTCACCTGGAACACTTTCATTCCTCTGAGGGTCCATTTTTGTCTCATCATCAAAACCAATTCCTGGTTTCTCAAGTTCCTGTGATGATTCACCACATCCAGAGTGACGATACTTTAAGTTTTTTTCACTTATAGATTTGAAGATATTTGCATTGTTGTGACACCTGATGATGTTTTGGTCTTCCTGGTCCAGACTGGAGCTTCTGACCTGACTTGTTTCTTCCAACAGCTTCTGGGTTTCTGAAAAACAGAATATACGTAGAAAAATGAAACATCTATGTCTATACCCGTGATTTATGAGAGTAAACCTTTTTGAGAGATGAATGCAGCAGCATCCAGATTGATGAAAATAATAAAAATCTACCAACATGTGGGAAAGTATCAGAGTTTCTTATTTTCAATGGTCTGTTTTTACCATCTATTTAAGGTCAGCTGATCATAAGTCTGAATGCTGCAGGATAAAGATAAACGTCTCTGAGGCATCAGGCACAATCTTACATCATAAATATATTCTTTAAGGAAAAACACGACAAATAACTGCTTCCTTCTGGAACAGGTTTAGAAGCTAAAAGGAAAGTTGTGCAGTCATACTGTAAATGCCATTAAATTAACATGAATATAATTGTAAACAAAGCTACAGCTAACTGTTTACTCACGATTTGGCTAACGTTAGCTTAACGCTAATGTTTCACACTAACAAGGCCGCATGTCAATAAATACAAATAAAAACTAAAACAAACCTGGACTTTCCAACCCCACTTCCAGTCGTTTATGCCATGGATTCATTTTAACCCGTAAAATGGACACATTTACTCCAGACGGGTCGAATCCCTCGCTGCTACCGAGTGCTACATGCAAATAACTACTTCCGGGGGAGTTTTTCAAAATAAAGCTTCTCTGATTTCTTGTGGTAAAATGTAAAACTTAAAAACGGATAAAATAAACTATTAATGAGTTCTTTGGTTTCACTGTTTTTAAATAATTAACATAATTTGATTAATCAAATCCATTAAAATAGAAAAAAAACAATAACGGGCTGATTAATTGATTGAGAATTTTAATCATTTTTGTCACTATACACTGACAACCAGGAAAATAGTGAACACAGCAATGTGTAAACTTGTAAAAATGGTAAATACAACTTGTATATTTTTAGAGAAAACTGAAGTCTTCAGACAATAAACAGTTTCTTTTGTCTTTTACTTTTTACAGTTTCGCTTAAATATTTATTTTTTTTCCACATTGCTGTAAATTCTTAGTTTGAAATAGCAGCGTAAAAAAGGTCTGACCTTTGGAAAACAATTAATTACTGAAAGTTTTAATGCCACCTGCTGTTTGGACTGAAACGGAAAGTAAAAATTTCAAATTTTGAAAGACATTTAAATCCTTTAAACTAAAAAGATCAGAGAGAATAAACGTTGGGGTTTTTATATCTGAAGAACACATCATTTTCAATCAGCTTTAACAAAAACTAACTTCCGTTCAATATCTGGTTAACACACGGCGGATCAGCCAATCACACCGCAGCAACGTTGGCATCTAGATGTGACAAAGACAACTTCCTGGAGTTTAAATCAGCAGAGAATCACACCAGGTGTAATTTCTGTTGGTTTAGATCAGGAGACTAATGCAACAGCAGGATACTGTCCCATGTGGATTTACTCAAGTTCATGGCTCAAGAACCACTGAAACCAGTTTTAAAGCACTAGCTTAAAGTATTGAAACTCTATAGTGTGATGTATTTAGACATCCAGGGAAAGGTTTTTGTATTTCCACTGACAAACAGAACGGATCCACTTATATAAAACACTGAGAATAAATATGATCCCATACTTATTTATCATTGCAATAAGATCCTCGTAACGGGGCTGCTGGAGTGTAGAGCAGAAATCCAGAACCTTCTACAATCCTTTTATTGATCTAGCTTTTTCCTAGTCCTGGCTATGCTAGGGATGTAAGGAGGTAACATAGGCCTTTTAGAGAAATATTTTATAAGCTTTTGGAGTAGATAGGTTTGCAAAACATCATAATTCTGCATTTATTTAAATTGTATTATAAAACAAGATCATATTATTGCAAGAACTTTAAAATGAGATTTATTTTTAATTGCCTTTGCCAGAAAAAAGTTTTTGAAGTTTTCATCATCGTTATCGTCATCGTCAGACGGCCAACAGAGATACATAAAACCAAATAAGAACACGTTGCATTTAAGTTGAATTTTTACATTTTTACAAAGATTGTGTTCATGTAAACTTAGTCCATGTGTGTTGCCTGACAAAACTATTTAGGAACATTTAGTGACACTTTGGCTGGACTGCATCACAATTGCTGTTGAGGCTCAAATCAACAAATTAAATTTTTTTGTGAAAGAAGACCTCAGACTCAGGACTAAGCCACCAGGAGGTAGATATGTGAAGCAGGGGCGGTGTTAGGGGGTGGCTAGTTGAGCTCAAGCCCTGGATGTTTTCTGTGAAGCCCCAAATCTAAATTATACTTTTGTGAGTGGAAAAAATGCTTGCATGCACACACACACACTCACACATGCACACGTTCCGTTGTATTGCTTAACACTTTAGGATTTAAAATAAATCATTTGGTGTTTAGTCAAATCTATCCAAGGTGCAAAAACACAACAAATTCCATCTTGTCATTGTTTTTTTAACTGAAACAAAGTCAAAGTTGAAAGGTTCTGAAAGAATTACTGATTTGTTTCATTTTAAAATTGATTCTGGAATTTTTCAGCTGTCTCCATTGGTTACCATGGAAATAATGCTGCACTTTTTAAAACCTTTCTGATTCTGTGACTTGTTAGAGGACATTTTCAACGTCCAGAGCTCAGCATCTTCACAGAAACGGTAAGAAAACTAAGGCTTTTTGCACTTTTGTAAGATTTTATACTCTTCTATCCCTCTGAAGTAGCTTTTTGAAACTTTGGATTTGATCAGTTTTGTCATCAAAATCTTTGCTAGTAGTGCATGAATGCAGCAGAATCATATTAATAATAAAGGTGATTTGGGCTGCCAGTGAGATCTTTAAATGGAAATCAGTACATTTAAATTATTATGAAAGTGCTGTTTGCCTAGCTGTCAATCATATCTCTACCAGAATTAAACATAGCTACGTCTTTTAAAAGCTAATTTCCACAGTATTTCCTCACATATGTTGTGTTCTATTGAATATTCCAGAGGTGATTCCTGGATAGAGGAGAGGAGTGAAGCATCACCAACAGGAAAATGTCGTCAGTGGAAGAGGTGGGGTGATTTCACATGTAGAGCTGAGATTTTGGTCACAAGTGTTGCTTTAGATAAACATATTTGCCAAATGCATAAACATGAAATCTGATGCTAGGAAACATCTGAAGCATTTGAAAAAAGTATAATCTGGTATATAATGTTACTTATAAATTTGGTGTGTAATACAAAACTATTGTGTAAATGTATTATGATAGAACTTAGTTTATCTGCTTATATTTTTCAAAAGTAAACATGAGTTTGTGAGAGAACATTTATTGAAGCATCTGCATTAAAACTTTTTTGTTTACTTTTTCTTTATTTCAGCCTACCGAAAAGACCAAGAAGCGTTACTGCTGTGACCATTGTGACAAGAGCTTTGATTTACCATCAAAGTTAAAGCGTCACCAGCGGATCCACACAGGAGAGAAGCCGTTTCCCTGTGAGCAGTGTGGAAAACGCTTTAGTCAGTCAGGGAATCTGAAAACTCACCAACGTGTCCACACTGGAGAAAAGCCGTTTCCCTGTGAGCAGTGTGGAAAACGCTTTTCTCAGTTAGAAAGTCTGAAAGAACACCAGCGGATCCACACCGGAGAAAAGCCGTTTCCCTGTGAGCAGTGTGGGAAACACTTTATTACTTCAAGACGTCTGAAAGAACACCAGTGGATCCACACCGGAGAGAAGCCATTTCCCTGTGAGCAGTGTGGGAAACGCTTTTCTCAGTTAGGGAAACTGATACGTCACCAGAAGACCCACACTGGAGAGCAGCAGTAACATGTTTGACCAGTTCAAATTTTTAGTGTCACCATCAACATATTTACCCTGATGGACCAGAAACGTCACTTTAGTCGGTCGGAGTTTCAACCCCAAAACATGATTTAATTAATATAAATCTGCATTTGACTCAATGTGTGAAGTTTTCTTTTAAATGCAAATACACACCATTGATTGTCTTTGCATAACAAATCATGCTAAAATAACTGCCTTTAAAAGCTTTTGATCCTTGTTTTATATATATATAAAAAAATTCTTCTGCAACCTCTGAATATCAGTTTTAAAAGAAGACAGCCCACAGTCACCATGCTACTCTCAAATGTTCAGCGCATAGAAAAATATTATCATTTTACTGTTGAGAATTTTAGCTCAAAGCAGGAAAATTTCTAATGTTTTTCAGAATAGTCAGATGTACTTAGTGGTTTAATTTTTGGTTTGTAAAAACTAAAATAGCTTCACAGAGTTTTGCACAATTAGACTAACTTCTAACAGCAACAGGTCATAGTTGAAGTTGAAGGTTTTTGTGTTTTTAAGTAGACGTACTTGGGTTTGTAATGATTCAGTGATGTTTTTGTGTGCTTACAGGACAATTGGGATGAACTAGACTATAGACCTGTCTC
>SSNS01000583.1:298756-330442 GCA_006937985.1 Aphyosemion australe
AGTGTTTGTGAAAACATGTCAGACAGCTGAAAAATTACCGACATATTTACTATTGTCCAACAAAAAAAATTTAAATCATCAGACATGCTGGCTGATGTATGTCTTCTGCAGTGGCGGCTCGTCCATAGGGGGCGCTAGGGCGCCGCCCCACCAGTCTCACAGGAAGAGGAAGAAGATGAGAGGAATCACAAAATGTATTTAAAAAAACATAAAATTTAAACAAAACGATCTATGGACTGTAAGTGCTGTGTGTAATCTGCATTTAATTGTAGCTTAATAATGTTCATACTTTTAACACGGCCGAAACGTCGACGTACTTCCTGTCACGTGTCCTCTCGCGGGCGCAGCAATCTTTACCATCGACTTAATATGGGCTAACTGGCGCATGCGCGCTGGATCTCCAACGACAAGGAATAGGAGAGCTTTTGGGCGCATATGGTTGCGATCGCAAACGGGGGAGTCTCAGATCAGGAGGAGGATGCTGATTGGTCAGTTCACCCAGCCCAGACAGAACCGGAAAATTCTCCACAGGCTAGTTCACGTCCTTTGTTGTTGTGGGGCCGGTGCTAACGTTGACTATGGATAAAACTATTCGTTTCATTTTTTTATCATTGGATTCTACTAACCAAGTGGATTTTTTTACTATAAGATGGATTATTTTGACCAGCAAGGTAAGACAGAATTTAGCTTTTGAGCATGAAAATAGCTTTGTTTTGCTTTTCATTTAGCAGTCATTGGGTGGTGTTGAGGTAGAAAACGTGGATTCTATCGTTTAAAAGAGCATCTTCCTGTTTAGTGTGTGTGAGGTTTGCATATATTGGTCAATATGAAGCGTGTTTTTGGAACAACTTTGTTGCTAACTTAGCAACAAAGTCCGTCAATTTCAAGTTGTGTGACGCATAAGAATGGTAATTTGGCGTTCCCTAGTGGTTATATGTGGTTAGCGCATCTGAAAAACACACCTGCAAAATGAAGAAAATAACGATCGTTTATATAGCGCCTCTCAAGATAAAAACCATTCACACAAGCTAACATAAAAAAAAGAAGAAAAAAAAAGCGCCCAACCCCAAAAAAAATTCACCAGCCGCCACTGTGTTTAGAAAACATCTACCTCTGGCCCAAGCAATTTTAGGGCCAGCCTATCACAGTGCTGTAGAGAGACCTTGAAGGGGTTTAGCACCGGAGCTGCCTCGGAGAAAAACTACAAAGATCAGCTCAGGAACGGTGCTCTTTTGAAACGACTTTGGCATCAACTTTGGACGATTTAGACTTTGGTGTTGGAGCTATTTTGGTGTTCTGTTTATCTTAGGCTTAAGTTCATCTTGATTTATCTTCTGTTTTGCTAAAGTTAATTATTTTGTTTATTATTTATGTTTATTATTTGCTCTTTGTTATTTTGTTAAGTTAGGTTACTTATATTAGGTTATTTATATATTGTTTGTTTGTTGCCCAGGTGGGAATAATTAGCGGTATAAATAGGTTAAGGGGGGTGGAGTAGTGAGTTATGGCTGTGAGAGCATATGGTTTTTTACCACGTATACAAATGCTCACACAATATAGATAAGTGGGTTTTAACACAGCGATAGAGAAGCAGCAAAAGGTGTGCACTTGCTTCCTGTGTGAATAAACCACCACCAAACGCATTTTTGGAATGGACATTGTTTTATTTTGGAGCATTCACAAGTGCGTAAAGCCTAATCCTCGACGCAGCCACGGCAGCCATTTGAAGGTTTGGATCACTGGTTTGGTTTTTGGACAAATGGCTGTAACATTTGGCTTTTCTTTGAGACATGAGCAGATGGAGGTACTTAAGTCCTTTATTTAAAAAAAAAAAAAGATGTGTTTGCTGAATACGTCAGTCTCGTTGTTCGTTGCTCTAATTGGTCCTAGTGCTGTCTAATTGTGTGCAGAGACAGTTTGAAAAACAACAGTAGACTCCGCCCCACGACCAAGCTCTGTTTATGGGTCGTGGCCAGACTATATACGTATGTACATATGAAGGATGGCTTGCCAGGCTAAGTTATTGTAGGATTACTAGAATAATCCAATGTTTGTTATTGCGTTTTCTATTTAAACGGGTTGAAAAGCTGTCATAATTTATCAATAACAGACTTGTAGTTTGAATTTAGTGTTTATCATGTTCAACGTTAGGTGTGATTTATTGGTTTTCCTTGTGCTTCATTTCAGGGTTTTCTCCAGATTTCCAGCTGTTGCTGACAGAGACAAAAGAGACTCCCTCTGAGCAGCAGCAGTTGGAGGAAAGTGCTGCTGTAGACTTGGAGGACCAGGAGCCAGAACCCCTCCATATTAAAATAGAAGAAGAAGAAACAAACATCACTACGCTTAATCTCAGTCCTGCCTACATGAAGACCGAAGACGAAAAGGAAGAACCTCAGTCTTCACAGCTTCAACACAGGCAGACTGACAAGAACACAGACTCCCTAGATGGAGAAAACGGTGGGCGACTTGAACCTGATGCCAGTGGTGTGAAACCAAAGTCAAAAGTCAGAGTTGAGGATCGTAGTGTCACCCAGAAACCTTATTCCAGACAAGATCGTGGAATTTCTCTAAATGACACCAGATCTAACAGCAGGAGTTTGTATCGATGTTTAGAATGTGGGAAAATATTTGGCTCCCCAAGTTATCTTAAGTTACACGTAAGATGTCACACAGGTGAAAGGCCCTTCAGGTGTCCTATTTGTAGGAAAAGTTTTTCGTGGAAAGGACGTATGCAGAAACACATCAGAATCCACACAGGGGAGAAGCCTTTCAGGTGCTCGGTGTGCGGCAAAACGTTCAGTGAAAACGGAAATCTAAAAGTCCACATGAGGATTCACACAGGAGAGAAACCATTCAGCTGCTCCGTTTGTGGGAAAGCTTATGCACAGCGGGGGAATATGAAAAGTCACATGACGGTTCATAAAAGAGAGATGATAGTCAAA
The DNA here is from genome assembly GCA_006937985.1 of Aphyosemion australe. NCBI lineage: Eukaryota > Metazoa > Chordata > Actinopteri > Cyprinodontiformes > Nothobranchiidae > Aphyosemion > Aphyosemion australe. The sequence continues at coordinate 301,699 of SSNS01000583.1, forward strand.
CGCAGTCTTCATCATCAGCCACCTTAGCTTCAGCACAGCCAGACTGGAGGAGAATCAGCTGCAAAGTCAGATGCAGAATTAACGAGCAGGGCTATAAAATCTGAGCAACCATTTTCACTTTAAATGTCAATATTACTGATTATTATCATTAAAGCAGCTATCCGGAGTTTTCCCCTTTCAGGAATTATGTATGATTTTTCTGAAATCCGTAAAAGTGATTGTCTTATCATGTAGTGTGATATAAGCAATACGTCTTTTTTTTTTGCTAAGTCCGCCCCCTGCCCTGTAGAGCTCAGTGCAATAGGAGACTGAGCGCCGACCAGAACTAACCAATAGACTACCGCTTACGTGCTTCAAATTTAAGGAAGCACCTCGGCTGATGCAGCATTGATGAACATTTCACGGACAAGTAAGTCTTTAAAATATAAATATATGAAAACACAACATGACATGAGAATAATAATTGTAAAACTACGTGTTTTAGCTCTGTTTGTCGGCTACAGAAGTACATTCATAAACAAGAAACGTGCAGTCGCCATCTTAAAAAACCGAATCGACAACTCTTGGTGTGATACGCTTGTCAGCCACTAGATGGTGCCATCAGATAAAAGAAATCCTCCAGACAGTTGCTTCAATGCTCAATAGATCCAGATCTTCACATGTTAGACTTTCTCCTGATATAATGCTGCGCTCAATTTACCTCGGAAGTCAGAACTAGGAATGACGTCACACCCGAGTTAACAGCGTTCTGGTTACCGTAGCCGGAGAAGTCGGAATTTCAATATGGCGGCGCCCTTGAAAACTGCTGTTTTGGTAGCTCTCAACTAACACAGACGACTAATAAACAACATTTTTAGGTTGTTCAGCTTAGAGATGCAAGCGTTACATGTAACATTGATTTCAAACACACTCTTATATGTGTGTCATGTAAAATAAAATAATTTCAACCAAAACTTACTGTTGTTCATACGGAGAGCTGCCATCTTGGATCTCGAAGTCGGAGTTCTGAAAAACCTCAGAGTTTCCGACTGAGAGGTCCGACTTTGCAGGGCGTTTTATTTGATTTTTCCTACTCGGAAGTCGGGATTTCCGAGTTCTGAGGACAAATTGAACGCACCATAACGGTGTGAATGTTTTATAATCGATGATCAGGCTTACACTTATTTGTCTTAATCCAAAATAAATGAACTATAATTATATGAAGTCACATACAGGGTAAATGGTAAATGGCCTGTATTTGAAATAGCAGGGATAACCAGTTCTGGTCCTGGAAGTTTGCTATCCAGCATGTTTTAGTCGTTTTCCTGCTCCGACACACCTGATTCACTGGCTGAATTAACTGTTCAGCAGCTCATGAAGCGCTGCAGAAGCATGTTAATCACAACTGATTCAAATCAGGTGTGTTGGAGCAGAGAAACAACTAAAACATGCTGAATAGTGGACCTCCAGGACCTGGATTGGTTATCCCTGTGATATAGCATCTTCTAGGGTTCTACAAGCCCCAAGGTGCTTTACAACATAACCAGTTGTTGGTGGTGGTGATGAGCTACATTATAGCTACAGCTTTTCTGAGGTGCACTGACAGAAGTGAGGCTGCCGAGCACTGGCGCCACCAGACAAGCTGGGTTAAGTGTCTTGCTCAAGAACACGGCTGCAACAGGCAGGGCTCGAACCTGCAACCCTTTGGTTACGGGATGGGCACTTAACTTCTCTTCCACCGTCGCATACATGTGTTTAAAATAATCACCTCTGTAACTAAATACAATAATAAAATTCTGTGGACTCACTGAAACAGTCGTTCAAGATCTCTGCTGTTTTTAATTCTGTCACTAGTTTGTTCTGTAAAAGCAATCATTTTATTCTGTTATTGTCTGTTTTATTACATCAGTGTTAATATTGTCAATATTTATTTTTATTTTAATTCTGCTCATTTGGTATATCCAGTGTTAGCCCAAGAGACACAATGACTAAAGCAAAGGACATCTTTAAAATAAAGTACTAAAGGTCTAATAAAGATAATCCAGGTAAAATAAGTTTTAGAGACGTTTTAGATCTGGAGCAGATTTGGAGAATTGAAGTGAGTACAGGGGGTGAAAGTGCTGGTTTTATTTTGTTGGTCTGAAATTAATGTGTGTTTTTGTGCAAACAAGTTTTTTGTTTAATTCCAGGTACTACTCTGAGAATATTAGAATAATTTTTTTAAGAATTTACATATATCAGAGGAATTAGGAAAATCAGGTTTTGAATGTGTGGACTCAGTTAGATTTTTGATTTCAGTAGAAATAGTTTCTTTTTGTAAAAAATATTTTGTTTCATACTAGAAGCTGTATTTTGTCTTAAATTATTCATGTTGTCTGTTTCTTGTTCGTTTTAACAGAAAAAAGCATCTAAATAATTTTGAATAAAACATCTGGAGCAATAAGAGTGAATTTCCACTAGAGGGAGCTGTGTGTATTTAGTGTCTGGGACACATTACTAAAGAAAAAACTACAGCAAATCAGACAATGTTTCACTTTTTTAATAATTAAATAAATGATAAATTATTACATTGACTTCAAAATGTGAAGTTAACTTTTTTCCTAACATGAAGATAAAGTTTATTAAAATAGTTTCTGATTTCATATTGCACACGGTTGTGGGTCCGGTTAGAACTCCAAATGAACCGTCTCTGGTATTTAGATGTTATTATCAGAGTGAGCAGTTCTTCCGTGACGTAACATTTACTCTTGAAGACATAGGTATCCGTGCACGTGTGGTCCTAAAAGACACTAATAAACCGAAATGTAAAAAACCATAACCCAACATAAAAAAGCACAAAAAAAATATGGCTACAGCCAAGGTAATAAAATATAACGAGTAGCCAAGTCAGCAGATAGCCTTATTAAGCATAGCCTGGCCACGACCCATAGAGAGAGCTCAGTCGTGGGGCAGAATGTCTTTCAAACCGTCTCTGCATGCTATTGGACAACAAACAACGTGATGTACTCACCGCTACGGATGTCAGTCAAGGAGGCAGTCCACCATACAGCCTCAAACACATCCTTTTTCTAAATAAAGGAGTTAAGTACCTCTATCTGCTCCTGACTCAAAGAAAAGCCCAAGTCTAAAGCATATACCTGCAAACTCGGAAGGTGTGAAAAAGGTGACTAAAACAAAGATCATTTGTGAACAAGATGAATCCCCTCCTTCCCTGATTGATTCTCATAGTGACTGCAGAAACCCGACAGGTGACCCCCCCTCCCCAAACAAAAACTCTTCGGATCTATACGATTCACGTCAACACTATATTTGGCTTCAAAAATGGCGATTTTCGCTGAAAAGTGACATGTTTGCAGGTATGCTAAAGAGTCTAAAGTTGATGCCAAAACCATTTCTAAATCAAGCAGACGCATCTTAGTTGTTCCATTTCGTCACATCAGCCCGCCCACCAAACCGATAGAGGGCTGTGATTGGTAGACTGGGCCTGCTGAAGTTCCATTGGAGCATGGCTAGACCCACATGCAGATCAAAATCATTTTGCTTTGGCTACAGTCTGTCTAGCGTTCTAGGCTACATTAAACATAGCCTTAAAGCAAGCTCGTATCACGTTGGAGCGGGTGGGGCTTTTTCAGCGTGAGAAATGAAAGATGTGGCATGAGAGCAGCGTGTGAGGGGAGTCGGATGTGTTGAGAGAGTTGGTAGCCTGAGTGATTAGTCCTCCTCTGGCAGGGCAGATAGGTTGATAAGTTTGACCACAGGTCCGACGTGGGTCCTCTCTTTTACCATAACAGACCTGACCCAGTTGTCTGGACCTGGGAAAACTTGAGACACCTTTTATGGTTATCCATAATTATAACCACATCCCCAACCTGTAGGTTAGCTGATTCAGTCATCCATTTATGACAAGCTTTATTTCAAATTGCTTAATAAAACAATTTCTCTTACACTGCTTGTTCCAGAAAAAGTCACAACCTTGATTTAACAAACCAAATAAGCAAAATGCCACGATCCATTAGACTCAAATAGCAAAACGTTCATCAAAAGGCATCACTTTCACACATGGATTAGCCACCAGACACCTGACCTGAACCCCACAGAGACTCTCCCATCATCCCTACAAGATCATGGTGAAAAATTATTTTGTGACGCTGCAGAAATTTACTTAAAGCCAAATAATTTGTGATGCAATCAAAGCCAAATGCCTTCATTCGTCTTCTGCAGGTGAAAGTTGTCAGCTGTAAAAATTGCGCTGTTTCAGATTTATGTTTGCATCTTCCTCATACGTTTGTTCATTTGAGGTACCGCCAACACACCGGTGGTACTTCAGCTCCGTGTACCAAGCAAAGCATTTCTTACACTCGTCGCAGCTGTACTTCCTCTCTGCGTAGTGGACAGACATGTGAGACTGCAAGGTCGCCTTTTTTGAAAACTTTTTATCACAAATCGAGCAGCTGAACGGCTTCTCGCCGGTGTGAATTCTCATGTGAACCTTCAGAGTTGAACTAGAGGTCAGTTTACGACCACAGACCGAACACAAGTATTCTGTGTGCTGGATCATGTGAATCTTCAAATGGGAACCATAGCGAAAGACTTTATTACACTGAGTGCAGCCATAAGGTTTTAAATCGGTTACGTATTTTGCGCCGATTTCTGTTGGTTCTTGTCCCGATGAGTTCACGTTTGATTGCGGTTTCCTGCTTTCTTTCCAAAAGTCGCTGTCGACGCTGTCGTCACTGTCAGGCTGGAGGGATGTGGCGGCTTTGTTCCTTCCAGAATCACTTTCAGAGTTGGAACCTGACTGATGTTTCTGATTCTGTTTCCAAAAGTCACTGTCGTCAGTGTCGGGGTCAGAAAACACTGACGTCTCATTTTCCTCTGGGTCTGCCCCTCTCAGAGAGTCTTTACTCTCCTCGTTGTGATGCTGATGAAGCTGTAACGACTGAGGTTTCTCCTCATCTTCTTCAGTTTTCAGCGGGACAGCACAGAATGGGAACTTTGTTATCTCAGCCTCCTCCTCTTCTTCCTTTATCTGTGGAGATTTAGGATCTTCAAGCTTCACCTCTGCTTTATCAAAAACTGGTTCTTGATTCAGATCCTCTTTGATTGTAAAAGGTTGTAAGTCTGCCTTAGCTTCCTCAGGTTCTCTAGACTTGGTCCAAAAATCACCTTCTTCAGCTTTAAAGGACACTGAAGCCTCCTCACTTCTCTCTTGACTATCATCTTCTGTATTTGGATGCTTGGTTGGCTCCAACCCTTCATAATCCTCTCCATCAGCTGATGATTCCATGTGTTCATTCTCCTCAGTCTGGTGGTGAGGACTCTCCAGTGACTGATGAACAACTTTATGTTTAGACAAAAGATAATGAGTGCAAAATTCGGCCCCACAAGGTCTGCAGCAGAAAACCTTTTTCCTCTTCATGTGGACTTCCATGTGTTTGGTCAGGTGTCTCCTCCATGCAAAGTCTTTCCCACAAACGTGGCAGGTAAACTGTGTTTGTCTCGTGTGGATCCTCATGTGCTGAAGTAACGACTCTTTGTCGCTACAACTGGTGCTGCAAACTGAACAGCTGAACAAGTTTCCTCTCGTGTGAAATCGGAGATGAAGATTTAAGTCCTCAGATTTTGAAAATCCTTCACCACACTGAGAGCAGCTGAGCAGCTCTTTGTCATTTATCTGTTTGTCAGTTTGGCCCTGATGATGCTGAGGAGACTCACTGGAGCACGTGTGACTTTTGAGTTCAAGCTCTGAGGTGAATGGATCCTTACAGATAACACAGGTGAGCAGCTGCTCTCCTGTGTGGTCAGATAGGTGTCGTGTCAGAAGTCCTCCTGTTGTAAATTCTGACCCACAGAAAAAACAACTTAATTGTTTCATGTCAGCATGACTTCCTGAAGCACTGACTTCTTGAACTTGACCGTTTACACTTGACTGCTGTGGCATTACGTGGTTACAAAATTCACCTGGAACACTTTCATTCCTCTGAGGGTCCATTTTTGTCTCATCATCAAAACCAATTCCTGGTTTCTCAGGTTCCTGTGATGATTCACCACATCCAGAGTGACGATAGTTTACGTTTTTTTCACTTATAGATTTGAAGATATTTGCATTGTTGTGACACCTGATGTTGTGTTGGTCTTCCTGGTCCAGACTGGAGCTTCTGACCTGACTTGTTTCTTCCAACAGCTTCTGGGTTTCTGAAAAACAGAATAGAAGAATTAAGTATTTATGTTTAGTAGAGCGTCTATACACGAAAGTAAACCTTCTGGAGGGACGAATGCAGCAGCTAGAACATCCAGATTGGTGAAAATAATAAAGATGTATCAACATGTGGGAAAGTGTCAAGAGTTTTTTGTTATTTTAAGAGTTTATTAATTTATGGACACAAGTGTCTTGAAGGAAATGGTCATGTTAAGTAACTGATTCAATCTGAAGCACGTTTAGAAGCTAAGGAAGTAGAAAAACCCTAAGGCAAGTTGTGCAGTCCTACTGTAAAAGTCTAATTATACTTTTCGTAAAATAACATGAATATAGGCTAAATGTAAACTACAGCTAACACACTGTTAGCTAACACTGCTGTTTCACACGAACAAGGCCGCATGTCAATAAATGAAAATAAATACAAAAACAAACCTGAACTCTCCAACCTCACGTCTAGTTGTTTATGACATGGATTCATTTTAAACCATAAAAACTGACTAATTTATTCCAGACGGGTTGAATTCCTTAATGTTGCCGGATGCTACACGCAAAAAACTACTTCCGGGAGAGATTTTCAGAATAAAACTTTCGTAATTTCTTATGGCAACGATTAAAAATGTATAACGCCATCAATTATTTCTTGAGCTTAACTGTTTTTTAATAACCAGATGAATAATTATATTAATTGCATCAAACTATGTGGACTTTTTGACTTTTTTTGTCACTGTTCGCTCCACTAACAACCTGAACACAGCTTTCATCTAGTGTCCTTAAAACTTTCAAATTCATGTGTGTGATCTACTAAATGTTTTTTAAAATTATTCAGGAGGTCCTTCTAATCCCAAAATGATAAAGGAAGCAAACTCCAGATTTCGAGTAGGCGGCGGGAGGGAAATGTCAAACCGGAAGTAGACACTTATGAAGAACACGAAGAAGAGTGATTTTTGTGCTAGCAACATAAGCTATGTAAACAAAGAAAAGGTTTCCTTTTTCTGTGAGCGGATTATTTATGCAGAGTTGGCATTTCCAGCTTTAGTAAATGTATTTAAAAGAAAAGAGTGTTTTTTAGAAAAATTGTTAGGATTTTTGTTGTTTGGGGTGTTTAGGGGTGCTAAACTGTCTCCAACCAGTCACAAATGTTAGCATAGCTCGTTAGCTGAACGGGATTAAACAGCACAGCGAAACAGGGCACTGCAGCAGCAAATCATGGAGAAAGGACAACTAACTGAAGCAGACGAACCAACACACAGCGAGCAGATGTCTCGATCTGAAGGTATTAATGTGTCTTTCAGTGTCTAACAATTTAAAATAGCAGTAAGCTATAGCAAAGGTTCAGCTATAAAGAATCCCAAACCTTTTTGCATTTTAAGAACTTTGGACTGGATTTATGTGAGCATTGACGTGGTATCTGTTTCCTATACTTTGTTTCTTCATCTTGCAGATGTCCAGCAGGTGTTTATTGAAGAGGAGCGTACCTCTGTGCAGCAAAACTGGAGTCCCAGACTGGACCAAAATAACCAAAAACCCCCACAGATTAAGGAGGAGGAAACTGATATAATAGAGTTTACATTCAGTCCTGGCTCTGCGAAGAGTGAAGATGATGAAGAGAAGCTTCAGTCATCAGAGCTTCGTCAAAATCAGACTGAGGATAACAGAGACTCTGTAGTACTAGCACTGGATCCGTATTTTAAATCAGAACCTGAAGATATTGGTGATGAAGACTGGGAGGAAAGTAATGAACCTTTTTCAGGTTTAGAATCTGGAGAAATGATCAAAATTACTGTAGGTGACACAAATTGTGAGAGAGACGAGAAGATTTACAGCTGCACCGAGTGTGAAAAAACATTCAATCGCAAGTCATATCTGTTGCAGCACAACAGAATCCACTCAGGTGAAAAACCGTTTAGCTGCTTGACCTGTAACACAGCTTTTGCATGGAAACATGCCTTAGTGCAACACACGAGGATCCACACAGGAGAAAAACCTTTCAGCTGCTCGGTTTGTGGTCAAAACTTCAGAAGGAAAGAAAGTGTTACTCGTCACATGAGATGTCACACTAAAGAAAAACCATACAGCTGCTCCATCTGCAACAAGGATTTTACATTGAAAAGAAGTTTAAATGAACACTCAAATATCCACACTGGAGAGCGGCCGTACAGCTGCACTGTCTGCGACCAGAGCTTCAGGCAAAAGTCGGGTCTAACTTGTCACATGAGGTGTCACACGGGGGAAAAACCTTTCAGCTGTCCCATCTGTAAGGCAGCTTTCAAATGGAAAGCCTCTTTTATTCACCACACAAAAACCCACACTGGAGATAAACCTTTTAGCTGTTCCACGTGTAAGGCGGCTTTCAAATTTAAACGCAATTTTGTGCGACACACAAGAACTCACATGGGTGAAAAACCATTCAGCTGTTCAGTCTGTGGTCAAAACTTCAGTCGCAAGTCAAGTCTAAATTATCACACAAAAATCCACACGGGAGAAAAACCCTTCAGCTGTTCAGTTTGTACAAAAACATTTAGAAAGAAACAGGATTTTGTGAAACACTCAAGAGTTCACACAGGTAAATAACCTTTCCAGATGTATGGTATGCGGTCAATTCTACACATGAAAATATACCGTTCAGATGTTCTGTTTGTGTATGAGATTTTCAAAATAAAAGTTTACTGCTGATAAAAGGAGAAATTTTCCTTGATGTCAGCAGCCAAAGCGTATGAGCTACTCTGTTCAGGCAGCTGCAAGGAATAAGCTACTGATAATATTAAACATTAAAGGAAAATCAGCTTTCCATGACTGAATTTAGGTTGTACTGATGAGTTATTGTGATGTTGCTTTAAATGACATTTATTCTAAATAAGAAACCAAAGTTCTGATCCACCCTTCGTTTTATATTTTACTTTCAATTAACCAAATTAAATATAAACTACACACTCACTATGAGCAATATCTCTGTTTAAGATGTTTAAAGTGCTTCATGTTATTGTTTGGATTTTCATCTGTTTTAAGTTATTTTCTGTTACTTTTCTCTAACTTTTTTGTATTTTGTACCAGCTCCGGTGGCCTAGTGGTAGAGTGTCCACCCCGGGACTGGGAGATCAGGGTTCGATTCCTGGTCGGGTCATACCAAAGACCTTGAAAAAATGGGACCCAATACCTCCTCGCTTGACACTCAGCACTAAGGGGTTGGATTGGGGGGTTAAACCACCAAATAGTTCCCGAGCACGGCCTCTGCAGCTCACCGCTCCCCACCATGGGGATGGGTCAAATGCGGAGATGTAATTTCACCAGTGTGTGATGATGACTTGGGACTTTAACTTTATTTTGTTGTGAATTTACCCAAACACCTACTCGTGAATCAACAGAGGATCTGCTGAAGGATGTAACTGACCTGTCTCAGGTCTTGACTGAGGTCTGTAACCTTTCATTTGATAGGCTTTAATATCCTTTGTAATGAACAGCACTTTATTTTGAAAAAAATTATAAAAATAATAAGAGTAATGTTTAAAAGCTGTTTAATAATACTGATTTAGTGTTGAGAGTGGAGCGGAAAATTTTGTGTGGATTTACTTGTGTCACAATTTGCACTAAATGGTATTGGGTGCAGAAATGGCTGTACTATAACATAAATGTTAAAGTAACTGTAGAAACAATTTTGCAGCACCAGTGGTAATATATGCAGCTAGTGCTATGCAGAGCTGTCGGTGTTATTTTCAAGAGAAAACCTTAAAAATCTCTTGACAGCTATTTTTAAACAGAATATGACTGTTGTCTTTAATATTGTAAATGGACCTTGCTGAATGGTTGTAACAATTCCATCATCTTGATGGTGATTTTTGTATGTGTAGATCTGTTCATGTATGTTTATTTTTTGCTCAAAAAATCCTTATTAATGACATTTCAGTATAAAGATTGTGTTTTACGTTATCTGATTAAAAGAATGTGAATTATTGTAATCTATGTATCTGCCAGATGTGTTACAGAAGTCTGCAAGCAAAAATAATAAGACTTGAACCAGCTGAGACACATCTTTATGGGATTAAAATAAAAGTTCACCTATTGATTTTAAATTATTTGCTCCCTTCATTTTTCTCAGATAGATTTTAACACCTCCAGGTAAATTCATATCAGTTATCTCTGAAGAAATAGATGGAATTATTTTTGGAAATTTCTTTCTCATCAACATAAGGTGTATCATCTAGAAACTGTTGAATGCTGACACTGAAAGTGATAAGTCAAATTTAACAACTTCATGGAACCAAAGCATGATCCGTTGTTATTTTTCCAAATGTTATTTCACAATTCTTGGAAAATGCTTAAATGATTAAAAATCTCTCAACCTCTAATTTGTGTCTTCAGTTTAAACATGGGACATAAAAGGCTTTATAAAACGTGTGCGTGTTTAAAACCGTAGTTTTATGACCGCAGATGTGTAATGTCACGTGGTTTACATCTCGGAGCTCTTATTTTGAAAATTTATGGAACGGAACCATTGTTCTTCCGTTAACGGAAGTGATTTTCTCATAGCAGCTAAAGCCGTCTCTAATGTCCTTCTTTTATTGTATTTATCCTCCATGATGGGTTAGTCTGTATATCTCATGTCTTCACGAACGTGTGGCTCTTTTTACTTTTTGAATATAGCTTAGTTGTCATGTCTTCAGGACACCTAAAGTTACAAATGCTAACTCTTAGCATGTTAGCTGGAGCGAGTTACAGCGATTCACTGATAATTCAGTAATAAAATATATTCTGATAACTATTTTGGTAGTAAAGTTCAAAACATAAACGCAAAAATAACATATTTATTACAAATTAAGTACACTAAATGGTAGATATGTTCACGAGTATTTTTTTCTGTTCAGGTGAGAGATAAGACTCGAAAATTTTGAATATCATGCAAAAGTTAATTTATGTCATTAATTCAACATAAAAAGTGAAACTAATATATGAGTTAGACTCATTCCAGGCAAAGCCAGATATTTCAGCCTTTATTAGTTATAATTGTGATGATTCTGGCTACAGCTGATGAAAACCCCACATTAAAAATCTCAGACAACTAGAATATTGTGAAAAGGTTCAATATTCTAGACTCAATGTGTCACACTCTAATCAGCTGATGAATCCAGAACAACTGCAAAGAGTTCCTTAGCCTTTAGATGGTCTCTCAGTCTAAGATGGATTACTGAAATAAATGGACCTTTGCATGATATTCTAATTTTTTGCAGTTTCACCTGTACACTATTTTGTGCACAAGAGTGAGGGACGTTCAGAGGAGCAGTTTGATGCAATCATTTAGAAAGGGTACCAGTACTGAATTGCATGAGGTTTTTCCAGAATTTTACATTTCAGAGGTTATTAAATTATTCATTTTTGTCAAAACGTTTTATTTATTGGTTGCCATCAGTATGTGAAAAGCATTTGAAGCAAGATGGCAGAAAAAGTTCCGGAAAACTCCGCCAGAATTTTTACGAAGAAAATGAGAATTTAAGTAATTCCATGACATGACAACTGTTTCTTATAACTTGCTTGTGTCTTTGTTTCCAGCAGACATCCCGCAGCTGTTGGTGATCAAAGAGGGCTTTGTGCTCAACTGCAAAACTGGAGCCCCAGGAATGGACCAGGAAGACCAAAAGCCCCCACAGATTAAAGAGGAACAGGAGGAGGCTGATATCACAGAGGTCACATTCACTCATATGTCTGGGAAGAGTGAAGATGATGAAGTTAAACCTCTTTCATCACACATTCATCTCAACCAGACTGAAGGGGACAGAGAGTCCGTGGGACCCGATCAACATTTAGAATCAGATCCTGATGAAAATGTTTCAGAAACGGATGTCAGTGATGGAAACTGGGAGGAAAGCAGCGAACCTGAATCAGGTTCCAACTCTCAGGGAAACTATAGAGGTACAAGAAGTAAAAACAGCAAGAAGATTTACAGCTGCACCGAATGTGGGAAAACATTCAAATACAAGTATTATCTGCTACAGCACAACAGAATCCACACTGGAGAGAAACCCTTCAGCTGCTCAATTTGTGGTCAGAAGTTCAGATGGAAGCAAAGTCTCTCTCTCCACATGAAAATTCACACAGGAGAAAAGTCCTACTACTGTTTAATCTGTAACAAAGGTTTTACGTGGAAACCAAGTTTGGTGAAACATTCGAAAACCCATGCAGGAGAGAGACCGGACAGTTGCTCAGTCTGTGACCAAAGCTTTAGTCAAAAGCCAAGTCTGAGTGTTCACATGGAAACCCACACAGGAGACGAAACTTTCAGCTGCTCCGTCTGTAATGCATCTTATGCTCGAAAAATTGCATTAATGCAACACATGAGAGTCCACACAGGAGAGAAACCCTTCAGTTGTGCGGTTTGTGGTAAAAACTTTAGACAAAAAGGAAAGTTTACTCGTCACATGAGATACCACTCTAGAGAAAAACTTTTCACCTGTTCCATTTGTAACACAAAGTTTCGAAAGAAATGGAATTTTGTGAAGCACTCTGAAATTCATTCTGGTGTCCGCAAGAAGATTTACAGCTGCACCGACTGTGGGAGAGCATTCAACAAAAAGTCTAATCTGATAAGCCACTACAGAGTCCACACAGGAGAAATGCCTTACAGCTGCTCTGTCTGTAAGAGGAGTTTTAAATGGAAAACACCTTTTGAACAACACAAAAGAACTCACACTGGAGAGAAACCTTTCAGCTGCTCCGTCTGCGGCAGAAACTTTGGTGTGAAATCAAGTGTATCTCGTCATATGAGACTTCACATCATGGGGAAAAAATTCAGCTGCTCAGTTTGTGGCCAAAGCTTTGATAAAAGGTCAACTCTAGATGATCACAAAAAAACCCACACTGAAGAAAAACCCTTTAGCTGCTCGGTCTGTGGTCAAAACTTTGGTCAAAAATCAAGTTTAACTTGTCACATGACGCTCCACACCGCAGAAAAAAAATTCAGCTGCTCAGTTTGTGGCAAAAACTTTACTCAAAGGTCAAATCTAAATGATCACGAACGAACCCACACTGGAGAAAAACCTTTTACCTGCTCAGTCTGTGGCCAGACCTTTAGTAAAAAGTCAAGTTTAACTCGTCACTTGAGATCTCACTCTGGAGAAAAACGTTTAAGCTGCTCAGTTTGTCAGAAAGGATTTCAAAGGAAACTGGACTTTGTGATGCACGCAAGAGTTCATACAGGTAAATAACATTTCAGCTGTTCCGTTTGTTTAATCAGACATCTCAGTGTGAAAGTACGAAGTGAGAACTTTAAGCCAGGGTTTCTCAACCCTGGTCCTCAGGGCCCCCTGCCCTGCATGTTTTCCATGTCTCTGCTTCAGCACATGGCTGCAGAAGCCTGTTAATCACTCACTCATTTGTGTCAGGTGTGTGGCAGCAGGTAAAACACTGGTGTTTGAAAGGGCAACATGGAAAACATGCAGGGCAAGGGGCCCTGAGGACCAGGGTTGAGAAACCCTGCTTTAAGCTGATCTGAGGTTACAGAACGCTGGAGCTTAGCTAAAATTTGCTTTGCGCGTACATGTAGCATTACTGAAAGAAAGCATTGGCGCGTCCTTTCAGGTGAAAACAAGGAAATGACGTGGAAGTGTGGGTCTGCAAACATCTACAGTAAATGTATAACATATTTCATCTGGATATCGTTTGGAAAAGTAGTAGGTAAGGTATAACCGTAATGCACCATGTACGTGCGAAGCAAATTTTAGCTAAGCTCCAGCGTCGGCTAGCTTGACCGCGGTAATCTGTCAAAATCTGACCTGTCTTGTAGTTTTCGTTCAAATATTAATACAAAATTGGTTATAACTCCTTGGATTCTTAAGTTTTTACTACAAAGACAACTATCATTCACGTGTACGCCAGACACCATCTTTGACTACAGCTAAAAAATTATAGCGTCGCGCGATAGTCGTCATTTCTGCCTTTTTTCTGATTGGTTATTTTTGAGCTGGCTAGTCCCGCCCCTCATGGTGCGCTCTGTCCGAGTATCCAGACTCGTCCTCTGTGTAGAATAGATAGAAGGAGAGTCTGGCAGGCCAGGCTACTTTGCTGAAGCCCACATCATGTTTTAGTTAATTGCTGAAAGAAAGAACACTTAAATCAAATAAAATTATATAACGAATACAGTTTAAAATGCAGTATATTCATAAATGAACCCCTTTTTTGTAATTTCCCGTTTGATTTGAGCTCTAGCAGAAGATCATTGCACTGTGGTGGCTGAGAAACAGCTTGGCGCCGAGGCTATGAGTTACTATTGAGTGCAACTGAAGAAAAAGACAATCAAAATGTTTAACTTTTATTTGAAAATTCAGAAATTACTGCCGACCCTGAAAGTCTGGTTCACAGGAATTAAAATAAACATTAATGAGGGCTGGATAAAGTTGTTTTTTGTGTCCTTATAACTTTATATTGTTCTCAGAACAGCAGAGTAATTGTATTTAATTACATAAGTAAATCATTTGCCATTGAAGAAATCATTTTTGTACTAAAGTAGTTTTTTCTTTTCTAATAATTTTAGTGTGTTTTTGCTTCCTGCAGACATTCAGCCACTGTTGGGGATCAAAGAGGAGCCTCCTCCTGAGGTCCAGAACATGAGACCTGAACCACACCAGGAGGACCAAAACCTTGAAAAGAACGCTGAAGTCACAGTGGTCACAATCAGTCCTTTGAGTAATGAAAATGTTGAAGAGAAACCTCAGTCCTCAGAGCTTCATTTCAACCGTACCAAGGACAAAAAGGCCTCTTTGGGACCAGAATTGGACAAGGATTTAGAATTAAATTCTGAGGACAAAACCTCAGACTCTTCAAAGGCACATATCAGAAATGGAAACTTGGAGGAGAGCAGAGAACCTCCATCAGGTTTAAACTCTGCATTAATTAATGCGACCGATGTTGGTGATACGAGATGTGAGACTGGCAAGACGTTTAACAACTGCACTGAATGTGGGAAAACATTCAACACCAGGTCCAGCCTGTTAAGACACACCAGAATCCACACAGGAGAAAAACCCTTCAACTGCTCAGTCTGTGGACAAAGGTTTAGCCAGAACTCCACTTTAACTCATCACAAGTTAACCCACGCTGGAGAAAATGTTTTCAACTGTACAGTTTGTGGACAAAGATTTAGCCAAAAGTCAAGCCTAGCTGATCACATGGCAACCCACTCTGGAGAAAAACCTTCCAAGTCCTCAGTTTGTCCTCAAACATTCATAAGGAAACAGGATTTTGTGGAACATACAAGAATCCATACAGGTAAATATCCAGCCCACATTCAGATTGTACATGGCCCGTTATTGATTCAAGCTTAGCACATCCAGTTTACACAGGTATACATATGTGTGCATGTAGATTTTTGGGTTTCATTTATCAACCTTCTTGAACTTCTAGTTTGTGTTTGACTATGTATCTTTTATTTATAACAAATCCAGTGTACTAATTGTTCAACACGTGTCTGAATGGGCAAAAATACCATTAATGAAGTATGCATAGTGGTGAGGTCTGGGCTTTCGTGCTACATGAAAAAGTCCTGATCTGTCTTTCATTAAAAAAAATGTTGTAGACTTTCAAATAGGTCTCCAGGTTTTTAAAGACCAAGTTCACTGAGAAACTGTTTACTTGTTTTTTTAAATGATTGGTCACTCTGAGTTTCACATGCAGGCTAAAAGTGAAAAACGTCTTCTACTCCTATTTCCTACATTAGCTGCTGATAGAAAATAGACGGGGAAGCGCTCGGATTAGAAAAGCCAGTCAGATCTACGTAACACTGACTTAACATTCATGGACTCACCCATCTTGACTCACAAGTGGGAAAGGCAGTTGTTGATTTAGCGTCCAGGAGACCACTGCAAATGTATTAAAAATGAGTGAACTTGGATTTAAATAGTTTGTCAAAACTTCTCTGATCATTGGCTGTCTTTTGTTTATTGTGGCCTGCAGATGACCAAAATCTGTTGGAGATCAAAGAAGAGCCTTCCCCTGAGCAGCAGATCTGGAGTCCCAGACTAGACCAGGAGGATCAAAAGCCACAAAGCCTTGAGCAGGAGAAAGAGGAAGCTGAAATCACAGCTCTCAGTCCTGTCTCTGTGAAGAATGAAGAGGATGAAGAGACACTTCTGTCCTCAGAACTTTATCTCAATCAGACTAAAGAGAACAAAGACTTTAAGATATCAGATCAGCAGTTAGAATCAGATCCTGGTGACAAAACTTCGGACTCTTCAGAGACAGAGGTCAGTGATGGAAACTGGGACGAGAGCATTGAACCTTAATCAAGTTTAAACTATAAGAAAAATAAATGTGGAACATGAAGGAAGAACAGCAAGAAGGATTGCATCTGCACTGAATGTGGAAAAACATTCAGCAGCAAGTCATCACTGTTGCAGCACAACAGAGTCCACACAGGAGAAAAACCTTTCAGCTGCACCGTCTGTAAAAAGACCTTCAAATGGAGAAATGCTTTTAAAACTCACATGAGGACCCACACTGGGGAGAGACCGTTTAGCTGCTCGGTCTGTTACCAAAACTTTGGTCAAAAGTCAAGTCTAAATCGTCACATGAGAACCCACACTGGAGATAAACCTTTCAGCTGTTTGGTCTGTCGGCAAACATTTATTCAAAAGTCAAATCTAACGGATCACATCAGAATCCACACAGGAGAAAAACCTTACAACTGTGTCTGTAAAAAGACTTTCAAGTGGAAAACGCCTTTTGAACAACACAAAAATGTCCTCACAGGAGAAAAACCGTACAGCTGTTCAGTTTGTGAGCAAAACTTTGGTGGAAAGTTAAATCTAATTCGACACACGAGGACCCACTCTGGAAAAAAATGTTTCAGCTGTTCTGTGTGCAAGGATGCATTTTGGAGGAAATGGGATTTGGGGAAACTCTCAAGAAGTCATACAGGTAGAGAACCTTTTAAAATGTGATCTTTGGTCAGCGCTACAGTTTGGTCAGATATCTCACTTGTCATGTGCTTTATGACTGTGGGTTTGGAGAAGGCGTCCACAATGCCGGCAATAAGTCAAGCTCGTTTCCGGTGAGAGTTGGACTCCGCCAAAGCTGCCCTTTGTCACAGATTCTGTTCATAACTTTTATGGACAGGATTTCTAGGTGCAGTCAAGGTGGTGAGGGGAACCGTTTTGGGGGCCTGAGGATCAGGTCTCTACTTTTTGTAGATGATGTGGTCCTGTTGGCTTCATCAGACCGTGATCTCCAGCTTTCCCTGGAGCTGGAATGAGAATCAGCTCCTCTAAATCTGAGAACATGGTCTTGAGTCAGAAAAGGGTAGAATGCCTTCTCCAGGTCAGGGATGAGGTCCTGCCTCAAGTGGAGGAGTTCAAGTATCTCAGGGTCTTGTTAACAAGTGAGAGAAAGACAGATCGGGAAATCGATAGACGGATTGGTGCTGCAGTGATGCGGGCGTTGTACCGGTCTGTCGTGGTGAAGAGAGAGCTGAGCTGGTAGGCGAAGCTCTCGATTTACCAGTCGATCTACGTTCCTACCCTCACCTATGGTCACGAGCTTTGGGTAGTGACCAAAAGAACGAGATCACGGATACAAGCGGCCGAAATGAGTTTTCTCCACAGGGTGTCTGAACTCTCCCTTAGAGATAGGGTGAGAAGCTCGGAGTAGACCTGCTGCTCCTCCACATCGAGAGGAGCCAGTTGATGTGGCTCGGGCATCTGGTTAGGGTGCCTCCTGGACGCCTCCCTGGTGAGGTTTTCCTGGCACGTCCAACCGGGAGGACACCCAAAGGAAGACCCAGGACACGCTGGAGGGACTATGTCTCTCAGCTGGCCTGGGGAACGCCTTGGGATCCCCCCGGAGGAGCTGGCCCAAGTGGCTGGGGAGAGGGAAGTCTGGGACTCCCTCCTTAGGCTGCTGCCCCTGTGACCTTACTCCGGATAAGCGGAAGAAAATGGATGGATGGATCACATGCTTTATCACCGACAAGACATCTGTGTTTTCTGAATATTTTGGGTTAGTATACTTGCCTCGTTTTTTTTTTCAGTTATGACCTCTGGCCATAATTTTACACAAGTGAATCCTGCCATGCTTAAGATGTTCTGGGGGGATTAATTCTAATACTGGAGAAAGTGCTGGCGGCTCATCTGCTACCTGTCAGTCAAAAAGAGACTACCCAAATTCTCCATAATTTCAAGTTTTAATTACACCTAAACGGACAAGTTACAAAAAGACACCCCTCTCAGAATTGTCTTGACCTATTAAACCTAAAATGGTTTTTGAACCAGGCTGTAATGATTATTTCTGCTGTAAATATGGCATTTTTAACATTGGAGTCATATGGAACTTGCTGTTTTCTGGAACCAGTCTCCTGCAGATGAGGGGGGAAATGCTATTTTTGTCACTTCCGTGGTGGCTTCCCCCTTCTGTTTTGCTTTTGTGCTTGCCTTTCCATAAAACTGAACAGTTTTGTAAACTTACAAGATTGTCTTGAACACGTTTTGCAGATTGCTAAGCATTAGTCAAAATTACTATTGAACATTTGCTGCTTTTATTTCTTTATTTTTACTGTTTTCTGCAGAGGACCAGGAAATGTGTTCGAAGCTTCTGTTACAAGGTAGATCTGATTCATCACATAAGATCCCACACCGGGGAAAAACATTTCACCTGCTCCGTTTGTAAGGAGACGTTTAGAAGGAAACGGGAGTTTGCGAAACACTCAAAAATTCATTTGAGTTCATAAAAATTCAGCTTTAGATTATTGCACTTAAATGCATTTGTATAGAACCTTTCTGAGTCAGAGGAGTCCAAAGTGCTTTACACTACCATCATTCACACACATTTGCATGCTGATGGTGATGATCTACATTATAAAAAATAATAATACATTTAAATCCCTTATGTGGCCATCAATGTCTAAAACTTTTACAAGAGTAACATAGTAGAAACATTTCCTTTAATTTCTTTTCAAACACTATGTATTGTTGTCGCAACCCGCTCAGTCTGTCACTGTCGTTGTGTCCTTGGGCAAGACACTTAACCCGCCTTGCCTGCTGGTGGTGGTCGGAGGGACTGGTGGCGCCAGTGTAGGGCAGGCCCCGCCTCTGTCAGTGCGCCCCAGGGCAGCTGTAGCTACGATGTAGCTCATCCCCACCAGCGTGTGAATGTGTGTGTGAATGGGTGGATGACTGTGTTGTGAAGCGCCTTGGGGGGTTGTAGGCGCTATACAAATACAGGCCATTTACCATTTGTCTTGAAAGAATGGAGAATTTGCGCCCTCTGCTGGCAAAAAACAACACTGGTTTCCCATCAGCATTTAGAAAAGAAAGGAAGATGGGGAGTTGCCGCCCTCCAGTGTCTGAAAGCTGTTACTACACTTTTGTTCCTTTTAGCCATTTAGAAGATAATATTTAGCCTCCTTATCTTAATGAAGCTTTTAAAAAATTAAAGCTAATTTTTGTAGCTAGCTGCTAATGGCTCCAGCTGTAGCTCATTGATTTAATGTTGTCGAACACATAATTAAAATATATTTATTGAGTTTTAGTAGTTAAATAGTTTGTATAAGTGAAGACATTCTAGCTTTACCATTATTTAGACTAACTATGCCAGTGAACTGCAAATGGCGGCCCGCGGGCCACATCTGGCCCGCCGGACCTTTCCACCTGCCCCCATTGCCATTTTACGGGTTATTGGCAAGATGTATGGCCATTGGCCCAACATTTGGCCTTTGGCCCGACAATGTCAGGGTCTTGGCAAAATGTCAGGCCAATACATCTTCCCACGTACCTGACAATTTGCCAATAACCCGACATTGTCCGTAAAATGGCAACCCCAATTAGGGACTTTGAATTTTAGCAGCAAAATTCATGTTTCAAATATCAATAAATATCGTCAAGCTGTACCTCTAAAGACACTGCAGAATCTTTTTTTTAGCCACATTTCTGTCTCTAACGCTGCTAAAAATCAAATTGTACACACATTCTATCCACCCATTATGAATTGTTCTTCACTTTATCAAACTCAAACTTTGTACAGCTAATGTCGAGATTTAAAATCAATCAAAATGAGATCAAAAGTAATCAAATTGACCTTGTGGTTACAGAAATATGCTCATTAAAGTGTGTGTGTGTGTGTGTGTCATTTTCTAGCAGCTTTTTCAGCAATAGGCTGTGGGCCAATCAGGATAGAGAAAATGCATGTTCTACTTTGTTTCTAACTCAAATTAAACAAACAGATAAACAGCCTTTAATCACAAATGATTACAAGTCATAGCTCTCATTCATTTTTTAATTTAGTCTGCAGCAGTTCTTAGAATGTCTGTTTTTGCACTTTCCACCATATTAGTGCATAATTGCGGTGTTTTGACAAAAACTGCCCACAGGAAGACAGCAACACATGTAGAATACCTGGTTGATAGGCAGAGCCACTAAACTAAACACTGAAATAAAAACATAAATTTGGATAAAAAATTGATATATTAAATTATTAAAAAATTATGATACAGTAATAATTGAACTTTATTTTAGAAGAGCATCTGGCCCTCATGGTTTCTGCTGGAAAAAGCTCTGGCCCTTGAACAAATTTAATTGAGGACCCCTAAACTATGCTGTTGACTGTTAATTTGAAGACCTGCAGTGTTTTTAAGTGGTATAATTTATTTTGAAGGAATCTACAGGAAGTGCTATTGAGTTGTGTGTTGTTTAGCATTATGAACGCTGCCTGTAGTAACAGTTTTGGTCCAGCAGAGGGTGGAAAAAATCCTCAATCTCAAAAGCCAGAGGATTGAGTTATTGTGTTTTCATTCAGTTTACCTAAATAACACATATAAATCCTTTATAGACAGATTATGTGGCCATCAATCAAACCAAATGTCAGATTACAAGTAATTAAATTAAGTTTATAAATTATGTAACCAGTTATTTTCTGTTTGTTCTGTGTCTAAATAAACTTTTACAACAGTTGGATAGTAGAAACACTTCTATGTTTTTTTTAAATTATGTATTTGTTGCCTTAAAAGATTGGAAAATAGCTGCACCCTCTGCTGGCAAAAAACAGAACCACACGCTTGTTTCCAACAGCATTTAGAAATTAAGGGAAGGTCTCCGGTGTCTGAAAACTGGTAATACACTTTTGTTCTTTTTAGCCATTTAGAAGAGAATGTTTTTGCCTCCTTATCTTAATGAAGCTTTTAAAAAATCTTTCTTTACCATCTTTGAAATGTTAATATTAAGGAGGAGGAGTAGAACGAGAAGAAGGAACTGGATTTATAAAGTTAAAAGATTGTGTCTCATAGACATTTTTCCAACCAGTACAGAAAAACTGACAACCCCCAGCTGGCTGAGAAGGAAATCTGTTTAATGTAACCTTTCTTCCAATATGATTGAGACATCACATTAGACTGTTCAGTGATTATTTATCTGTAAATTTCTTACATATTGTACCTTTAAGTAAAGGCATTCAGTACTTTTACCAGTCTTTTTTTACACAGGTATCTGTACCTCTACTGAAGCAAAGAACATGATTAAAGAACGTGTATTTTTGCCATCTCTGGGAAAAATAATTTTTGATCAAACCTAAAAATGCAAATGATTTAAAAATCACTATATTAGAAGGTAAATACAAAAACAGATAAAAAAGAAACACCTGTCTTTACTTTAAATAATTTACTAGAGAGGTTATTACAAGTAATGTGTGGTTTATTAGTCAAATTCTTTCAGCATACATTTTAACAATAGTTTTTGCCTGTACTTTGGACTTCAGTCTTAAGCAAAGAACATGAGTATATTTTTGTCAAACCTAAAATTGCATATGATATTTAAAAACCACTATATTAGCGAGAATATATAAATAAACAGATAAAAAACACGTGTCTTTACTTCAATTAATCGACTAGAGAGGTTATTACAAGTTATGTGTGGTTCGCTATTCAAATACTTTCAGCATACTTTTAACAATAGTCTTCTGTACTTTGGACTCCAGTCCAGCAGGGGGCGATAAAGCGCATTTACGCTGGTGACCAACAGCCAAAAATCACCAGAAGAAGAAGAACTTCTGCTGGAGGAACGTTGAGAGTTCGTTTGTTAAAGACTTTGTTGAAAAGAAAAGATTGTTTTGGTGTGCGATGCAAATATTTGAGTTTCTGCTGTAAAATGTCTTCATCTCAGTCTCTGAGAGAGTTTATCAGCAAGCGGCTAACTGCTGCTGCTGAAGAAATATTCACAGAGTTTGAACAAACCATCGTCCGCTACGAGGAAGAGATCGATCGTCAGCGCCGACTGCTGAAAATCTGCCTGAAACCACAGATCAACTTACACAGAATAGGTATGAAACACCGGCGGTAGCGATAGCTAAATAAAGCTTCGTGACTTGGGGAGAGTTGGGTAGTTATTCACAGATTCAGAACATAGACATTAATAAACCCTGCTGGACAAACCGAGCCCATTTATCTCTAGCTCGTTTATGAGGCCAAACCACCGCCATTTTGACTGTGTCACCACCGAGGAAGTAGAAGCCTGAAACTGGCGACTCCGGGTCTGCAGCGTTGATGAAGTTGGCATTTTTAACATGAGCGTCAATGAGGATTCGCTCCTTTCTGGTGCCAGCCCCTAGCGGCTGAGGATGGAACTGCAATTTTGGCACTTCCGTGTTTGGAGCACACTGTGTGTGCTTATTTGTAACTAAGGCTTCATTATTTTTGAAAACATATTTAAATGCATCAGATGATTATAGTGACGTGTTTTTTTTTATTGTCAAAATAATCAACTTTTTGTTTGTCCAGAACTCCCACTGCATTATGTCAGGAAAGAGGAGGAGGTTCTGACTGACCAGCAGCTCTGGAACCAGAAGAGGACCTCCAGTTTGGACCAGGAGGACCCAGAACCTTTTCCGGTCCTGAAGCTGGAGACGGTTACCTCCCTTGTGACTCTTACTGATGAGGAAAGACACCAGGATGAACCAAAACCAAACAACCACCAGTGCCTTTTTTCAATGTTTCCTGAGCCTGAGATCCAAAACCAGGATGGAAGGACTCATCAATTCAGTGAGTCAAGATAAATGGAACAAACTGGATTTGTGTAAAAACTTTCAACACTTTGTGAACTTGTTTCTCTCTGTGTTAATCACTGTAGATGTATCAGATGATTAGAATAAAATCCCCTTTCTTCCTTATTTATAAACATATATTTCTTGAGGATGAAACCGCTTGAGATGAGCCATGTCGTGTTCAAGCAGGTCCTCTTACATTACAACAAATAAAGTCAACATAGCAGTGAACAAACAGAACTGAAACATTGATCACAACCTAAATAAATAAATAAATCAACCATGGCGCATCCAAAATACATACTGTACTATAGGCTAAAAGTCAAATTATTTACAAAAAACAATAAATAGCACAGAAAAATATATGGATATGGTGACGGTTACTTTAGATGGATACCAATCCCAGAAGAAAATCAAAAACAGTTGCAGGTGGGCATTACATTTACATAAACCAAATTTCTAAACAGACAAAAAGATGTAATAGATCTTAAATGAGCAGGTGATGTGTTCCAGTCCATTGGAGCTTTAACAGAAAAAAACAACCTCCCCGACTCCTTTTTAAAACGAGGAACCACAAATGAAATCTGATGAGCTCTACGAATATTATAGTGCGACTGGAGCGGTATTAACAAAGAGGTTAAATAAGAAGGAAAATTAAAATAAATACATTTAAAAATGAACAACAACCAGTGAAGTTTCCGCCTGGCTTCAGGAGAAAGCCAGGACAGACAGTCGAACGTATGACAGTGATGAGTTTGAAATGGACAATGCAATACAAAACGACATAAGCTATTATAAATAATATTAATAGAATGAAGAGAGGAGGCGGTGGAGTTCTGATAGATTACATCAGCATAATCTAACACTAGAAACAGAAGCTGAGTGACAATACGCTTTCTTGCACAAAAATCAAAACAGTTAATTGAATGATATAAGGTTTTTAAGCTAAAATTGATCTTGTTTGTGACTGATTGGATGTGCGTTTTGAAGGATAGATCCAGCTCCAGCCAAACACCCAAATATTTAAAGGAGTCATCACCTATAATACCGTGCAATCTACGTCCTATTATAGTCTTTTAGAACATTAAAATAAATTGTATTGGAAAATTAAATAAAAAATGTGCTTTTTTGTCCTTTTTTGTAAAGGGCATATTTTTTCGCGAGATCACACGCGATATTTCGGCTGTCTTGGACGTGCGCGGGACAGAGGGGCGCGTTGATTGGTGGAAGGAAGCAGGAAGCAGCTTCAGCGTCTCGCTCCAAAACAACAAAGGTTATAACTGAACTCAACCTGGCAGTGACCTACGGGATCCAACCGTGTATGTACGAGCCCTCGCCTTGCCTCGTGCGTAATGGCGCCCTCGCTTGTTGTTGAGTTGGGACAAAGCAAGCTAACAGCCAGGCTCTTATGCTGTTGTGAAGATGGAATACACAAACCGATCGGAGTTTTGTTTCCCATAACACGGATTATAACATGAGTCGTCAACGGTAAGACATAATTTATGCGTTTCACGTTATGAAATGAGCTTTGTTGTGCTGGTTTGTTCGCTGCTGGTTCATATTTGTTTATATTCGACCTTTGTGACGGCATATAGGCCAGAGCTCATGTTCTCGTTTTGGAGTGCACGTGCTCGTGGGGTGCATGTGAGCTGGTTGAAGAAGGCAAGAATAAACAAACGCTTCAATGTTAAATATCGGCTTCTCAGCCCCATATAGATAATCTTGTGAAGAAACTCAAACTCAGACTGGGGTTTTTCTTTCGAAATAAACTGTGTTTTTCTTTTGAGACCAAAAAACGACTAGTTACTGCAACATTTCTGTCTGTTCTGGATTATGGAGACCTTTTGTATATGAATGCACTAGCACAGTGTCTTGGTAAGATTGATGTGGTTTATCATGCCTCACTGAGGTTTATTACTAACTGTAGACCACTGACCCATCATTGTGAATTGTATTCTCGAGTGGGATGGCCTTCTTTGTCCACCAGGAGGTTGGCACATTGGTACACTTTCATTTACAAGGCCATGCTTGGATTACTACCCAACTATATCTGTAACTTAATCTCACGGAGAAGTGTAACTTCTCACAGTCTGCGTGAAAATCAGTTGTTACTCTGTGTTTCGTTTGCTCGCACTGAACTGGGCAAAAGGGCTTTCGTTCCCTCTGCTCCTTCTGCATGGAACAGGCTGCAGGAAAACTGGAAACTAACCGAGTTTTTCTCCTTGAATACATTTAAAACCAGACTGAGAGCCCTTGAGACAGATTCCCTGTGTTGTAACTGCCTTCTGTAATTCTGTACATAACATGTCTGTGTAACTGAAAAAAAATTGTATCTAACTTTTGCTGCCTCTTGGCCAGGACTCTCTTGAAAATGAGGTTTTTAACCTCATTGGGACCTTCCTGGTTAAATAAAGAATAAATAAATCAGAAGGTAGTTTAATAAACTGATTCTCAATACCATCAGGGCCAGAGGCGTTAGTGGAAGAGAGTGTTTTTATTGTCTTCAAGGGGAGAAATGTATTGTCAGACTAATCATAATTTTCTATACCCTGTCCAGAACTCCTACAGCATCCTATCTGGGAAAAGGATGTTCTGACAGACCAGCAGCTCTGTAGCCATGAGACAACCTCCAGTTTGGACCAGGAGGAACCAGAACCTCTACAGGAGGAACCAGAAACTTTACCAGTCCTGAAGCTGGACACGGTTACCTCCCTTGTGACTCTTACTGATGAGGAAAGAGACCACGATGAACCAAAACTAAACAACCACCAGCACCTTTTTTCAATGTTTCCTGAACCTGAGATCCACAACCAGGACGGAAGGACTCATCAAATCAGTGAGTCAGATTAAATGGAACAAATTGGATTTGTGTAAACACTTTCAACACTTTGTGAACTTCTGTGTTAATTACTCTAGATGTATCAGATGATTAGAATGAAATACCCTTTCTTATTGTCAAACTAATCATAATTTTCTTTAGCCTGTCCAGAACTCCAACAGCATCCTATCTGGAAAAAGGAGGTTCTGACAGACCAGCAGCTCTGTGGCCACGAGACAACCTCCAGTTTGGACCAGGAGGAACCAGAACCTCTACAGCAGGAACCAGAACCTCCACTGATGAAAGAGGAACAGCAGGAACTCATCAGTCAGCCTGAGGGGCAGTTCGTTCTGAAGCAGGAAAATGTGACCTTCATGGGGATTTCTCTTTCTAAAGAAACGGACTGTTGTGAACCTGAGCCAAACAAGAACCAACCCTTGTGTCTGATGTCTCCTGAAGCTGAGATGCGAGATCAGGATGGATGTAGGAATGAAAACTCAGAATCAAATAGTAATGAAAAACTAAAAGAAACAAGAAAACGTAAACAAACCAGAGATCGCAAAGACGGTGTAGAAAGTCCCAAACTAAAAAGACCTCACAGAGGTCAGAGGTCATTTTCATGTGAAATCTGTCAAAAATCTTTCAGTCACCATAGTTTCTTAACTTGTCACATGAGAATTCACACAGGTGAAAAGCCATATTCATGTGAAACCTGTAGTAAATGTTTCTCTCAAAAGGGTAATTTGGATTTTCACAAGAGAACTCACACAGGTGAGAAGCCATATTCATGCGACACCTGTGGTAAATGTTTCTCTCAAAAGGGTAATTTGGCTCTTCACAAGAAAACTCACACAGGTGAGAAGCCATATTCATGCGACACCTGTGGTAAATGTTTCTCTCAAAACGGTAATTTGACTCTTCACAAGAAAACTCACACAGGTGAGAAGCCATATTCATGCGACACCTGTGGTAAATGTTTCTCTCAAAACGGTAATTTGACTCTTCACAAGAAAACTCACACAGGTGAGAAGCCATATTCATGCGACACCTGTGGTAAATGTTTCTCTCAAAACGGTAATTTGACTCTTCACAAGAAAACTCACACAGGTGAGAAGCCATATTCATGCGACACCTGTGGCAAATGTTTCTCTCAAAAGGGTAAATTGACTTTTCACAAGAAAACTCACACAAGTGAGAAGCCATATTCATGTGACACCTGTGGTAAATCTTTCTCAGAAAAGGGTAATTTGACTTTTCACAAGAGAACTCACACAAGTGAGAAGCCATATTCATGTGACACCTGTGGTAAATCTTTCTCAGAAAAGGGTAATTTGACTTTTCACAAGAGAACTCACACAAGTGAGAAGCCATATTCATGTGTCATCTGTGGTAAATGTTTCTCTCAAAAGGGTAATTTGACTTTTCACAAGAAAACTCACACAGGTGAGAAGCCATATTCATGCGACACCTGTGGTAAATCTTTCTCTCAAAAGTGTACTTTGACTCGACACATGAGAACTCACACAGGTGAGAAGTCTTTTCCATGTTTGTAGAAAGAGATTCAGCTGGTCACCTCTTACTTTCATTTGAGAATTCACACATGAGAAACCTCTTTTATAAAACAATGCCGCCAATTTGCCGCAACGCCGATGCGGCATCAGGGAGCGTTAGGTCGTTTATAAGAGCTCAGACCGTGGCGGTAATGTTGCGCAATCATGTCCGTTTTATAAAAGATTATGCGATGGCGGAATAAAGGGGGTATGGGGGCGGTCTCTGCACTGTCGCGGACTTCCGTGTATCTTGGACATAACTTGCCTTTCATTGCGATCGAAGCCGCGCTCCTTAAGTTTTTATTTTAACAACCAGGTACAGGTGTCTGTCATCCACCATCCCTGTGAGCTGTCAGATGATCTGAGCTGCAGATCTAACGGAGAGAAGCTCCCAGAGCACCGCAACGCTCCAAATGATCATCTCAGCTGATTCTGTTTATAAAAGTGAAACTTAAGCGCGTGTTTCCTTTCATTTTCATTATAGTTCCCGGCCGGAGCTCAGCATTAATTCATCACATGGTCATGACACCTCCCTCTTTTGCGCCAACGCTTAATGTGCGTTTATAAGACCGGTGAAGCTGCAATATTACTACCAAGCGTGGCGGCACGAATGCCGCAAAATTCCCGCAACATGATACCGCCATGGCGCGTTCATAAGAAACACGTTGCTGTAATATTACGCTGATTTGCCGGCATGGTGTGTCTTATAAAAATGGCTAGAATGTGTTCATAAAAATGTTCTGGTAAAAGTTCCACCTCCACCCCAAAAAACAGACACCCAACTCAACCCAAGAGAATATACACAGTTAAGAATGTAAAATGATGTTGTAAAGGAATAAAAATCCCAGTTCAGAAGATTGGGTCTGTAGTTTTTTTTTTTATCATTAACGTGTCCCAGAACACCTTTGCTGCTCTCCAGTCTGTCTGGTGATTGGGTTAGTGGGTTTAATTGTTTACATTCCAAGCAAATAACAGCATAATAACAATTATCCATTCATCCATCTATTTTCATCTGCTTATCTGGATTGGGTCACTGGGGGTAGCAGCCTAAGCTAAAATAAAATGTATAAAGATTTTTTAAGGTTAGGAACCAAAGAAGCAGAATCTAAGTATAAAAAATACAAAAATAAATTAACAAATATAAGGAAATGTAAGAAGGAATACTATAGTAAGATGCTAACAAATTATAAAAATAAT
>SSNS01000584.1:26491-68838 GCA_006937985.1 Aphyosemion australe
CACTCAGCTGTCGTCACTTCTAATCAAACGTTTAAAATAGCTTTGCATCTGTTCTCTTAAATAGACGCTCGGTTTTCCTGTGTCACACAACAGCTGCTACGCTGTTTTTTCAACCAATCAGCAGTTCAGCATTTCTGAGAGGTCAAAGTTGAAACAAAGAAGATCGAGTGATGAGATGTGGCCTCGGTTGTGCTGAAAACGTGTCTGAGGCTTGGGCGTTTGATGAAAAAGTGTTTCTGAATTTGTTCTGCAAGAACGTAGTCCTCCTTTTTGCAAAAACCAGAGTGGGAGTATCAACAGGAGTTTAGCTTTAATAGGTGTTTGAGTGGGAGCTGTAAAAGATATGAACCTGATATCACAAGATGGCACTTCATAGCACATAAAGTTGCTAAATGATGCAGAAAACACCAGATTTGTGGGAGTTGTTTAACGGAGACACAAACCTCTTCATGGATCTTCTTGAGGAAGGCGATCTCTTCTTGCAAGCTCTCAATGCGTCTCTCCAGGTCCAGCCTGGCCAGAGTGGCACTGTCGACATCCTAGAAAACACAAAACATGCTCTGTCATTAAAAACACGACAAGTCTTGACATGTAAACAATGTAAATGATAAAAAATGAAAGCTTACAGCTCTGAAAGCAGACAGGTTGTTCTCGGCTTCTTCCTTCTGGTGAATTTCCTCTTGCAGTCTGAGACAAAAATATACGGTGACTTTTTCCAAACATTCTTGTTTTTTACCTGCTTTTTCTCTTTTTATGCTTAAGAATAGAGCAGAAAACACCCAGATTGCATTCTATTTAAACCCCACTTGTGTCCACACACACACCTCTCTAAATTTGCTCTTTCAGCCCTACAGCGTTGCTGCTGCAGCTGCTGCCGCGCTGTCAGAGAGGTAAGAACAAGAAAGGCACAGAGGCCTGCCCTTGGCTGAGGCTGTTTCCAGATTTAGCATTTCACTTTAAACAAAAAGCATTCCTTTTACACCAGATACGGCAACATTTGCAGACAGTAGGCGTGTTTCAATCCCCTTTGAAGAATTAAAACATGTCAGTTTTGGAATCTTTGAATAAAAATGTTTACGTCTTCTTGTGCACCGTAGCTGTGAGCATGCAGGAGGGGTGCGTGTCACCAAGTGCTTTGGCAAAGTTCACTCACAGCTCCAGGCAGCTGCTCGACGAGAGCTGATAAACAGAAGGAGAGAGTGTGTGTTTTTAAATACACACTTTAATGTGCATGTGGTAGTATTACAGAATAATCTCAGATTTATAGAGCTGACCTTGAAGCTGCAAATAGACAGCTATGCACTCTTACTGAGAAATATTCAAATATAGATGCTTTATTGGAGGTTTGTGTAAACACACCAAGAGAAGGCTTGAGTGCATTCGTCTGTCTGTCTGTCTAGGTGAAACTTTATCCGTCTGCCTGTCTTGACTCCACTCTAGTGAGTCTGCAAACCTGTTTTCCTCTCGTTCTCTCGCTGTTTTCTTCTGTTTTCTCTCTTGTGAATAAATTGTGAGAAGCTGGTGGACTGTAACACTCAGTCATGTTTGCTCGCTCTTAAATCCCTCCTGAGACGATTTAATGTTCTTTTTGGTTCTCTCAAAGAACAGAAAGCAGTTATCTGGTTCTGCTTTAATTGAGTTTTTATTAATTTTCTGTTCAATTTTAATTATTTTTTAAATTATTGTCTCTGGTTTGTGACCTTCAAGAGGTCAAAGGTCAAAGTATTAAGATTTTTGAACTAGAACTTTTAAATTAGCCAATTTTAGGAATTTATAAAATATCCTAAAGAGCTAAACTTTTCCAGGATAAGTTTAAAAGTTTGATGATTTCTGTTATTTATTTCACCTTCATGCCATCTGACATCCATCTTACCTGAGCTTCAGTTTCTGCAGGTCATCGGCCAGGTTGTCTCTCTCCACTTCCACTCTGGCGCGCTGGTTGGAGAGGCCCTCGATCTGCCTCCTCAGCTCCCTCATTTCCTCCTCATACAGCTCGCCCACGCGCCCCGGCCCCTCGCGGCCCCTCAGCTTCTCGATCTCCACGGTCAGGGCTGCGTTCTGTTGCTCCAGGAAGCGCACCTTCTCAATGTAGCTGGCGAAGCGATCGTTCAGGTGCTGGAGCTCGGCCTTCTCGTTGGTCCTTGTGTTGAGGAAGTCTTGGTTCATGGCGTCCGCCAGGTTGAAGTCAAGTTTCTCGCCGGCGTAGGTGCGCAAGGCCGTGGAGGAGCCGAACCCTGCTCCGGCAGACCCCCTGGAGCTGGAATAGGAGGGGAAAGCAGCACTTTTGACCTCGTAGACTCTTGAAGACATGTGGCTGGAGGAGCTGCGGCCTCCTCCTGAAGAGGAGAAGAGGGAGGACATTGGTGTTGAACCAACGCCGGAGCCAAAGGTGCGGCGGTAGGAGGAGGCCGACTGGGCTGAGGAGGAGTAGGACTTGCTCATGGCTGCTTAAGGTTGACTTCTGGGATTGAAGGACTTGCTTTCAGAGCTGAGACCCGACTGTTCCACGGGGCAACTGGGAGGAAATGCTGGTGAAGAAATGCCAGCCACTATTTGTAGACCATCCACACCCACTCAGTCCCCCTACCCCTCCAGTCTGTCCCCTCTCTGTCTCCATTCACCCCACCCTCCTACCATTTAGTCACTTCCCCTCACTGACGCCTTGCACAGCACGTTCAAACAAACTTCTAGATCTATTGAGGCTATGACTCACATTCAAATCATGTTTCAGTGCGTGCATTTAATATTTAAATGACTTTTGCATGATGGTTTTAGTGGTTATGTATTATTTTAGTAGCCTAAGAATCTAAAATTGATTCCAATTGCACAAATATTTAGCATGAATGATAATTGGATGTGACTCTTTTGGGTTTTTATATGACATGGACATGTTTACGCCCAGCTTCTTGCAGGTTTTTAATTATTTCCTTTCTATCTCTTTAGCCAGTCATCATTGTCCAGCCTCTCTTTTTCCACATTCCTCTCCCTCCCTGTTTCACCAGTCGTGGCTTCAGCTGCTGAGGGTGTTTGGTTTCAGATGAGCAACTGTGCATCTACAACTGAGGTTTTCGCCACACAACTGTGTGAGCGAACACATGACCCACTCATTCAGCGACAATCTGGTGCAAAATCAACGTTTCTAATTTTCGCCAACAATGATCAGCCTCTAGTTGAATCGTAGTTCAATCGAAGCGTGTCACTTTTGAAAACGTTTAGAGAGAATTGGTGAAATGATGGGAAATTATCAGAGCTGATGAGACAAAATTATCTGAGTTTGCTGCTTCGGAAACTCAAGATTTATTTTAGATTTGTGTATTCATTGTATGTTATATGAGAAGTGACAGTTTGATTGATGGAGCTGCTGCCAGGAAGGACACACACACACACACACACTAACACTATGTCACCTTCATTATAGTGTAGGACTCAGACATGTGTGGGTGGTCAGATGCATTGCTTTAGTGTTCTTGTGATACTAAACTCAAGTTAAGAGTTTGTGTGACGGGTAAAAAAAGATATGCATCCATAAAAAAGCGATTTTAATACACAAAGCTTATTGTCCATCATCCTATATTACAAAGCTGTGGTTAGACACAAATAACCTGGAGATGGATTATTAGCTTAATTTAGAGGGATGGATGTCCAGGAAGTTAAAGAGTGCAGCTGCAACGTCCTCATCGAAGTGAGCAGTTCTATAAAATACACAAAGAGCTGCAGCTGAATCAGGTGAGGTTTCTCCAGGTTAATGTGCTATAGATCCGTGGATCCCAGATATTTCAGCTTCAGACCATGAAAATAGGGATTGTCAAGACATTTGACACCAGATATCTCAGATTTGACAAAACAAACACCTAAAAAGCTAAATAATTCAGGAGATAAAGAAAACTGTCAGGTCATGTACATAATTTATGACAGTTTAGTTGAGTTTTTGTAACAATTATGGTAGAAATATAGCTTCAGCAATTGTTTTTCAACTTTATACTGATTTGTGGAAATCATCGAGACCCCCTGTGTAGTTCTTGGTGACCCAAAGTGGAGCCCTGACCCTGACTTTTGGAACCAATGTGCTAGAAGACTCAAACTGACACCAACAACAACTTTTCAGAGATACCAACTTCAGATATCAGTGAATGTAGGATCAGCTGTAATCCTGTGAGAATCTAGGCCACCCTTTTATTTAAAATCCTTTTATTTAAAATCCTTTTATTTAAAATCCTTTTATTTAAAATCCACAAACCCATGAGATATTTCAGTCATAAAGCAGATATTAATGGCTGTGTGTGTGTGAGTGTGTGCATGCGTGTGTGTGTGTGCGTGCGTGATGAATCATTGTGTGCGCTCATGCACACATTCCTGCTCCCTAAAGCAGCGTGCATGTCAGCTGCTCGTGGTGTCAGTCCTATTTTTAGTTTTCCCATTTAAAATCAGCTGTCTGGACTTCATCCCAGAAGGACGCTGGACAGAAGGCAGAGACATTGAGATAAAAAAAATTAAAATGTTAAAAAATAAATACGCCAGCTCAGAAGCAAAGACTCAGAGTTAATTCACAAACCAATGTCAGGCAAATATTACGAGCCATAAGAGCGATGAGGCGTTTGAAGCAGACTCTAAAACTTTAGGAACTGAAACATTTTGTTAATTTTTTTAAACTAAAGAAAAAATATCTCATTTGTCATCAAAAGTTGTCTACCACTTAAACGTTTAGTTTCATGCTACCAGTGATGGAATGTGACTAAGTACAAGTACTTTGTTACTTTACTTAAGTACAATTTTTCTGTATCTGTAATTTACTTAAGTAACTTTCTTGAAGCATACTTTTTACTATGACTCAACTATATATTTTTTAAAAGTTTCAAAAGTAAAAGTACATTCATTTGTGTTTTGTCCGACCCCCCCGCCCCCACCCCCAGTCCAATGGAGACCGGCAGCACACTCCCTTGTCTGCACCGGACTGCAGTTTCAGGTAAAAGTACTTTAATTTGCATTTTGCCCCCTCCCCCCAACCCAACGGCACACTTGTACACACACAACGCATATTTAAATATTAGTCGAATACTTTTACTTCTTTACTTTTAAGTACATTTGAAAATGCATAATTAATAGATGTCAAACATTTATTGGAGACTTTCACTTTTACCTAAGTAATTTTTACCCCTTTATCTGTACTTTTACTTAAGTAAAGAAAAATCAAGTACTTGTTGCACCACACGCAACAACTATTTGTTCACAAATCAGGGGCGTGTCTAGGGAGTGGCCAGGGGCAGCTCATGCCACCCCAGGTGCCATCCCACTGAGTTCCATTTAAATTTACTTTATATTGTTCACAAAAGGCTCAGGTTATAAACCCCAAAACCTTTAACATGGGTTTCTAGCGCTGGCCAACAGAACATTTCTGTATTATAATAATTATTATTATTTATTTGTTTTTCATATTGACATACATAGTATTTAGAGTCCGGGTCCCACTCCACTCCAGTTGGTAGCACCTAGAAGTGGCTTGATACCCACCACCAAATAGCTCAAAGAAGAAGAATGGAGAGAAAATGGTCATGGCACAACATGGAACTGAAAGTCACTAGAATAAAAAAAAACCAAAAGCGTAACCATTGGTGCCCCATCTGGGCCACCCCATTTTAAAAGGCCTGGATACGCCACTGTCACAAATACCAATAAATATGCTGCACATGCTTAGAAAAAATAGGTTTTTAAAAATATTTTTCATTACTAATAAGATTATTGATCTTAACCTTCATTTATTGGACATATTTAGAGTTTGCATTGACATGCATGGCTAAAAATGCTAGCTGCATGCACATTTAGTCACGATAAAGGCTGTAATACTGTGCTGTAAGTCATTCATCATTTACCTGGGCCACTTAGAAGTTAAATGTGTGTGACTGGATGTTAGCATAATGCAAAAATTTAACTCAATCCTTTATCATCTTTAAAAAATAATGAATGTGATTGTAACATTGTCAAAAAAGCACAGTCTTGAAAAGCAACAATTCCCTCTTTACTGTCCAGCATGACTTGTTCAGTCATCTTCAGCATCTGACACGACGACCCAAAGCTCCAGAAATAATTTGAGGTTCTCATCACCAGAGATGAGAAATAACCTGATGCATGAATGTTGTGGGTGAACTGTGTGAACTGCTGATGTGAGAGGCATCCTGGTGGTTTCCCGTTGAATACTACATCATCAGCTCAGGACAGAAGGTGAGCTAGAGCTAGCTCCAGGTTGCCTAACAACCCCGGACTCAGAACTAATACACTCTGAGCTCAGAAAAGACACTCTTAAATTAGCACCCAAACCCCAAAGCGACCGGGAAAACATTTATCACTCAAACTCCTTCAGGAAGCAAGTCACGGTATGTCAACAGCACGTAGCAGCCAAACATTAATCTTAGAGCCATATAGTGGTTCTACTCTTGTTGTTTTCTTCATCTGACACCCGTAAAATCTCAGAGGAGAGGGTAAAATATGACAAAAATGTTGATTATGTAAAGAGAGGAGTGGGATTAGAGTCTGATCTAAGGTGCAGTCCATGACAACANTGTGTGTGTGTGTGTGTGTGTGTGTGCGCTGCGCTCCTCACAGCCGACGGGAAGAGAGAAACAGCTGGGTGGGTCAGATGAGCGCGGAGAAGTCTGCGGTCTCTTCCTTATTAAACAAAAGCCTGTGTGGCAACACTGTGTCAGTGTGTGTGTGTGTGTGTGTGCGCACGCTGTGCTCATCACAGCAGACGGAAACAGATAAAACAGCTTCAGTCAGAGGCTTGTTAACTCCTCCGCATTCAGATTGATAATGAAGCGCACATGCGGGAAGCCCCTGCTGGCGATTCTATCCGCTAATCGGAGGTTCCCCCTAAAGGTAGGCGTGAATTTGAGCCAACCAATGAGTAGGCAGTGGGTGTGTTGGCCCGGTTTCGACAAAAAGCAGACCTCCTTCGGATGAGGGCCGAAAACACGTTCGGTTCAGCTCCGGAAATCCCCGGGCCACCCGGATGTGAAAGGAACTTACCCAATTCCGCCCGTTCCGAGCCGGTGCTAGTGTGTAAGCGCCAATAGTATTTAGAGTCTGGGTCCCACTCCACTCCAGTTGGTAGCACCTAGAAGTGGCTTGGTACCCACCACCAAATAGCTCAAAGAAGAAGAATGGAGAGAAAATGGTCATGGCACAACATGGAACTGAAAGTCACTAGAATAAAAAAAAACAAAAGCGTAACCATTGGTGCCCCATCTGGGCCACCCCATTTTAAAAGGCCTGGATACGCCACTGTCACAAATACCAATAAATATGCTGCACATGCTTAGAAAAAATAGGTTTTAAAAAAATATTTTTCATTACTAATAAGATTATTGATCTTAACCTTCATTTATTGGACATATATAGAGTTTGCATTGACATGCATGGCTAAAAATGCTAGCTGCACGCACATTTAATAACAATAAAGGCTGTATTACTGTGCTGTAAGTCATTCATCATTTAACTGGGCCACTAAGAAGTTAAAATGTGTGTGACTGGATGTTAGCATAATGCAAAAATTTAACTCAATCCTTTATCATCTTTAAAAAATAATGAATGTGATTGTAACATTGTCAAAAAAGCACAGTCTTGAAAAGCAACAATTCCCTCTTTACTGTCCAGCATGACTTGTTCAGTCATCTTCAGCATCTGACACGACGACCCAAAGCTCCAGAAATAATTTGAGGTTCTCATCACCAGAGATGAGAAATAACCTGATGCATGAATGTTGTGGGTGAACTGTGTGAACTGCTGATGTGAGAGGCATCCTGGTGGTTTCCCGTTGAATACTACATCATCAGCTCAGGACAGAAGGTGAGCTAGAGCTAGCTCCAGGTTGCCTAACAACCCCGGACTCAGAACTAATACACTCTGAGCTCAGAAAAGACACTCTTAAATTAGCACCCAAACCCCAAAGCGACCGGGAAAACATTTATCACTCAAACTCCTTCAGGAAGCAAGTCACGGTATGTCAACAGCACGTAGCAGCCAAACATTAATCTTAGAGCCATATAGTGGTTCTACTCTTGTTGTTTTCTTCATCTGACACCCGTAAAATCTCAGAGGAGAGGGTAAAATATGACAAAAATGTTGATTATGTAAAGAGAGGAGTGGGATTAGAGTCTGATCTAAGGTGCAGTCCATGACAACANACAACACGTAAACATGGAGTCAGACCCAGAAAGACCGTCAGCTGTGACAGGAAAGGAGTCCTGACAGCACATGATATGGCTCCTCACCCCCCCTACACACACACACACACACACACACACACACCAACCCGTCCTCCCAGAGCTAATCGAGTCAGTCTGGCATTACCCGAGGAGACAAAAGTAAATGTGACAACTTCTCTTTGGCTGCAGGATGCTGGTGTGTCAGAATCAGTGTGAATGGCACGCCGGTAAACTGCTTTAGGATATTTTCCTCCTTCCCTAACACCTAAAATTTAGATTTTGAGTTTATAAATAAAAATTGCAAAGTTTAAAAAGTGGACCAACAGAATTCACAGCAGATATCTGTGGTTTTTTTACAGCGAGGGCTAAAAATAGCAGCAGGGAGGAAAAAAAACTGTGTTTAAGGACTTTAATTACCTCTATAGGTGACATGAGGTTAGCAAACACAGAGTGTGTGTTACCTAGCAACAAACCCAACATGCATACACACATGCCAAAAAGGTTGAGCTGCTGCAGGAGACTGACCCCCCCCCACCCAGGCAGGACTAAAAAGAGCAAAGAGGGCTGGGAGACGGCGTGTGTGGCGTTGCATATCTGTGATTGCACGCTAGCCAGAGCAACCTTTAAGCATGCATAGTTAAGGAAACCTGTTCCAGATTTATTTCTGAGCTATTTTCAGGAGTGATGCGATATCGATACCAGCAGCATCACAATGCGCCTGAAATAAACCGGAGCTTTTGTTTGATGAGTCACACGACAGCAGTCTGATGATGACGGGGTTCCATCGGTAGAGTCGAACAGAATTTAACAGAAACATTTTACGTTATTCAGCCTGTAATAAGAGAAGATAAATGAAAGTAATATTTTCACCATGTCATTCATGCATTTATA
This sequence comes from Aphyosemion australe, assembly GCA_006937985.1. Taxonomy (NCBI): domain Eukaryota; kingdom Metazoa; phylum Chordata; class Actinopteri; order Cyprinodontiformes; family Nothobranchiidae; genus Aphyosemion; species Aphyosemion australe. The sequence continues at coordinate 35,581 of SSNS01000584.1, forward strand.
AATGTTAAAGCTCCCAGCTATTTAATTAGCAAGCTAGATGTTTAACTTGGACTTTGAATAAATGAACTCCCTTTTTTTCCTCTTATGACAGGCTGAGTAACCCTAAAATATTGTTGTTGAATTATGAGTGGCTTTAGAAGCGGTTCCCCGTAGATGACCAAGACATCTGTCAGCAACACTAGGACAAGTTATTTCATACAAGCAAGATCTTATTTTACGAGGATAAGGTTGATACTACTTCTGTTTTATGAAATTTCCGTTTGTTCTTGGTGATTTTATAGCCTGCTGAAATAGAACAGCATGGACCAAGCTGGCTTTAAGTCTAATTGTTTTCATGATATTTTTTAGTTTTTAAGGTGTGCTTACTCTGTGCTTAGCATGCAACCACAGGGGTTGCAGTTCATTCCCATGAAAACTCAACTGCATGCACCATCTGAAGAGGCCGTTTATATTGTGACTCATTTGCTGCAAAAATAAAACCAACAGTGCAAAGTTTAAAAATGGCTTTTACATATTTAAAGGCTGTCCTATGAGTCAGGGATTGTGCATTTTTGTTGCACTGACCTGTGTGGAATCAATTGCAAAAACCATCTGTGACTGCATGCTCCTGCTCTTCTCATCCAGAAGAGGGCGCAAGAGGACAACGACGCGAGGATCCATGGGTGGATGTCAGGTTATGTTCCCACTCTTGAGGTCTAGATCTATTAGATTTTAGTCCTGTTGTTATGTTTTCTAGCTTAGCATGCAGGATTAAGGCTCTGCTAACCATAGAAATATCTGCAACAAGTCCCATTTACACTCCTAAACGGTGTTTATTTTGTTAGATTTGAGAGAAAATATGTCAGAAACTTAACAGCAATTCATCTTTAAAGTAAAAAGGACTGGTGATGGAGAAGAATAAACAACATCCACGTTGTTGTTTTTTTAAGGGGGGCGTTTCCGCAGGTTTTCACATGATGACGTGTCAGGCTGGGGAGCGATCTGAAAGTGAAGCTCTGTTTTGAAGCCGTGATGACGTCACTGCAGGTCGCTTTCTTCTGTTGCTGAGACCTCCCAGGTCTCCAGACTGTGCGCTGTTTCCGCAGCTCGTGCGTCGCTGCGTGTCCACAGTCTGTGTCCTCCTCCTCCCTCTCCCAGCCGCACGCCCTGCCTGCTCACCGGGAGGATTTCATCTTCTCCATCCCTCTCTCCACATTTTCATTTCTCCAAACATTTTATTCCCTCCCCTGTTACGCGTGCTTCGAGGGGATTCAACGCGAGCTGTCGCCATCGCCACCCTGCTGAGCTGAGCATCATGGATATTTAAATCAAAACAAAACTAAACTCCGCATCTTTCTCCCTCCTCCGAGCTTCAGATGATCATGCAACATCTGAAGCCATGGCGCGCTCTGCTCCTTCTGGCGGTGCTCTACCAACCAGCAGTCTCTGAAAAATACGGTAAGGTGATGAAGATGATGAGGAGGAGTTGATGTTTATCACAATATGCTGAAAAATCTCATAACCATGCTTTATGCATCATTTTAGGGAACCGAGCAGATGCTTTATAAAAGAGATGGAAATTAAATTAAACTGAGATGATGGAAGACAGAAGGAGTGATGGGGAAGAAAATTCACTCTCTAGTTGTAAAGGAACAATCTAAAGAACTATTCCACCAGTTTTTATTTTTACACACTTGGATAAAAACGTGCAGATCCAAAACAAACACTAAAAATAACAATTTCTTTTATAATAGAGGGATAAATGTTTAAATACTAATATGATGTTGCATTATCTGAATGTTTTATTCTCCTCAGCAGACGTTGCAGTATTCGTTATGTTAAATATCACCTAAAAAGCATTGATTATTTAGTAAATCACTTTGCATTGGTCAATATTCTAATTTTAAATGATGCACTGAGCTGTGATTTGTCATCAACAAGTTTTTCCTCATGCGTGCTCATTTATCCCAAATGTTTGGTGGAGTTTTGTTTTCTTCCCATCATGAAAACAACGGAGCAGCACATCCACCCTTTATCTATGCATGTATGATATCAATGGTACATCACTTCTTATTTTATGTTTATGCATCACATCTTCTCTGACATTTAAAGCTAATTAATTGGACACAATCACACCTGTATGGGTTCATATAAACTGCAATGTTGCACATTAGTTTACAAACAGCCTTTAATGTGAAACTGTGCATTCCTGATAATGGATCAGAATTACAGGAAGAGTCTCAGATTTCAGCACCATGGACAGAAACCACTGTTTATCTGCTCACACATCTGTTTACCCATCATCTGATAAGCCATCCATTTATTCACCCTCACATCTGCGTTATCCCCCCGATGTCCTGTTGCTATGGCAAATGTTGATGCTGACATCTTTCTTCTATTTTGCCAACCTCTTTTACACATTTCCTGTTTATTATGCATCAAAAGTGAAATGCTGAAAAGGCTGTTAAAGCCAAGGGAAATTGATTTATTTCCGCTGTCTGGAGCCTTTTAACGGGGAATTAAAGCCTCTGATTGCTGCTGGGGGGGGTTAATGCTTGTTGAGGTCTAATTCATGCAGGTTTGAGTGGGTGCTGATGTATTTCATCATTTTGGTCATTTGTTTGAACTTTTTGCTGCTTGTTGACTCATCCCTATCACATCAAACACAGCTGGATGACATTCACAGAAATCTAAGGGAATTTTGATGATTTTCCTTCAATCTTTTGGTTTTGTGTTGTAAATTTGATCGATTGATGAATACAGTGGAGTTCGGATCATTTAGATTCCCACAATAATTTATAAAGAAAATCCAATTTGTTTGTTAGATTATGAGATTCATTTCTACTGATATCAGTTTTTATTAGAATTATCTGTTTAAGGGCAAGTTTGAGAAGCTGTGACGACACAGTTTTACTTTTCACTGCATATTTGTGAATATGAGTCATCTTTGCGTCATTTTATTTGCGCAGATAAAAATCATTCTCAGTTTTTTCTTACTAACCTAAATCTCTCTCTATTTTCAAACTAAAACCAGTAACTCACCTGACGTATTTCTGTTTATTTGGGAGATTTAGTCACTCCTTATACTGATAATCTTGCCGATTTTCTCATTTCCTTATTTTGTGCATCCTAAATTTGATTTTCTTAGCCTCAAACAATGAAAGAGGCCTGAGCTGCGGCGTGTGAGAAAAAGCCAGACATGCATGCACGTTCTGCTTTGCTGCATTCCTATCTGTCTTCCGTCGGCCACCTGCTCCTTCCCACGCTGCTCACACTTCAAGGTCTTACTCACCATCTAATTTAGAAAAGGTTTAACATCTAAAAATCGAACCTGTCATAAATAACAACACAATATGTGAGCTCCGTATTTGGCAAAAGTCATTTGTTTGCAGAAAGAACTATATTTAGGCATATATCTATATCTACGCTTTAGATCCAAAAGTTTGGAGTGGGGTAATGAAGGGGTTACTGATTAACTAGTGCATCTCTGTAATTGCAAGAGGCAGATGGTGTTGGATTTTTGCTTTTGCTGTTATTTTAGGTTAACTTTTACAAGCACAGCAAAAGTCTGCTTATTTTCTGCCACGTATACCCTCTAAAGTTGATTTCAATTATAGTTTAGATGCAAAATGAATGTGAAAGATCTTTAATCTGCTTGTTTTATGCCGTCTTTCCTCTGAAGGTTGCCTGTTTGAGAGAAAACTGTGCACAAGAGATCAGTTCTGCTCCGACGGTGAGTACGGTACTCCCACCATTAAACATTAACTCTCTTTAAAAGTTGACGATTCTCTTCTGTGTCTCAGCAGCAAGTTAGAGTTAAGATGAATGAAACACACACACACACACACACACACACACACACACACACTTAGATTTCTGACGTTAAGATAAATATATAACAGCGAATAAGGAAGTCTAGATTTTTTCCCCTCTTTGTGGCATCGTTTCTCCATCACCTGGCGCTCTCCTTTTCCTTATCTCTATCCAAGCCCCTCCCCTCCCCCACTGTCTCCATAGCAACACTGACATCATGGTGAGGTTGACACCCCCACAGTTGTTGTGCTGATACAGTGATGAGTCACTGACACGCGCTTACGTCCTTCTCTGTGGAAACGGCACTTATGCACACACCCGATCATTGAGCAGAATACTAAATGGACCAGCCTTGCTGAACAGAAGCACACACACACACACACACACACACACACACACACACACACACACACACACACACACACACACACACACACACACACATGCATGCATGCACGCAGAAAGAAGGGGTTGGCATTAGGGGAGAGATTTTTGTAGAAAAACTCATAGCTTCTTTTTTATACTGAACTCTTATTTCTTTTAAGGACAAATATAAAATAATCCAAAAATTTTTTTACACAAAATAATATTTTTTGTGCTAGAAAACACGCGTGTCTAACGGCACAAGCCTGACAATCATTTACAAGTGAGTATTGAGTTGTGAATATATTGATAAATATTCCAAAAATAATAAGAGTAACTAGAAAAAGGGCATTTCTTGATGGAATGCGAATGCTAAAAAACAACTTTAAGACCTGAACTGAGGCTTAAAATGAGCTAAACTATCTCGATATTAGCAGATTTTTATATTTGCTTTAGTTTTAGCATCAAAAATAACTTAAAACACAATTGCAGAACTTTATAAAGAGCTTAGGAACAGAAAGTTTTGAGTCTTAAGTTAAGCCATGAAGGGTGACTGTTCAAACTGCAGAATCCCCCTTATAAAACCTAACAGCTGAAATGAATTAACATTCAAAAAACTATGAAATATCTATAAATTATTAGATTTTTAGGACCTCAATAAACTAGCAGTTAATTAGCAACATGCAAAAGCATCTTTTTTATTTGCAACGACAAAATTTGCAGAGTATTGAAAGAGGAAAAAATAAAGATGGCGGGAAAATGGTTTAAAACTGTATTTACAGGCAATTCAGATACATAATTTCCATTACTGATGCCTTATGAATAAATAAAAGATATTGTTTAATTGGTCAGTAGATGGCTGATGGGTGTATTTGTTTTTGGCAACATTTTATAGTTGAAGCACCAAATCTTGTGCACAGCAAATTTGAAAGTGTTAATTTTGGGGTGTTGGTCCAAGGGTTAGGGTTAGGGTTAGGGTTAGGGTTAGGGTTAGGGTTTTGTACACCGGTGTTTTGTCAACTCCAGAAAAGTTGGTTTTTGACACTAAATCAGAGTTAAAGTACCAACTCTCCAAAAAGAGTTAAATGAACTCTTTTGGTGTGTGGACCCATATAGACACTTTACATCTGACAGTGTTCATTTGAGCATGCTGAATTTGCTGTGTGGAGCATTTTTATTTTAACCCACTTGGAGCAAAAATAATATTTGGGATGTTTCTGAATCTCGGATAAGAGTAAAAGAGTCAAAATTCTTCACTTGATGCACAAAAAATCAGCGTCTGCACCTTTGAACACTATAATCAACAACATCCTGTCATCTTCTCATGGTAAATTCCTTCTTCTCTGTGTGTTTATTGTCTTTTTACTTCAAATAAAGTTGTCTAATATACTGTAGATGGGCAGGAAATGTCCATTTTTTAAAAAATGTATGTAAGATGTCAATTCACTTCCAGTAAAAAACGACTCCTGTGTCTCCTTATTGAGCTCCTGGGGTGTTTTGGAGCTGTTTTATTTAAGATTTCTTTAAAAAAAGAAAGATCGTAATCTCTTCTAATCTGCTCATTGTAACAGCTCGCCTCTGTAGCGGATTAACTGGTGTAGTGACTGCAGTGACTCATCAGTGCACCAAATAAAACACCATCTCTGCTGCTTTCCCTGTCACCATCACACTCACAGCTTCCAGCAGAAATTTTGTTCCAAAGCGAAGTTTTTAGGGCAAAAAGCATCATGTGATTTGGTTTTTCATCCTAATATTTATACAATTAAAAACTCTGCTCTTTTCAAACATATTGTGACTAATAACTTCTCACCGTTAAAATAGATTCAAATCAACTGACTTACTAGTATATTATGTGTTTTTTATATGTTTAGGCAGTTGCTGACCTCAGTACAGCACAATCAACATCTTGTATGATGATTCATGTGCTCATTGTGGGCTCTGCAAGTCCAAACCCGACACTTTTCTTTAGGTATTTCAAAAGAACGACATTTCCTGTGATCATGAGAACAGACGTGATCTCAGAACCCAGTGAAAGCCCAAAAGCTGCACTAACTTTCATTGTTCTGAGCACACGTGTGGTTTGGCAGCTGTTACGAGTGCTTTAGAAGTGCACACACAAACGAACGTCCAAGGACAGAAACATGTCAAAAGGATTGTAACAAACAGTACAAGTCTGTGGGCCGGACTTGAGTGTTATGACTCACCGTGGGTTAGTGAAGTGTGGGCTGTCATATGAATTTATATTATGAGAGGGTGCTACGCCTCTTAGGTGGCCTGAATAAATTGCTTTTGATCAAATGGGTTAGTTTAAAAAAAATACTTAAAAATAGTTTTTAAAGGCCTGTTAACTCTCATATAATGCTGTTTTTGTAAGCGTTGCATTTTTTTCCTTTTTGATGAAATAAGAAAATTGCATTTGTTAAAAGAGACCTATTATGACTTTTTTGCTTATATCTACTAGTTATCAATGCAAAACATGAAGTTCTTTGCACAAAATCCCTCTAAATTTCAGCAGCTTTATGGGCTTGACACACAGGAGGCTACAAACGACCGCAATTAGTGAAACTCATCGCTATTGCTTTGATAACCTAACACAAGGGAGGCGATATGTGGCAGCGGCAGCCGCCAGCGGCAGCCGCCAGCGGCAGCCGCCAGCAGCAGCCGCCAGCGGCAAAGGCCAGCGACGCGCTCTGTTCTGGAGCGAATAACAAGTCTTCTGTTGTTTTGATTGGCCGTAAGATTGGAGGGAATTTTGGGTTATTAAAGCAGTTCAGAATTGAAAAAGCGGTAGAGTTAAGTAAAGTCTTACTTCTGACTTTACTATCTAAACCTACTATATATATGAACTTTTCCTCCATGTTTGCCCGGAGATGTACTGAGAAGCATTCTGTCCTCTCATTGGTCAGTCAATGAAACCTCTGCTGATTGGTCCTTGTCTGAGCGACATCGATGAAAAGTTGGAAGTTTTCTACTTTCTGGGATTGTGTCGCTGGCTCGCCTGTGCACAACACATGCACGAGCGCAAAATTTCACATGCATGATTTTCGCGTGCCGCTTAGCAGGAGGGAGACCCGCGATTATCGCTTTGTTGCACACGTCTCATTAAAAATGAATCGAGGAGAGGCGATGTGGCCTCCCGTGTGTCGAGCCCATTATTCTTGACACATTCAGTACCTTCCAGAATGAGCCATTTCAGGGCTCTGTCGCTTTAAGAAAACAACCTGTTGCTGGCCACACCCACCCATCCCCGCTCAGCCTGCTATAAGCTGAGATGCTCCGTCTGGGAGAGGCTCGGAGTAGAGCGCTCTCTGGCACGTGAGAGGTGGTTCTACTCTTATTCCCCCATTTGTGATGTCACAAATGGGCACTTTTCAAAATGGCTTGTTCTAGGCAAATAATTCCTAAAATGAAACACTGACAGAAAAAGGATGGATGGGTGTTTATTAAGTTTGGAGTGTTCATAGAGGCATTAGAGATCATCATGGCTGCACAAACGGATGCAAAAGGAGATTTTTGAATAATATGTCCCCTTTAAAAATAATGACTTTTCTATTTCTTTTGTTGCAATGAGCCAATCCAACATGCGAAAAATCCCATCAGAGTCTAATGCAAGTAGATTATCTACCTCAAATGTCTGTGTTTCTAAAATTGGATCTCAGATAAGAAGTAATTTGCTCTACAGACAAAATCAAATGTCTGCGTTTCCTCTCCTGTGTGCACGTGGTGTAAATGTGTGTGTTTTTTCCAGATGGGTTGTTCGGCCAGTGTCGAAGCTCCAAGCAGGACCAGGTCCAGTACCAGGTGACAGTTCCTGTGCTGAAGAGGATGCAGGAAGTCCTCAAACAGCTCATGTTACAAGGTACGGCACATGAATACCACATGAAGGTTTGAATTATATTCACAATGTTCCTCATATCCCTCTCCAGTTTGATCTTTATAATGTTCCTTTCTTTCCATCGACATGTAGGACTGTCGTGGCAGGATGACATCACTCAGTACATTTTATCTAAGGAGCTGAAGAGAGTTCCCCACACTACCCTCCCATCAAAGCCAAACTCCTCATCACCGTCCGCTCATTTGTCTCAGTGAGCATTTTTTTACATTTGTGTAAGAATAATTTACAATAAACAAAAAAAAACCTTTCTAATGCTGCTTGTGTTTCCATCCGGGTTGCCAGATCCAAACAGCACATCCCCCACCACCCTAGCTTCAAGTCAGGATCCACGCCTTCTGGTGGCAAATATGTGGACTACATGATTGTCGAGCCTCCTCAGTCCCCGCTGCGCATGCAGACAGCATCCATCGACCCTTATGCATATCACCAGGTACACACATCACATAGGTGCAGACACTGAGTTAAGACGGAACGATCTAATGCAGCAACCAAACTGATTTTAATAAATCCGTATACCAACTACAGCACAGGTACCAGGATGAAGTAGAGCGGTCGCTTTTGAGCGCTGGAGGGTATGCTCGTCCGTCTTCAAGGTCCCAGGTCAGCCAGAGAGAACGAGAGCGAGACAGGCAGCTGCTGCAGGACGCCCTGTCTCTTTACCTGGCATCTGGACAGCCATCTTACCGCCACAGAGGAGCTGCTCCCATGGCGCCTGCAGGTAAAGGCGTAGGGTGAATGTGTCTAGTTTTTGCTTTCTGGGTCATTGACTGTAAATAAGTGGAAAGGTTTACACTAGCTGTTAAGACTGATTTTAAAAGGTTGACGTCAGAATATACAGAAGAGGCTGTCTCAAGACCTTTTCAGCATTTTGTTGGTGAATAGAACATTTTTCTCATGCATCAGACACATCATAACTATAAAATGTATTACTTTCTGTTTACTGGGCAGGTCTCCCTTATTATGATAATCTGGGCTTGGAGATCCCAGTGGACTACGTGGAAGACTACACCCTAGAGGAGAGGCTTGGTACTGCAGGAAGGCAGCAAAACCTTCAGACTAAAAAAGCTCCTCAGGACATGAGAACTGTGTCTCAGAACAATGGTGAGCTAACCTAAATGATCTTTATGATTTATTTAGACAACAGATGAGGCTGCTATGTGAATGTTGTTATTTGTCAGATAACTTGCTCCAGAGGATATCCGATGTCCTGAGGAGGTACAACGTTGATCCCAGGGATCTCAGTCAGGAGCAGCTCTACAAGCTGGCTCTCATTCTGCAACTTCTGCAAGGCCAAGACAAAGCACTCACAACAGGTCCCACATATGAGCGGATCTATCAATTCATTTAAGGTTTTTTACTACAGCTAAAATGTGTTTTATTTCTCTCCACATAGATCCAGTTGAAAAAGATCTCATCTCTCTCAAAGAGGTGTGTTAATCCTCACGTAAGCAGCAGAACTAAATGCAATCACGCATTTTTTCCACTGACGACTCTGCTGCGGTTTCATTTAGATGCAGCTGCTGGATAAAGAGAGCGTGTCCAAACCAGAGAAGCCTGCGCCTCCTCCTGCTCCCCCATCTGCTTCCATCCCTGATTCACCTCCACATAAGGGTGCAGGCCTTCCCACATCTCCCTCTAAACCATCTCAGTCCACCCCAGAGGAAGCTGCAAAGAACATCAAGGAGCTGCTTGTTGAGGGTGGCGAAGCCAAAGAGGAGTATGGGTATATTGTCACCAACCAGAGGTCAGCGCTTCAGTTCTTTAACTACGTTTATATTATTTCAGGATTATTGTTAAACAGGATCTTTTCTTCCACCTGCAGTCATCTGCGTCTGTATGATGGAGTGAAGCTGTTGGAGCTACTGGCTGATAAAATACACTTGACAACCAGCAGCTTCATCAACATCAGGTAAGGCTGAAAGTTGTTTTTCTTGCACTCCTCGGAAGACTTTAACACATGAACGCTTGTTTGTGTGTCACCAGTGTGGTCGGACCCGCGGTGACTTTCCGAATCCGTCAGAACGAGCAAAATATGACAGCTGCAGAGGTGGCTGCTAAAGCCGGTGAGACACACACACACACACACACACACACACACACACCATCAGAGATGCAACCTCTTACGTGAATAGAAATGTATTTATTCTGTTTAGTTTTGTCCACTTCTCTAACTTTAATACCAATGAGAGCATTTTTTCCCACCTTTATAGTGTCAGATAAAACCTTCCTGGAGTCTGAGACGGGCTTAAAAATTGTGCAAACTGGTGTTGGAGAGGTACTGCACACACACACACACACACACACACACACACACACATGCAAGCACACACAGATGCATGTGCACACACACATGCATGCACGCATGCACGCACACACATAAATGCATGCATACACACAAATGTATGCACGTATTCATGCACACACACACACACACACACACACAGACGCACACATATGCACACACGCATGCACGCACACACATAAATGCATTTACACACAAATATATCCACATATGCATGCAGACACACACACACTCACACACACACACACACACACACACACACACACACACACACACACACACACACACACACACACACACACACACACACACACACAGCTATAGTTCCTTTGAATTGTTCATTTTTATTAATAAATCAGCCTGATTATAAGCTAATTCCAATTGGGTTGTGGTTTTTTAGGACCAGTTTGAGACAAACACCAGTGATACCAGTAATGTTTTTATATGTTTTTATCTGGTAGATAATTCAGAAAGAAAAGATAGTCCCATTAATTCGTCTTTAACATAGACCAACGCGGCGCATGTGTCTCACTTGTAAGGCTCATTTTACCCTCCACTCGCTTTTTAATGCTTGTCTTCATTTTGTCTGTGTGCATGTGTGTGTGTGCACATGTGCGTGTGTGTGCATGCTTGCAAGTGTGTGTGTGTGTGTGTGTTGTGACCAAAGCTGAAATGCATGCGACACACAGCCATTATTTCACTTGTTGCCATGACGTTTCACCTCCTCCACGTCCCACCCCCTACTTTGGCTCAATGATCCCAGGTGCTATGGCAACTGTCAGACAAGTGTCATTAACATGAATATTCACACATCAGCTTCTACATACACCTCACTATTAGTTCATCATAACTTTAGCGGTTTTAGTGTAGAATTTCGATCATTTTGAAGCTTTAAATTGTTGCATCAGCATGTCTTTAGCCCTAAATGAACAGGAAGATTATCTATAAAGTCAAAGGTTTTGTTTGAGTCCTACTTTTAGATCAAATAAACAATCTAATGGCCGTTTCTGATGACAAATAGAATAGAAGATGAAGAACATTGCACTGTTCAGGCAGCGCTGATGTGAGTAAAGTCCCCGCGGGATGGTTAGTTGATCTTTACAGAGCCTCAGCTGTCTTTTTAATGGATTCATCGGAGCATGATACTTTGACCTTACAGACCTCTGTCTGCAGAGCTGAACCTCACCAGCTCATGGAGCACACACATCTGCCCGGTGCAGTTACAGAGAATCAAATCAGTCATAAAAATAAAATGGGTGACCTTTAAGTTACAGCCGGGAGACAGCTCGCCCCCTGGAGCAGCAACTTTTAGCTTGGGTTAACAACTCAAGTTCATTCTGAGAAATGGAGATAAATCTGTTGGATAATCTGCTTTTTTTCCTCTATTTTCTCAGAGAACCGATGCACGGGGTCTCCCTCAGGTATCCAGGGTTCCTCAGGGTTCCAGTGGGACTGTCATCACGCTCGTTTCCATGGCGGTGGTGGGTGGTGTGCTGGTTCTGGCCATGGCCATAGCTTGTTTCAGGCATTATACCCACCAAGTGGCCAATGGTAAGCTCGGCCTGGGGCCAGAGGGAGGAGCAGAAACACACTTTGACTACCAGGTAAAGAAAAATGCTTTGATTGCATAATAGCTCAAATGACTTGATGCGATAAGAAGCCTAACAAAAATAATGCTCAATAAATGTGTGAATTTGCATTTCGATTATCTACAGCATTCGTTCTCCTGATAAAAATAATGTATTCAAGTGATGCAATAATTACAAAATTAAGGCAATTTTTTGTATATTTAGGAGCTGTGTCGGCAGCACATGGCATCCAAATCCTCTCTGTCCCGTCAGGATTGTGTGGGAGGAGTGGGCGGCAGCATGGCGGGCTCTGCCGTAGGAACGGGCGCCGGTGGACGACGGGGGACAGACACGTCCCGGGTCAGCAGCGTTTCCTCCCAGTTCAGCGACGGCCCGCAGCACAGCCCATCCTCCACCCACAGCTCCACCCCATCCTGGAGCGAGGAGCCAGCTCAATCTAACATGGACATCTCCACAGGTCACATGATACTGGTAAGTGATGACATAATCAATATGGATTTGGAAACAACCTCCTGGTGCTGCAGAAATAATCCAGCTATGTATCTCTGGTGCAGGCGTACATGGAGGACCACCTGCGGAATAAAGACCGGCTGCAGAAGGAGTGGGAGGCGCTGTGCTCCTATCAGGCTGAGCCTTGTTCTGTAGCCGTGGCCCAAGACACAACCAACATGGACAAAAACAGACACGCTGAAGCTCTTCCCTGTTAGTGCATCAACCTCTCACTTTCTGATCATTTGCAGATTAACAAAAAATACAAATCAGAAGCTGAAGCTAAACTTGTTTAAAGTGTTGATGAGGTGACAAATATTCACTATAAGCCTGTGATGTTTTCTAGATGACCACTCTCGTGTGAAGCTGAAGACAGAAGCAAACCCCAATAAACAAGATTACATCAACGCCAGCTTCATTGTAAGAATCCACACAAAATATGTGACACTTATATTGAAATAATACCTGTTTGTGTTACTTTTGCACATTTGTGCACTTTTCCGTACAACTTTTTTAATCTACATTAAAGGAGACATATTATGACTTTTTTGCATAAGTTATAATAGTTCTATGGTCAATACAAAACATGTTCATGAAGTCCCTCTCACTTACAGCGATGTCAGTAGTTTTATTCTTGATGTTTTCAGTACCTTCCAGAATGAGTCGTTTCAGGGCTCTGTCGCTTTCAGAATGAAAGTTGGAGCTGGCCACGCCCACCCATCCTCCACTCAGGTTGCTATAGGCTGAAAAACTCTGATATTTGGGAGGGGATCGGAGTAGAGCCGCTGCTCCTCTAGCAGCAGCTCTCTCTTGCATGTGAAAGGTGGTTCTATATTAATTTCCCCATTTGTGACATCACAAACTGGGATTTTGTAAAACAGCTTGTTTTAGGCACAAAATTCCTAAAACTGAACATTGACAGGAAATGGATAGGTGGGATTTTTTCATATTTGTAGTGTTTATAGAGGCAGTAGTGACCCACATGGCAGAAAAAAGGATGCAAAAGAGAGTTTTGCATAACATGTCGCCTTTAATTTATTTGGACCTTTTGGTGTAAATCATATATCTAAGCTGTCTAAACTAGAAATTGCCATTATTTATTTATTTTAATTAATTATTTTTCTTTCCATCCATCAGTTTGATCATGACCCTCGCCAGCCGGCATACATTGCCACACAAGGACCACTGCCCCACACTGTTGCTGATTTCTGGCAGGTGAGTTATTTTGTTATTGCCGTTTATGTCGGCGTGCGTTCGTGAACGCGTGTTTACGATGTCCTCATCACGCAGATGGTTTGGGAGAACGGCTGCACGGTGATCGTGATGATGACGGCTCTGGTAGAGGACGGAGAGAAGCAGTGTGAGCGATACTGGCCTGACGAGGGCTCCTCGCTCTACCACATCTATGAGGTTCATTTCCTTTTATCAACCCAGAGGAGCTGTTTTTGTTATTTTGGGATTTTTATTTTAAAAACAGAATTGTATAATTCTTATTCTAAACCCCCCTTTGTTATATTTTATATCCCTAATTGTCTCCTTCAGGTGAACCTGGTGTCAGAGCACATCTGGTGTAAGGACTTCCTTGTGCGCAGCTTCTACTTGAAGAACGTCCAGACGCAGGAAACGAGAACCTTGACACAGTTTCACTTGCTGAGCTGGCCGGGTGACGGTATTCCCACCTCTACGCGTCCACTACTCGACTTCCGCAGGTAAAAAATAAAAAAAAAAATACATAAAATAAATAGAAATGCACGCACATAGAGACTGTCCCTTTCGTGTAGAGGTGCCACAAGATTCAGTCTCTTGCTTTAGATAACTAAAACACTAGAGTGCTGTATAAAATATTCTGTTTACATCATTAAATCCGTTTATTTTAACATCCTGAGCTTAAACGAGGCCCTCATGTCAGTCATTTCATGCTTCTTCTATCCATCACCTCGGCTCCCTCTGCCTCTCTCCCAGCGTGCAGGTTGATAGGCTTGTATTTTAACATCTCCCAGTGTCATTTTTGTGGTTTGCAGCTAGTACTCTGGCTCCAGTTGCATAGTCACAAAAATGAGCATTGGCAGGTGTGACTGGCTGCTGCAGGAGGGACAGTGAATCTGTGGCTTCTTCTCCACCTCTTCTGTCTCACTCCTCATCTCCTGTCTCATCAGAGTCCCTCGTTACTTTCTTTAACACATTTCCATTCCTTTTTCTTTATTTGTTGATTTGATTTAAACTACAAAGCATGTGTGCTCATAGTTGCTTCTAACCCTGAATGTTTTACAGATTTAAGGATGTTTGCAGCTATAAATTCAGAAGAAATCCCTTGTTCATGTGCTCTCCTTCCTCTTTTTTCTCCATGCTGTCCTTCACTCCTGCAATCTAGGAAGGTGAATAAATGTTACAGAGGTCGATCCTGCCCCATCATCGTTCACTGCAGGTAGGAAAAGCAGATCTATATTCCTATGAATATTAATGTGGAGGTGACAGAACACACTTTGGATGACGTGTTTTACTTGACCTGCCTCCATCGTCCCTGCAGCGACGGCACCAGCAGGACTGGCACGTACATCCTCATTGACATGGTGCTGAACCGGATGGCTAAGGGTGAGCCGGGCTCACACAAACACGTGAATGACTAATTAAACAATAGATTTAGATAATTTTATGGTTGGCTGGTGTCAAAATGGTTTTACATAACTTGAACACTAGAGGGGGCTATATTCATTCTTGATTTTAATTTTTAAAAATTTCCTCAAGTTTTATATTTTTTTACACATTAAAGCATAAATTATTTAATAAGTTAATATCAATATGACAGAAGGCAGGTCATATTTTTTGCTCAGCACCAGTATATAAATATAAATATTTTTAGAGACGAAGGTCACTGAGGAACCATTTTTACTTATTTTTGAAATATAATCAGTCACTCTGAGTTTCACATGCAGACTGAACGTGAAAATGGTCTTCTATCTCTATTTCCTGCATTAGCCGCCGATAGAAAATAGACGGGGAAACGCTTGGATTAGAAAAGCCAGTCAATCGCACGTTGCATTGAAAATCATTCATGGACTCACCCCCGCCTTGGCTCGCAACGGCAAAGGCTGTTGTTGGTTTAGCGTCCAGGAGAGAGGAGAGTGCTTTTCAGCTAGTAGAAGCTAACCGTTAGCATTAGCAACTCCACAACGTTGCAGAACTTTTTGCAAAGATTAAACATCAACGTTGCAGAGCAAACCACAGACATATATACATAGATGCCTTGTGGACTGGTGCTGCCTGTTGGAGCTGCCGTAGTGGCCGGGCGCCATCTTAGTTGGGTCTCCATTCAGCCCCAGTGCATTCATTTCTACTGAGGAAGGTGCTTACCCAGCTAAAAAACACATATAAAAATTAACAAAAAAAATTTAAAATAAATTAAAATATAAAATCCCATCAGGTAGGCTAGAAAAATCAATAGTAATCCCACGTGATCTGTTTTCAATAGTACACCGGTTGTTGCAACTGTAGACTGCACAAAAATGGGCATAGTTGCCCACTCTGCATTGACTGTGGAGAATGAAGAGACCCATCCAATATGGCGGCGATGCTGTTACGCTCTCCAGCGCCCAATGGGGCGTCTACGTATTCATGTCTATGGAGCGAACAGTCAGTGGTAGAGTCGCATTGCTGTTAGCCAATCAGAGGCAAGATGTTCGAATATCAGGAAATAAGACTCCAAATCCTTCTGCTCCCCTCTCCTCTGGCTCACTTCTACTTCCTGATACAGGAGCGGCAGAGAAGTTTCAATTGTGTCACTGTTTAGCTCCAAAATAATTGTATTTCTTAATTTCAGATCAGAAAAGTATTGAATTTTTATGTTGCTTGGTGCTAACGTTTTGTTTATTTAGCATCAAAATGAGGTCGGTACATTGTAATAAATATTTGTCACCATTCTTATAATTAGGAGTGAAAGAGATCGACATTGCAGCGTCACTGGAGCACATCAGAGACCAGAGACATGGCCTGGTTCGCACCAAGGTACCAACAATGTGTGTGTGTGTGTGTGTGTGTTGGCATGTAAGCATATCACATCAGTATGACTTTATAAGTTCATCCTAACCTAGATGTGTCGCTCTCTGCTGCTCAGGACCAGTTTGAGTTCGCCCTGACAGCAGTTGCAGAGGAGGTGAACGCCATCTTGAAAGCTCTGCCGCAGTGAGGCTCAGCGACTGAGGAACCCACAGACGACACACGCAGGCACACAAAAATACGGGCTCCACGTGACCACATTCATCAGATTTATTCACACATGTCCATTTCTGTAACAAGAATCTGATCAACCACACTTTGACCTATTGCAACATTCCAGCTCTTTTTTTTTAATCAAACATGAACAGATCTTTATTCAGTTTTTGCTCTCTGAAAATATCAACCAAGACAAGGATGCAGCCATCAGATGGGAATTTAAAACCTTTGTGCCTGTGTGAAAACTGAAGCAACGTCCACATTATCCCTCACCTGGATAATAAATAATGTGGTCAGACAGGAAAGAAAATACCTCTAAATGACAGCAGAGTCACAACAAACGTATCAGTGCCCTTTTTACCTTCTGGATAAACCAAATGATCTATTAATGTTCTAATTGGACTCATTTAAAATACCAACGTACCAAATATGTGACTTTCAGAAACAAAGTAAGGTTATTTTTGATCTTAAATCTTTGAATGTGGTGTTTCGTGTCCAGATGAAAAGTGTAAACCAAGTCAAGTGTACTTTTTAATTCGTAGTTTGTCTTAAAAAGTAAGTATTTGCTTTCAACTCTGCTTTTTAAATGAAAAATAAACGCTAAACGTGGTACAAAAGGTACATATTTCCCCATTACCTTTTTGTTTCTCATGGTATTTTTTCACCATCTTGCTCACTGTGCAACCCTGTGATTAATGTATATAATTCATCCTGATGATTGTGTTTATTTCATGTAGCAAACAAATAGAAAATATCTATAAAAATGTATTTTTGACTTGATTTAAATAAATTTGTGATGTGATGCAGCAGAAAAAATGATGATTTGGGGGCTTTTATTTCCTTACAAGAAAAATAATAATTATAACAAATTCAATGAGAGCAGATCTCTTCTGTTCAAATCATCTTCAAGCTTTTGCACAACATCTTCCACATTTATTACAAAACTCTTTCTTTTGCTGTCCAAGTTTCCATTCTTAAGCTCCACTACAAGCTACATACACACACATGCATCCAAAATAAATACAGATATGATTCATTCAGCTTGTAGAGGCCATCAGACAGAAAGTGCATCGTAGCAAACTGATCTGTAGAAACAGACGAGCAACACTTCATCACTTCTGTTAACAATCTGATTTCTTTTATTTAGATTTCAACTAATATGGATGACTAGGATTCACACTGGTTGTTTACCTCCTTGTTGGGTTTAAGGGCACAGAGCACCATGAGCCAATCAGGTTAGCTTGTGAAGGCCTTGAAGTCTGAGTCTGAAACAGGAAGCAGGAAGTGTAAGACACAAGTCCAGAATGTTAGCAGATGAAAATCTAATTCTAACACGAACTTTGATTTCTGCACAGCAGCCCTCGTCATTAAGTGCATTTTCATCTTCTGTAGCAATGCAAGCAGAAAATGCCAAATTTGTTTGCAGATGTTAGTTTAAGAAAAATCCCAACTCATCTTTAGGCTCAAACTTTATTAGTTATTTCCCAAAAAGAAACCACAGATATGCAGCAGAGTACAAGTACAAGCTGATCTGCATTTATAAAATATTTTATTTCTTTCCCTTTAATTCCTTCTCCACTTCAATATCAAAAGGGGAGGAATGATAAATATTTGCCAGTGATTCTTGACGTGATCATTAAAGCAATTCAATACGTTATTTTATATATTTGGTTATAAATAACAACCACAAAACAAACTTATTGCTGACTGAGCAACATAGAAACAAGAAGATGTGACTGGTGCTGCTTGTAATAAAATATGACTTTAGTTAAGTTATTTTCAACACTGTAATACTGTCATTTATTAGTGTAATGCTTCTGAGCTTTGGCACAAACACATTTTCTGAATTTTAATAACACAGGTATAGCAACACTCCCAAATCACAGTTAAAGCGGCTGTCCGGAGTTTTCCCTTTCAGGAATTATGTATGATTTTTCAGAAATCCGTAAAAGTGATTGTCTTATCATGTAGTGTGATATAATGTAAGCAATACGGCTTTTTTTTTGCTGAGCCCGCCCCCTGCCCTGTGCAATATGAACTGAGTGCCGGTCAGAACTAACCAATAGCGTTAGACTACCGCTTACGTGCTTCAAATTTAAGGAAGTACCTCGGCTGATGCGGCGTTGATGAAATTTTCACGGACAAGTAAGTCTTTAAAATATAAATAAATGAAAACACAACATGACATGAGAATAATACTTGTAGAACAACGTGTTTTAGCTCTGTTTGTCGGCTACAGAAGCACATTCATAAACAAGAAACGTGCAGTCACCACCTTAAATTACCGAATCGAACGACTCTTGCTGTGATACGCTTGTCAGCCACTAGATGGTGCCATCGGATAAAAGAAATACTCCAGACAACCGCTGTTTCAAAACAAAAAAACCTCGTTAGAGGTTTAAAAGAAGGCAATTTTAGGTTTCATTAAACAGCACCGAGTTCCCCCTCGCTCACATAAACAATCTTTGTTCGTTTTACATTCCTGGATTACTTAGTAGCTGTGGCTTATCTCAACAGTGCAATAACACGCTTTCAAAGGCAGCTTAGACCGACTCAAGGCTTAGCGAGCATTCTTTAGAATCTGGAATAAAAACATCTGCTTTATAATTATGAATAATAAACACACGATGAGGCGGACACCAAAATCTGGATTAGTATCTTGCTCAAAACCAATACATTAGACTGGGGAAGTTGGAAATAGAACCAGGAACCTTCAGTCGTCCCCTCTGAGCCACAGCCACCCCACAAACGTGGGTTTAATGTTTGTGTACGAGCAACATCAGAAATATTTTTAAAAATAATAAAAGTACCATTTAAACTTTTGCTCAAATGATTAAATAAAACTTTTCTAAAAACATTTAAGATGACAGGGAAATGACTAAAACCAGTGATAATTATAAAAAACTAATTCAAACATATAAAGGTAAAAAGGGAGTAAAGGCTTTAAGATTTAGCACCTTATTCAAAAAATTTGCAAATGCATCCAAATAGGTAGTTTAATATTATTGAAAGTGCATTAAGACATGATTTTTTTGCATTTGATATTTAAAAACTAATTTTACAAAAATTCAGAGGCGTACCCCACAGTAAATATAACACGACACTATAATAACTGTCAGGTGATTCTTTTTGCAAACTTAGTGAGCGTTTGCTTTGTATGGCTACATTTTATAGAAATAAAATGAAATGTCACAGAGGCCTTCATCTCCTCCTCTACATCGCTGTTCATTGTTTGTTTCTGTTTGCCAGAGTCAGCTGACCCAAAAACGAAACACACACATAAAAACCACAAATACACTCCACTGCTGTAGCACTTCTTTAACAAGACTTTCTTTTGACAGCCTGAAAATATAAAAATGCTCTATTTTTGTGTTTAATGACAATATTTATAAAATCAGAGTCTGGCTGTGTGCTAAAGCCGATGCACGTCTAAAGCCGGGCGTACACTGTGCGACTTTTTCACTTTTTTGAGCCGATTTTCCCCTTGTGCGAGAATCTTTGAGCTTGGGGCGAGTTTTGCGTCGTGTAGTATACAGGGGGTAACGAGAGGTGATTAACATCTCATGACCAGCTCCCAATGAGCACGAACTTAAGGCGCGTTTGATATTTTGCTCATCCCAAAAAGTACCAGAGCAGCTCACGGTGCATGCGTCAACACGGCTCGCCAGCTATTTTCGTATCAACACACGTTGTTTATTTTTATTTTTTCACTTTTCTCCGCACATTATGACAAGGATTGTTAAGAAAGCATGTTTGCCGTGTTTATGTCAAATTAAACTGATCCCAAAACATTGTTTTACTTTCTTTTGTCTTTCTCTTCCTACGGCAAGCCCGAAGGACAACAGACATCAGTAACAACACAATAGCCTCCGGGTCGTCTGGGTTTTTGGACTTGAAGGTCCTACGTGTTGCTACCAGTGTGAGCAGTCAGGTTGTTTCCGAGCACTGGGCCTTATAGTGTGAGAACCTGACTCGTGAGATTTGCTCTGTGAGGAAGTCGTACAGTTTGAGATGGAGCTGAATGCTACGAGTAAAAAAGTCGCACAGTGTAGGCCTGGCTTAAGGCATCTGACATGAATCACTGGATTAGCAGACAACGCAGCCACACTTTTTCTTTCTGACACTGCTTTCAGGGTTAGTTTTTGCAGATTTGAGCTTTTCTTCGCTCGGACGTGCGTCGCTGACGGCTGTGGGTGGCTCAGAGGAGAACGCTTGCTCCCCGGGTTCTTTTTTCTCTGTTTCCCAACTCCCTCCAGGCCCTGCTTCGGCTTTAAAGTGACTTCCTTTCTCTCCAACAATTACCTTGTAATCATTAGACAAATTAGCATTTTTCCCATTAGCAACACCCCCTCCTTTGCGGCCCCCAGTTTTGTCACACTTGGCTCTTCCCCTTCCCCCAGCACCTGATATGAAGTCAGTAGCACCAGCTCTCTGCTGAGCCTCCATTTCTGACAGGCTGCATGCCAAAGCCATCTGAAGCTCCTCATCTTCATCGTCGCTGCCTCCTGCACCCTCATACTGGTAGAAGGGGGCGGCGCTGAACGACCGCTGTGCTGGCGCAGTGTAAGGACTGGAGTGGTATCTGTCAGACATGCCGGCTGGTCCGTTCTGGACTTGTGGCTTCTGAGAGGACTGATGGGGCTGGCCTTCCCTTCGGCTAAGCTCCAGAGCGAGGGCCATCTCGTCCTCCACACCTGGGAGAAACACAACTGTGAGTCAGCAGAACTGTATAAGGGCAAAATCAGAAGAAAATATAAAGTTTAAGCACACTGCTCCACATTTAAAGGTGCATGAAGTAAGAGTGACACCTTGTGGTCAAATCTGGGTACTGCAGTCCATGTTTCAAAACAAAGTGCCAGAAAGTTCTAGAAAACGAGCAAAGATGAGTCCTACACACTAGGTTGATAAGCAAATAAATACATTGTACTGTAATATCACTTGAGATATTTTTAGAGATGACTATTTTTTTCTAATTCACTGTTAGCATTGTTAGCTCAACATTAGCCTCTAGTCTTCTTTACCCGATATTAGAATAAAACTAAAATTGTTTTACTATCTTTTGCTTATTTATTTTGCTTCAGGGCCGCTCCTTTTACTGGCTTCCATTTTTTCCCACAACGCTTTTGCTCTTTGTCGGTCGGTGTCGAATTACAAATTCCAGCGCAACAGACTTGGCAACCTTGCAGGCTCACATATGATTAGGTCTGGAACCAGGAAGTATGAAGACAGGATTATTGTAAACAAAGACGACGTCCTTCTTCAGCCTTTTTAAAAGGATAAAAACTGACCACCCCCCAGCCGGCTGAGAAGTAAATCTGTTTCAACGTAACCTTACTTCCAACATGATTGAGACATTAGACTGTATTGTGATTATTTCACTGTAGAATTCTTACTTATTGCACCTTTAAAATTATCAAACAGAGGAATCATAGGAAGTATTAGAAGCCAGACTAACAAATAATTTCCTCACCATTAACTCGGATACTCTTTAGGACTCCATCTTCCTCAATCTCTACTCTCTCTTTCCCGTTTTCCCTTGTTCTGTAAAAGATGAAATTCCTAAAGTTAGAGTCAAGATTAAACATACAGGTGTGTTTTTCAGAAGCATCAGTAAATAAAACAGGACTTTACTGTTTAAATATGGAGAGCGTTATTTCTGTGATTTGTTTTTATTAATCATTTATTTAAAAATCAGTGGAACGGCTTCATTTATGGGAGATTTCACATACGTCTTAGTGGTGGTCCGTTTTCCATTTATGATGCGAGTGGAGGTAGAAACTGATCTAAAGTTACCCATCCCACCTCCCATGCTGTCCATGCCATCCAGACCACCAAAGGAGGAAAAGGAGCTAAATTCACCTGCAGATAATCAAAGAAAGGAGAGAAGTTAGCTTAACATGCAGTAACTTTACAGAACCACAGTGTGTGCAAAAAGATTTGTGTTATTTTTACACAAATCTTGAATTTTAGTGTCTAGATTACAGCAAATATTTAGTAAGTGAGAAAAATGAAAGCTAATTTAATCTTAATGCATTTATAGCAGCCATTCAGATGCAACTGATTATTTAAATATTTACCTCCAGCTGAAGGAAAAGAGAAGAATCGACTGGGGCCGAGGCGGGAGGAGCCTCCAAACGGTGGGAAGTCATCTAAAAAAAGGGAGAGGAGGATCATGTTAGGCTATGTCAATTCCAGCCAATCACAAGTATTGTACGTTTTATTATTTTGTATGTCTTGTAAGACTTACCAAAAAAGCTGGCGAAGGGATCCTGTCCACCAAAGAAGTCTCGGAACACCTCGTCTGGGTTGCGGAATGTAAACGTGAATCCTGGGAAATCTGAGAAGTCTGAGCTGGATGAACCTGGAAAATATCAAAGTCGGGAGGATGAAAAAGTAAAAAAGAGAGAAATGAGTGTAAAAGAGACAAAACGTGAAAAAAGACAGGATAATTTCATTAACCTTAAATGTTTATTTATCATTACCTGAATGATGCACTCTGTCATGTCCGTATCCGTCATAAGCATCACGCCTGCTTTCTGTTAAAAATAAGATCACAAACAGCTAAACCCCAACCACACTTAAATGAATTCATCCAACAAACTATAATCACTATGACAACCGTCGACGTACTGTCAGACAGGACTTCGTAGGCCTCGGCCAGCTCTTTGAACTTTCCCTCCGCCTCCTCCTTGTTGTCTGGATTTTTATCAGGATGCCATTTCAAGGCCAGTTTTCTGTACCTGCACATGCAAAAAAAACAGTATCATCAAACATATAATCACACATTTTGTTAGCACCCCAAAAAATTATTTTCAAGATCCTTACGCCTTCTTGATATCATCCTGCGTGGCTGTTCTGGGAACTCCCAGGATCTTGTAGTAGTCCACCATGTCGCCTCCTGCTCCTCCTCAAAACACCTCCCTGAAAAACCACCATAAAGACAGCTGCTATGCTATGATGAGCAAAAACAGGGTTTATTAATGTCTTTGAGGCAATCATTTCTCCTCCTCGATCATCTTTTATCAGCATGAGCTAAATTTCTTTGTCATTTTTATGTTCGAGATGATTTAGAAATTAAATGGATTACTCTCTTATGAAAACACACTGAAATAGCAGCACTTGCTGCTTTGATTACAGCTTGATTTGAAAAAATGTAATAAAAAAATCTCTCTTGGTATTTGCAAATACTAATCATGCATGAAAATAGTTGTAATCCTCAATATGGTGTTTTTTATTTAAACTGCAAATTGACAACTCATTTTAACATTTGTGTGAATTTTTTTATATGAAACAAAGCATTTTTATTATCTTAACTTGGAAACTTATAAATGTTTGACAGTGTTTCTTTAGAAGGCAAGGCAAGGCAAGGCAGCTTTATTTGTATAGCACATTTCAAACATGGAGGCAATTCAATGTGCTTTACAGAGCAGGAGCAACAAAAGCATTAATCAAAATACACAAAGAAATAATTCAGACAATTAGATAGAAGGCATAGGCAAAAACGTTTAGCAGTAAGTGCAGAAGGAGAAACATTCAATCATAGGCTAATGAATACATGAAGGCTTTTAATTTTAATTTAAAAGTAACCAGAGTTGGGGCCTGTTTGAGGTCATAAGGAAGCTGATTCCATCTATGAGCAGCATAATGACTAAAAGCAGCTTCACCCTGTCTGGTTCTGACCCGAGGTTCTACCAGCTGACTGCTGTCTAGGGATCTGAGAGCCCTGCTAGGTGTATATACTGGAAGGAGATCCAACATGTACTTAGGCCCCATACCATTGAGTGATTTATAGACTAGTAGAAGCACTTTAAAATCGATTCTGTAGTTTACTGGTAACCAGTGCAGAGTTTTTAGAACGGGGGTGATGTGCTCGGTTCTCTTAGTTCTCGTTAAGACCCTAGCAGCAGCATTCTGAATAAGCTGCAGTTGTTTTACGGCGGTTTTGGGAAGACCAGTCAGGAGACCATTGCAATAATCTAGTCTGCTGGAGATGAACGCATGAATTAGTTTCTCTAGGTCTTGTTTCGACATGAGACCTCTGAGTCTTGCTAATTGATGGAAATGACAAAATGCTGATCTGGTTATAGCCTTAATGTGACCAGTGAAGCTCAGGTCAGAGTCAATGGTAACACCAAGGTTTCTAACCTGAGTCTTAGTCTTTATTCCTTTAGAGCCAAGTTGAGCAATAACTTCCATTCTCGGTTTTTTATTCCCAAAGACAATAACTTCTGCCTTGTCTTTGTTTAACTGAAGGAAACTTGACTTCTCTAGGCACTGACAGAGTGAGTCTAGGGGACCAGATTCATTAGGCGATAGAGCTAGGTAGATCTGGGTGTCATCTGCATAACTATGATAGGCAATGTTGTTGTTGTATATGATCTGACCCAGGGGGAGCATAGAGGTTGAAGAGCAGTGGCCCAAGAATGGAGCCTTGGGGGACACCACATGTCATAGTGATCTGCTTTGATCTATGTTCACCAACAACATAACCCCTGTCAGCAAGGTATGACTGGAATCAACTAAGGACTGTACCTGATAGTCCCACCCAGTTTATGAGTCTATCTAATAGGATAGTGATCCACAGTATCAAAAGCTGCAGTGAAATCGAGCATCAATAAAACAGATGTTTTGCCTGAATCTGTATTCATGTCATAAAAGCAAAAAAGTAAAACCACATGTGCCCCTTAAGTAAAGTGAGTCAGCAAATCAATAATAGCTACTGACAACATGTAGTCTCATTAGCTGCATGCTGAAACTTCAGAGGGGGACTTCCAAAGTGAGGCAGAACAACTAAACCTAACTTTCTGTGGCCCTTCGGGAACAGCCAGTCTCCCGCACAAGTATTATTACTGCGTTATTTCTAGTGCTGAGGAATCTGACAACTGCTGCTGACATGACAGTGCGCCCAAACAAGCTTAAACACAGCAGATGTATTCAGAGGCACAGGTGCTGCGAGCTATTCATGTAGGACAGTTAACATTATTTGGTATTTCAGAGGCACATTTCCTATTATGGTAAAGCGTCAGCGTTTATGTTAGCAGCGAACAGAACACCTACCGTTCGAGTCTTTTTGGTCCAGACAGAAGCAAACGAGCTGCTCGTCGTTTAAAGATAAATGATTAAGTGTTTTCTTCTCAGCTGTGCGCGCCACCACCCACTTCACGTCTCTGACGTCCTGACGCAAAAAGACCCCCCCTCACCCGAAAATAAAGTCGCCGTTAAGCTTCCGCGTACGACTCCGGTGTTTGCAGCAGGTAAACATTCAAACTGATGTTTGGGCTGGGGGAAGTCGGTTTCAGCTACAGGCGTTACGTCACGACACGGAGAACCGGCCTCGGTGCGTCTAGAAAATACCAGTTCGGTTACGTCATTAACCACGCCCCCGACCATAATCTGTTCATTCTGCTCATGTTCTCAAACATGAGTCTAAAAAAATGGTCTACTTATGACGTTGACATGCCCACAGAAAGTATAGTACATGAAATAGTGAAGAGTATGGATAAGTCGCGAATTATAAAAACCAAATTAGTACAAGAATATTTTCAAAAATAGAATCTATTGGCAGTGTACGTTTTTAGTTTGAAAAGGGGTCATGTCTGCCATCTGCTGGCAGACTTTAAGAACTGCTGATTTAGGTACTTCTACATAAAGCCCACACCAGTGAAATTTTAATTCAACACCCAAGTATTTTAGCATTTAAATTACATATGAAGACCATCTACTGTATTAAGTTTATTTTCAAGTGTTTTAAATCTTTTGAAGTTAATCCTAGTCAAGACAAAGGTAGAATATTTTATAAAGATGACAGCATTCATACATTTTGAACTTCACTTTATTCAGAATCATTTTGAAACTTTGAATGCTTCAAAAGCAAAAATTGACTTCCATCAACATGAGAATGTGTCAAGTTGAACTTTGGAATTGTGTGGAAATGCTGAACTGCTCAATATTCTTCTCCCTCTTCATCCTCCTCTCCAACACTGTCAGTGCCAACTTCTTCATAATCCTTCTCAAGGGCAGCCATGTCTTCTCTGGCCTCTGAGAACTCTCCTTCCTCCATTCCCTCTCCAACATACCAGTGGACAAAGGCTCTCTTGGCGTACATCAGATCAAACTTGTGGTCGAGGCGGGCCCAGGCCTCAGCGATGGCTGTGGTGTTGCTCAGCATGCACACAGCTCTCTGCACTTTGGCCAGGTCTCCACCAGGAACCACAGTTGGAGGCTGGTAGTTGATGCCCACCTTGAAGCCTGTGGGACACCAGTCCACAAACTGGATGGTGCGTTTGGTCTTGATGGCAGCAATAGCCGAGTTGACATCTTTGGGAACGACATCACCACGATACAGCAGACAGCAGGCCATGTATTTACCGTGGCGAGGATCACACTTCACCATCTGATTGGCTGGTTCAAAGCAAGCATTGGTGATATCAGCCACAGACAACTGCTCGTGGTAGGCCTTCTCAGCTGAGATGACTGGAGCATAGGTGGCCAGAGGGAAGTGGATACGAGGATAAGGCACCAAGTTGGTCTGGAACTCCGTCAGGTCAACATTCAGAGCTCCATCAAAGCGAAGTGAAGCAGTGATTGAAGAGACGATCTGGCCAATCAGCCTGTTCAGGTTGGTGTAGGTCGGCCTCTCAATATCCAGGTTCCTACGGCAGATATCGTAGATGGCCTCATTGTCCACCATGAAGGCACAGTCGGAGTGCTCCAGGGTGGTGTGGGTGGTCAAGATGGAGTTGTATGGTTCAACTACTGCTGTAGAAACCTGAGGAGCTGGGTAGACAGCAAACTCCAGCTTTGACTTTTTTCCATAGTCAACAGAGAGCCTCTCCATCAACAAGGAGGTGAAGCCAGAGCCAGTGCCTCCACCGAAGGAGTGGAAGATGAGGAAACCCTGCAGGCCAGTGCACTGATCAGCCTGCAAAAAAAAAAAAAAAAAAAGTTAATTTTAATATACAAATCAAAGCAAATTTCTCCCTATATTTACGAGTTCTATTCTCACCAGTTTACGTGTCCTGTCAAGAACCAGATCTATGATCTCCTTTCCTATGGTGTAGTGTCCACGGGCGTAGTTGTTCGCAGCATCTTCCTTTCCTGTAATCAGCTGCTCAGGGTGGAACAGCTGGCGGTAAGTTCCTGTGCGCACCTCATCTGTTAAATGGCAAAAATGTTTGATTTTACAGTCATGTTTAATACAATAATACGCAAATTACTGTTTTTTGTATACACACCACTAACCTATGACAGTAGGTTCCAGGTCAACAAAGATGGCCCTGGGGACATGCTTTCCTGCTCCAGTCTCACTGAAGAAAGTGTTGAATGAATCATCACCACCTCCAATAGTTTTGTCAGAGGGCATCTGTCCATCAGGCTGGATCCCATGCTCCAAACAATACAGCTCCCAGCAGGCATTGCCCATTTGGGCTCCAGCTTGGCCAACATGCATAGAAATACACTCACGCTGGAAAAAAAAAACAATATGGAAAATGAGTATGTGGCAGACAGGAAGGCAAGGAGTCTTGATGGGAAATTCCTCCTCCAGTCTCTCCACCCCGTCTCCTCCTTTTCCTGATCCCCCTCCCCTTTTGGAGCCCTCCTCCGATTCCGTCCAGCTGCGTAACCCTCAGGGACCTCTCCCTTCCTCTCCATCCCCACAGCTCTACAGTTAAAGTGAAAACTCCCAACAAAATGGCTGCCATTTTAACTCTGTTCAGGCCTGACCGCTCCTCTCCATCCCCCCATCCCCCACTGCCACGATGACAATGACCCACACCCAACGGTTGGAACGGATCAAACTCGTTTCTTTGAAG
Source organism: Aphyosemion australe (assembly GCA_006937985.1). Taxonomy (NCBI): domain Eukaryota; kingdom Metazoa; phylum Chordata; class Actinopteri; order Cyprinodontiformes; family Nothobranchiidae; genus Aphyosemion; species Aphyosemion australe. The sequence goes on from SSNS01000584.1 coordinate 64,033, forward strand.
CAGACAAACATTTACAGCACGTTGCTATCCGCCCTAGTTCATCCAACCGATCAAAAACGGTTCAACTTGCAGTTAACCGTTAGTTTCGGACACGGTAAAAAAAAAAAAAAACTTTCGTTTTCTAGCTCCGACACCTATTACCTTTTATTTGCTAGGACAACAGTTGGTTTAGTGTTGGTAACCCATCAAGCAGCGGAACTAATTGAGCTGTAAAAAGACCCGGACACTTTAAAACAACGAAATAGAAATAAAATATGGCAATTCACCGTCCCTTTCTACAGCCACGAAGGTCTTTTTTTTACCTAAACGGTTACTTTTCCCTTGATTTTACTATTTGTACAAGTCTGCGGATTGGGTATCTGCTAGTCACCGTATATGTTTGAGTTTATATTACCAAATGAACAATACTTTTTTTGATTACTCACCATTTTGTCTACTTGTCCTTCGACCAACGTTAAGGAGTCAGACACAAGGAAGAAGTGCGGAAAAACGAGGAGCTGCGGCTTTTATAGTCCAGGATATGAAGGGGCGGGGCCAACAAAACAGAGACGTTACGTAGTTTATTGGCGGGAATAAGCCACAGGAAGAAGAGGGATACTCTTAATACTTCCTTTTTGTAAACAATTCAAAATTAAATAAGTATGAATATCAAATTTCACCTAATATAAGGTGTTATTTTCTCTGTTTTTGTGATTTCGCTAAGCTAGGTTTCTTTTTAGATCTTTTAAGTTTAATAATCATAACAATAATCATCACATCTGGGCATCAATGAATCAGGGGTGCCCAATTCTGGTCCTGGAGGGCCGGTATCCAGCCTTTTCTTAATTTCTTCTCTGATTCAACTTGATTCAGTGGTTGAATCACCTGTTCAGCAAGTCATCAAGCTCCACAGAAGCATGTTAATTACTTGCTGATTGAAATTAGGTTTGTTGAAGCTGGGACAAAACATGCTGGATACTAGCCCTCCAGGACCAGGATTGGGCAACCCTGAATTACACAAACAATCACACACACAGTGGATTAGATAGGGACTTTTTATTCAGATTATCCAAAGCATGCTTTAAAGATAGAAAAAGAATGGTGAAGTGTATCATTACAGATCATGCATTAAACTGATTAAATCAATCTTCTATATTATCCAGTAATCAAAAATTTATGACCATATCTAAGAAAATCACACAACTGCAAATTCAAAGATTAAAATATGCAACAATTCACTTTTTTTTCTTTTATCTGACCTGTTTGCATCACATGGCTGCAATTCATTTATTCACGCATAAGTGAACTGAGATCCTATTGTTGCTGCATGGCATAGTTTGAATATGAGCTAAACAAACACCAGCCGCAGACTACGTCAGTTATTTTCTTTCCAGCTCATCCTCATAGATTCACTGCTGAATTGACATAGGAGCCCTTTCATTGCTCACATTCCTCATGGGAGAGGAGACTTGGGGGGAGGTGCACAGTGAAGACTTGGTTTCGGCCTGACAAAAATGCTGGAAGAAAGCCTCCTAAAAAGCTTAAAGAATAGCACGCTGTTTTGATTTCAATGCAGATAAAAGAGTTTAGACAATATCACAACATCTGTGTTGTTGGGTAAGTATCATCCACATTTGTTCCATTTAAAGTCACCAAAAAGACAAAAGAACAAGTACACAATTTTAAGAGACTGTATTCATTTAATTTTGCCTTAATGCAGCTTTTACAAAATTCAGTATTCCTCATCATTGTCGTCATCTACATTGTCAGAACCAACCTCTTCATAATCCTTCTCCAGAGCAGCCAAATCTTCTCTGGCCTCTGAGAACTCTCCTTCCTCCATTCCCTCTCCAACATACCAGTGGACAAAGGCTCTCTTGGCGTACATCAGATCAAACTTGTGGTCGAGGCGGGCCCAGGCCTCAGCGATGGCTGTGGTGTTGCTCAGCATGCACACAGCTCTCTGCACTTTGGCCAGGTCTCCACCAGGAACCACAGTTGGAGGCTGGTAGTTTATGCCCACCTTGAAGCCTGTGGGACACCAGTCCACAAACTGGATGGTGCGTTTGGTCTTGATGGCAGCAATAGCCGAGTTGACATCTTTGGGAACGACATCACCACGATACAGCAGACAGCAGGCCATGTATTTACCATGGCGAGGATCACACTTCACCATCTGATTGGCTGGTTCAAAGCAGGTGTTGGTGATATCAGCCACAGACAGCTGCTCGTGGTAGGCCTTCTCAGCTGAGATGACTGGAGCATAGGTGGCCAGAGGGAAGTGGATACGAGGATAAGGCACCAAGTTGGTCTGGAACTCCGTCAGGTCAACATTCAGAGCTCCATCAAAGCGAAGTGAAGCAGTGATTGAAGAGACGATCTGGCCAATCAGCCTGTTCAGGTTGGTGTAGGTCGGCCTCTCAATATCCAGGTTCCTACGGCAGATATCGTAGATGGCCTCATTGTCCACCATGAAGGCACAGTCGGAGTGCTCCAGGGTGGTGTGGGTGGTCAAGATGGAGTTGTATGGTTCAACTACTGCGGTAGAAACCTGAGGAGCTGGGTAGATGGCAAACTCCAACTTTGACTTTTTTCCATAGTCAACAGAGAGCCTCTCCATCAACAGGGAGGTGAAGCCAGAGCCAGTGCCTCCACCGAAGGAGTGGAAGATGAGGAAACCCTGCAGGCCAGTGCACTGATCAGCCTGAAAGAAATTTCAAATTTGAAGGAAATAATCACTTTTGTTATTCTAGACACTACTTTTATGTGTTTTATTCTCACCAGTTTACGTGTCCTGTCAAGAACCAGATCTATGATCTCCTTTCCTATGGTGTAGTGTCCCCGGGCGTAATTGTTCGCAGCATCTTCCTTTCCTGTAATCAGCTGCTCAGGATGGAACAGCTGACGGTAAGTTCCTGTACGCACCTCATCTGGATGAGAAAAATAGAGTTTCTCCAGTAATAACATTTAATGTCCAATGTCTACAGTAGTCAAATAATACATTTCCCTTATTAGGGATTGGTTTTAGATCAATATTTCATATTTGAATGGTGTTGAGTAAAAAACAAGTTGTTAATAGATTAAAATGATTAAACAGTCCTGGTAAAGTTTAAAAAATACTCTCTTAAGTAATCATACCTATGACAGTAGGTTCCAGGTCGACGAAGATGGCCCTAGGAACATGCTTCCCAGCCCCGGTCTCACTGAAGAAGGTGTTGAATGAGTCATCTCCACCTCCAACAGTTTTGTCAGAGGGCATTTGTCCGTCGGGCTGGATCCCATGTTCCAGACAATACAGCTCCCAGCATGCATTACCAATCTGAGCTCCAGCTTGGCCCACATGAATAGAAATGCATTCACGCTGTCAAAAAGGAACCGCACATTTCAAACAAAAATCATGTTAGATTGTCGTCCACATGTCTGTTGCATGAAATTCAGTTTAACCTGTTTTTATAACCTGATTCTTAGAAATAAAATCATAATGAACTTAAAATCACATAAAAATACTCCCTAAATCTAAACAATTTTTGCTATTAAATACAGTATTATTAAAGAAGTCAATGTCTTACCATAGTTGTGTCTCTTCTCCGATGTTCAGGTATCAGAAAGAAGATGTACTGCTTCCGACAGCAGCGCTTCTCTGCTTTTATACACCGTGCCTACTCGTGGGGTGCAATGTGATTTGATCTGCGCTGTAATCGGAGATCTTACTGATGAGAACGGGAGAGAAAACTTTTTTTTAAAAATCAGCTTTACAAACATTCGCACAAAGCAAAAGCAGGTCACCACCCTAGTCATTGTCTGTGAGTTTTTTGAGTGTTTTGTTCCCATGTGTGTGCACCTCATATTTCAGAAGGCAGAAGTTAAACCACAAATGAGGGGTGGATACCCAAAAGTAGTTTCACTTGGAAGATCAACTTAACAATGAGACAAAGGTTTTTTTTTTGCTTTTCCATATTTGATCACTATACAATTCAAAAAAGAAAATGTCCTTGCCAAATGCCTATAGTATAATAGGGTAGGTACACGACTAGGTTTGGGAAATTGAATTTGATTTGTCGAAATGTTCACAAGTACAGCAGAATCTTGGGAAAATGGTGAGTGAATGGCTAAATTTTAATATCATTTCTGAATCTCTTTGCACCCGAATTTTGACAATTATAATAAATTATTGTATTATTTTAAGCAGATGAATGTCGATTATGCAAAATTAGGTTTGACATTTGTATTAATAATGCTCAAATAAACATTTTTCTGTAAAATCTCATTTCCTTCCTTGGTTTTAGGCACCTGGTTGTAAAGGAACATAATCCATGTGAATTTCTGCACGAAACCCCAGCTGACTGGGGTCTTTTCACTCTGATAGATTTAAGCAATTGGTCCAGTCTTTTTTTGTTGTTGTCACTTTCAAGTTAAAGTTACTTTAAAGTGACCATCTGTTTCAGTTGGCAGGTAAAAGCGAAACAGTTGATAAAATATGGCCGACTCTGCACCAGGACGTTTAAAACAAGTCAAACAACTTTCAAGACCCAGAGGCATCCACCCAAACTCAAACCGTGTGGGAACATGGGCTCAATAAGGTCCTTTGTTTGTAACTAAACACTGAAAGTCACGAGAAAGAATTAAACTGAGAAAGTCTTGGATGTTGGTCAAAAAAAAAAAAAAAGAATGATAGCATGTGGGTAGATAGAGAAATTGCCATAGGGCATGGAAGTGACTAACACTACCCTGCTTTGGAGATTTTTTTCTTCTGCAAGATTAAAAATGTGATAGCATGCTCTTCATAAAGGTGTTTGTTGTAAAATGTTTGCAGCACTTTCTGAAATT